>CM054124.1:70488029-71088029 GCA_028751855.1 Ambrosia trifida
TCCAAAGAGACAACACAAGAATTCAATCGCATGGAAGTTTATAATTTATAGGTTAATCTTGAAAATGATAGCCTATGCAAAACAAGGGGAGGGGGGGGGGGGGGGGAATTGCCCAAACCAGGTTTAGAACCTATGACCTCCCCTTAGGGAAATGCACATCAAACCACTACACCACTAACCCGATTTGGCTTTTATTCCCAACCCAATTATATATAAAAAGAAATAAAGCTGTGTAAATGAAAAAAAAAACACCTACCTTCTTGAACCCGTGACCTCATGTAGGAGGAACACACCTCAAACCACTCCACCACCAAGCCAATTTTGGCTTTGATATGAAACCTATTATTTTTATTATTAAAAAACGGCGGGGAAAAAATGTAACCATCCGTCTCTGAGAGGGAGGGAGCAATAATATTGTAAATAAATGCCTTGAACAAACCTCGAACTTGTGACCTCATCTAAGAAGTTAAAACATCACACCTCAAACCACTCCACCACCTAAGCAACTTTGGTTTTGTTGTGAAACTTATTGTTTTTATTATAAAAAAATGTTGTAAATTAAATATATATATATATATATATATATATATATATATATATATATATATAACCCACCGCCCCTCTCAACTAATGAGAGAGAGGTTGCACTATTCATCTCTTGTTTTCAATTATACATAGTATAATTTGCTTTATATATGTTTAGTAGAATGCTGATTCGATTAATGCTGGATTTTGCCTGTTCATTGGCTTGAGGATGTACTTGGGTTGAGGTGATCATTTTTATGCCCCAACATTCACAAAAATTGGTTGTTCTTTTTCCAATAAATTGAGACCCATTATCACACACAATTTCTGTTAGGATCCTGAATCTTGTCAGAATATTGCATTTGATAAAGGATATCACATCTTTCTCTTTAACTTGTACAAATGCTTTAGCTTCAATCCACATTGAGAAATAATCTGTCATTGCCAGCATGAATACTTTTCCTCCAAGAGCTTAAGGTAACTTGCCTACTATATCCATTCCCTACATCATAAATGGCCATGGAGAAGAGATAGGATACATAGGCTATGTTGGTTGATGTAGGATGTTTCCGTGTCTTTGACAAGCATCACACTTTCGAGCATAAGTTAGTGTGTCCTGTTTCATAGTAGGCTAGTAATATCCGGTCCTCGGGATCCTTGAAAATAGAGTTATGTCCCCAGTGTGATTCCCACAATCTCCTTCATGTATGTCCTTTAATACTTTGTGTATCTCAGGTTCTTCTAAGCATCTCAAATATGGTCCTGCCAGCGACTTTCTATACAACACATTATGTAATATAATAAAACGAGATACCTTCATCTGGAATGATATTGGGTTTTCATCATTTGGGATTTCTCCATCCTAAATATGTTTAATGATGGCTGCAATCCAAGATCTTTGTGTAGTTTCAGGATCTCTAATCTCCAAATCCTGAGTATCCGGTACTTCAATATTCTTTATTGTCGGGTTCAGGATATGTATAATTGGAATTTTCATTCCATATGGTATCTTGAGCGATGATGCTAAGTTTGCTAAAGCGTCAGCTTCTGTGTTCTCTTCTCTAGGTACCTAACTTATACTAAAGATTTCCAAATTTTATAGCAAGTTTCTTAACTAAATAAAGATATTTTGCTAATTTTTTTTTACCTTTGACTACATATGAACCATTAAAGTGATTGGTAATAAGCAAGGAATCAACATATACTTCAAGATACCCTGATTTTCAAATCTTTTGCCAATCGTAATCCTGCTATAAGTGCCTCATACTATGATTCATTATTGGTAGCCTGAAATTCACAGGATACTGATCGGGGTATAATGTTCCCCTACGCCGATTTTAGCAAGATCCCTAGACCTGTCCCCTCACGTTTGATGCACCATTAGTGAACAAAGTCCATTTTTTTGCTTTATCGCTTCTAATTGTTGGACTTCTAAGTCAGCATCTTCCAGGATATCATTGCTAAAATTAGCCACAAAGTCTAAAAGTGCTTGGGATTTGATAGCAGTTCTTGGTTCATATATGATGTCGAAGGCACTAAGCTTTATTGCCCATTTGGCCATTCTTCCTGATAATTCTGGTTTTCTCAAAACACACTTAATTGGATAGTTAGTTTCAACATGTATCAGATGAACTACACCAAGACTTCCAATCTCTATCCTTGTATTTGTGTCTATTACTAAACCATAAGAACGTAATCACCATCACAACCATAACAATCTCTACCACCTTGCGTGGGTTATTCTAAAAAAACGCTCATTTCTTGCTTTCCAAATCCTCCAACAACAAGTTATAACAACCCCTCTAATAATTTCCTTTCGCACAGGGGATTATCCATCCATATTATGCATCTCCATCACATCTTTTAAGATAAACGCAAAAAAAAAAAAAAAAAAAAAATAGGAATACCGCACCAACTTAGAATACCATCCCATACCCCCCATCGAAAAACCACATCTGGTGAACACATGATCCACCGTTTCCTCTCCATCCTCGCAAGAGCACCCAATGTATTTTCCATGTGAATATTCCTTCTACTTAACGTCGTCTTTGTAGGGAGACGATCTGTAACACCCCAACCGATGGCGGAAACATCGAGGTGTCACGTATAAATGATTGTTCAATAGCTCATGGTACTAAATGAAAGTTGAATAATATTAAACAATTTACAATTCATCTTACAAGTAAAGATTACAAAAGTTGACTAATATAAACTAGGTCCAAAGCTCTTATGTATTCCAAGACTTGTACAACTTCCAATAGCAAATAACCCTGAAACATGTTAAGTTGGAAAGATGGGGGGGGGGGGGGTCAACTATAAATAGTTGGTGAGAATACATAGGTTTTGCATATAGTTGAAAACAATATGTTGTATAACAATCATAGTTGAAGTATAATAATGAGTAATGATAGAATATGAGTCCGACATGTAACAATGCGTCTTTTGTACAATCAAACCTTGTGTCGACTGAGACCTAACTCGCAAGTTAGTAAAAGTGTAACTGTTATCGATCATCCCTGAATTTATGCGGGGGGATGGGTTTGTCAGACCTATAGCGCTATAATCTAAACAGGCGGCTTGATCAATGTTAATGATTGTACTGTGTCTTTTTGTTACATTCAAATGATAGAATGAGTAAATGATAGTGTAATTGAATCACAAGTTTCAACAATGTAAGAATGAGTAAATGATAGTGTATAAATGTTTGAACATGTTTCACCCAAAAAATGTAAAACAGAAAAATGGGCTATGTAAACTCACCTTAGGTGCATAATGAGTTCGTGCGTTTTATTGAGCGTGCAAACACTTAGTAATAATGCCTTGGAAAACTCGAAACTAGCTAAAGGAGATAATGACGGATGAAAACTTTAGTATATGGGAGATGGGATAATAATGTTTTTTTTTTTTTGAATGGTATAAAGAGTTGAATGGTATGCTAGTGTATTTATAGTGTAAAATTTGGAGTTGTAATTAGGGACTACTTTGACTAGGCTAGAATTTAGGAACAACTTTGACTTGACTAGAAGACCATATTTACTAACACTTTGACTTGACTAGGAGACCATATTTACTAACACTTTGACTAAGGGACCTTGAAAGGGTTTAAGTTTAATTGGTTTTAATTAACATCACAAAACATCAAATGGTGTAGTGGTTTGTGTGGTGTGGTTAAGGTTTAGCCCGCCAGGGACTCGGGTTCGAATCCTGGCACAGGCAAACATTTATTTTAACGTTTTTAAATCAGAATTTTTAATACAATCCAATTTAATATTGATTATACGTCATTATTTAAACAAGAAAAATTAACAAAATGGATGGTAAAGATACTGTAAACATGAATCGGATGAATAAACGAGGGAGTTCTATATATATATATATATAAAGAAAATTTGTGTGATGTTACACGATCCAACAAAGCTTTCCACATATATATATTACATTTATCCAGTATTCACTTACACCAATCGAGCACTATATCACCACTTTCTACATTATTTTCGATGAGCCACCTTCTCACTGTAGCTATCGTGAAGCACCCAGTTGTATCCCCTTCCCATATCCAATCATATATACATTTGTTAAGTGAAACATATCGAATAATTTCCATAAGCTCTTGCATCTCCATTAATTCAACCTCCGATCCCGGTTCACTTTTCCATCACCATTGGACCGAAGTGAGGCTATCCGCTTGAATTAAAATATCCGAGACCAAACTCATCTTACTAGTCTCTAACTTAAATAAAGCCGGAAATTTATCCATCAATCTCTCATCAGCAATCCACGTATCAATACCAATCCAAAATCTCACCGACCTCCCATTTCTGACATAGCATTTAATTTACTCGTTAAAAAAAGAACCATGCACATTTAACCAATTGCATACTCCCTTATATAACGAAAAGTAATAATTAGCCATACTCGACTTAATGGGTTTCACCAAACACTAGCTATACTCGACTTAGAGGGTGTTTGGGATTGCGTTTTGAATCTGATTTTTAGATTATTGCGTTTTGAAAACGCAGATAATCAGTTTTTAGTGTTTGGATTGCGTTTTGAAAATGCAGATAATCAGTTTTTTAGGCTACCAAAACGCAATAATTTATAAGCAGCTCCACCCCTGCTTTTCCAAAACGCATAATCTGTTTTGCATAATCAATCCCAAACACCCCCTTAATGGGATAGACGATCTAGCAGACTCGAGTATACCACTAATCCATTTGCACCATATTGGAGGACACCCCGTCTGAGACATAATGTCCATAATAAAACTCCAACTAACATTATCATATGCTTTAGCAAAATCAAGCTTGGAAAGAAAACACTCCTTGCCAACTTTCTTCGCACAAGCCAAAATAAATCTCCCACTCAAGAATGCAAACTGGGACCTCGATATAATACTATCCAGCACCGGTTTTAATCTAGACGTCAAAATCTTCTGGATATATGCTCACAATGAATACTTTTTTTTGGTCAAACGCTAACCATATATTTACAATAAAAAGGAGCATATTATATAAGGATAGCATGTAGGCGGGCAACAAGCTGCGTCTTCACCCTTTTCTGGATAGTGAACCCTAATCTACTGAAAACAAATCATCGCCCCTAGGGAGTCGAGAAAAGTAGTATTACCCAATAAGTTGAAGCCCTATATCGGTATGTGCTAACTGATCAATTCCCATTACATCCATTATTAGTTATGTGGCTGATGATTGAACAAACATCATTCCATCATATTGTCATTTGTTTGGCAATTGGTCGTAACTCAAGTTACATTTCATTATCATTTGTGTTCGGCAGGTAGGAGCCCACAAGACAAGAGTTAGGATTATGGGTTTTATTTTTGGGAAGATTTTGATACCATATGTTAAAATTTTATATAAAACTTAAATCTATAGCCTCGTGTTCTTGTTAAGGATAGGGCCGGTTACACATGAAGCGGTCATCAAGATTCGAAACATGCCCCAACCATGGCCTCTCAATAAATAATGAAACTTGCCATTATCGAGTTTGTGTTATAGTGACATCCCAACCCTTTCGTAATCGATATGTGGATGTAGCTCTACACAAGAAAGAGGCCTAGTGGTCATTTAACAGGATTACAATCAAACAAATAAGTTATTGTGGAATTTGTAAAAAAGAGTTAAAGAATAAAGTAATTACAATTAATGAAGATTCCTTAAACTTAAAGTATCAGTAATTGTAATTAAGGAAGGTAAGATGTGATTGAGTAGTTAAAGCAACTAAGATTAATTATTGAAGAATATGAGAAACATAAAAACAGAGTTAAGTGAAAGTTAATGGTGGTAACATGGACCAATGTGAGTTGTCTCATCAAAAGCCTTGATATGGACCAAATATGAGCTGTCTAGTATCCAACTTCCAACCTTTGATGGCATCATATGAGTTTACAAAAACTTATATTAATTTTGTGTTTGTATTTTTTTATAAAAAAAGTTACATGACAAAGAGGGGTTTAATTGAACATGGTGGCCATGTGGATGTATGAACATTTATCATGTGGTCATCCATGTGCCCACGGAATTAAACTCCCCATCACCTTTTTTTTCTTGCATTTTACCTATCAAATTTCTAAATTATAAAAAAAAAAATTACACATTAATAGTCCATTACATTGATTAGGGCTGCAACCGCATAGCTAATACTATATGGTGTAGAGACCAACTCCTTCAAATGCCACATCAACGCCATCTCATTTTCCTCCTTTTCTCTCCCAAAGTTTAGAAATGGTATTCCCTTAATTCCCTAAATATCCCTCTTCATTTTTTTATTATATAAAGTTTGATTAAAAAAATAAAAAAAAAATAGGCCAATCATGTTACAAGGGGAGAAGGGGGAATACACCCCTAACTCAACGAAATTTTATGGGGGGGGGGGGTGTTCCCCTTGGGGGACTTGTCCATGTCATCTCCCCTAATCAACTCCCCGACTCCACACCATATAGTCTAATGTTATCTTTGGTCAATAAAATTCGTTGGATTTTCATTATTAATCTTAGGTTTTTAAATATCTATATATGGCTTTGATCTTTTAGCACACCGAGCAAAGAAGGTTTAGTTCCGTTAATTATATGTTTATTGCGGTATTTTATGTAGGGGAGAGATAACGTACAAAACTTTCTTAACGTGAGAAGCGTAGGAAGTAATCCTGGCCATTGATTAGGTTTAAAATTCCACACGGTGGTACAATCGTAATTATTAACCTAATTAAAAACTGTTAAATATAGGCAGGGGCATAATCGTCTCACTGTAAAATCAATTTTTAATTGAACTCAAAATACGCCTTCAATTTCTCATTTATTAGCTTTACGATTGTAACAAAAATAAACTCTCGTAATTACAAAATCAATTTTTGATTGAATTCAGGATTGAACTGTCCCTATTCTCATTAATCAGACATAAATTTATGATCGTACAAAAAACAACAAAAACCATGCTCTGTTTTTTAAACAAAGAACAAAGCATGCTCTACTCAGAAAAGACGCATGATCAAATTATAAAAACACAAAAACACACGCTTTGAAAATAACCGCACACTTTTAATAAGGTACGTTTAAAAATAAACGCACACATTATTTTATCATCATCATCCCAACCATCTCTGTCGCCCATCACCGTCTTCGTCACCGAAGTTTCATAAAACCCCATTCCTCTAGCTCGATTCTATCCAAGTTCACTCACAGTTCTATTTTTCCTCTAGCTCGTACATTTTTTGATGTTTGGTATATAATGTTACTGAAACTGTGAAAAACAGAGCATCTTTGTTCATAGACAACAAGTATGATGAATCATCACATTTTTGGTTAAGTTGACTCCATTTGTGACAAGGGTTTGACTTTATTTTAGTTAATTGGTGATAACAAAAGACAAGAGAATATTACATTACATATTTACATCACAACAATGTCTTGGAAAAACAGAGGAGGTCGTTTGTCAAATCAAAACGCATCTATAAGGTAAATATATAAACTAAAACACACGTATGTTTGGATAACGTGAATATATAAACGCATGTATGTTTTGGATAAGATGCATAATTAAACGCACGAATGTTTTGGATAAGAAGCATATTTGGATAAGGTGCGTTTAAAACAAACGCACATTATTTTTATCATCATATGTTCGTTTGTTTTAAACACACATTATTTTATGCATGCGTTTGAACCAATTGTGTTTGATTTTTTTGGTATGTACGTGCATTTGATTTTTTCAGTATCATGATGTTAAAAAAAAAAAAAACAGAGCATGTTTCAAAGTGGTAGGTTGAATGTTCGTGCTCAATGTTTAAATCTGCATAAATTAAAACAACATGATTACAGTAATAATGATTGAAATCGAAAAATTAATGGAAAAAAAAAACAGAGTAACCTGTCAATCATGTCGCTAAACTCTTCAATTGAATATCAATTTTGAAAAAATTAGATTGACAATTAGTATTATGGGATTATGAATTGAATTCGGAAAACGTTACTGAAATTAAGATGTGATTACAGGGGAAGCGTTGTATACAAAATGTCTAAAATACCCCTACAATGAATCACAAACGAGTTGGGAGTTGTAACTGCGGTTTACACGTGTCATTATCCCGTGACTTCCTACCCATCCTACGTTAAGAATTTTTTGTACCGAATACTTTCTCTTTTATGTATGGTTAAATCAAGTTACATATGTAATCCTTACGTAAAACGATTAAACGACACTATATCATAACCATTGTGTATTTTACAATTTGTAATTTCATTTTGTTCCATTATATTTTCACAAAGTATATTAAAAGTAATTAAAGAAAATCGAATTGGAATAGTCAAATGGATATACAATCTGAAACTTAGTTTTTCACCGAAAATGACTATTAATTTTTTCCACTAGTTTTAAATCATTTTATTTGTATTAAAAAAATAAATAAATAAACTAGTTGACACTACCTTTCATCTTTGTTCTTTCTATGGTACGTTTATGTTCTTTTTGTTGGGAATCGAGGTATCGTATACACAGCGGAAACGGTTTATATTTAATGAAAACGGATTATATATACTATATATAGTGGCCGATTAATATATATAAATTATTAGTTAATTTTATTAATCCGATTAATAAAATATTCCCAATCAGGATCTCAGTTAAACGCGTATAAACAAATAAATAATAAAACAACCATTGGAGGTTTAGTAATCAACCTTTGACGACTACACCGGAATTGTAACACGCGGGTTACAACGAATTCTCGCTAGTAGGAAGTTCACACCGTGCACGAACTAACCGGGAAGCAACACTTGCAAGAAGAAGGTGGTGGTTTGTGGTGGTTGATCGCCGGACCAAAAAGAAAGAAGGCGGCTGTAACACCCCAACCGATGGCGAAAACATCGGGATGTCACGTATTGATGATTGTTCAGTAGCTCATGGTAAATAATAAATTTCATTATATGATTTAAATAAATTACATACAATTATTCTACAAGAATTTGTACATCAAATTGAATAAAACTATGCACACATCTTCAAGCATTAATTCAAATCTTCAAGCAAGTAGAACCTGAAACATGTTAAGTTGAAAATATTTTGGGTCAACAAAAGTTGGTGAGAATTACATAGGTTTTGATAATCGAATAAAATTGTTGTGCAATTCATGTGTCATGGCAAATCTAGTCCATATGTGAAAACATACTAGAAGTAAATCGAGTGCATAATCAACCCTTGTGACTGTTGTATTGTGGTACATCCCATACGCTCATGGTTCACTCGTTTATATTGCAGTAACAAACACCCACGCTACCTTTGTAGGAGGCACGTATCCGGGTGGGATTGTCAGTCCAATAGATCTATCAATGTATACCGTCGGCTGATCAATGTTTATGCTAGAATTGTGCTTACCCTAGTCATGTTCAAGACATAATGCAGCATAGAAAAACACATAGACACATTGATGATTGAATGGCATAAATGATGTTGTAACATGTTTCACCCCAAAAATGGTGATAAATAGAAAAGGGGCTATGTAAAACTCACCTTAGCAAAATGTTATATCTGTTGAAAAATTGAATAGTGGTGTTGCCCAAATGTGTCAAGTATCACCCTATAATAAGGTAATAAATATGTCTAAGTCTATCTAGTCTACAATTGTATAAGTTCTAGGGCTTCGAATTTGGGGATAAATGCTCGTATGGTTAATATTAAAAATGTTTGATATTTGAGAGAAATTTAGTAAATAAATAGACAAAAATCTTTTTATAAAATTTAAATTTAAGATGGTCACAATAATGGGTTTAAAGTATAAAAATAACTTTTACAAAATTATTTTCTTTTAAATAGAATATTAATTCTATTTATAACAAATTATCAAGATTTAACTTTAATATTAAAAATACTAAAATTAAAGAATTATTAGTTTAAAATTTATATTTCTGTTCTAAATATTCAGAAATAATTTGTATAAAATTTTGGTGCAAAAATGTTAAAAATTGAATTTATTATGATTTAATTATGATTAAAACTAACAAAAATTGATTAAAAATATTAAATAAATGATTTTTCAGAATTAAAAATCATTTCAGAAAAGTTTATTGTTATATGAACTCGGAATAATTTTTGTGGAAATTTATAAAATTGTTTAGATATTTTAATAGAATTTTATAAATATAATAGAATAAACTTGATTTATTTATTAAATATATTAAATAAATAAATTTTTGAAAACTAAAAATTGTAAGTTAAACGTTTTCATTAGATTAACTTAAAATAATTTTTGTAGAATTATTAAAAGAGTTTTAATAATTTAAAACGAATTTATAAAATATAAGTATTATATATATATATAATTAATTTTAATTGTTTTTGATTAAAAACCAAAAATGAAAAGGTTTGCCACTGCCGGGTATCGAACCCGCGTGGTTCAGAAGGATGGCACCAGACACAACCACTTGGTCCAGACCAGTGGTTGTGTTGGTTTCTTGTTTATTAAAAATAAATAACATAACAGAAATTGTGTTCTTCCCCAATATTATTCATACGAGCCCTAATTTTCCAATCGATCAATACACACAACATTAGTCCAATTAATCATGGGGCTAATGTTGTACACATGCCGATTAATGTAACCCACAAAAAAGATTAGACTTACAAAGCTGTATCGTGCACGATTGCTCAGTCAACTTTAAAAGTCAAAACGCGATTAAGATAACCAGAACAGAAGATTTTTAAGTAGAATTGGGGATTGGAAGAGGATGTTCGGCGACTTGTGATGGTCCACTGATGCCCAATTTATAGTGTTAATGTCTAGATCATTGAATTGGAAATGTTTGACTTCGTCTTTAAAGTTTGACGCGTTATAATCAAAATTGGAAACAATTGATTGATAATTGACGAAGGTATGAGTCAGAATAGGCTGGATATCACGTTGTGATTCCAATCATAGATTAATCACGAGTTATGGTTGATGATTTTGGTAAGTCGCGATGCACAGTTAACTTTCTAAGTCAACTGTGAGAGTTGTAAGCTAGTGTTATAATAATAATGTTCCGGGTTTAAAACAAGAATGATGGTTAGATCAGATGGTTTGTGTGGGTGTGTTTATTGAACCGGCTGAGGACTCGGGTTCGAACCCCAGCCTCAGCATATATTTTTTACAATTATATTTAACATATATTTAATATATATATATATATATATATATTAGGAATAATTATCATAGTATTAGGGTTCAAAATGCCACAAAATAATTAAATGCAAAAATAGAACTTGTCGTTTTTATCTAGATTATACGTAACGTACTATTATTAACGCGAAATGTTACAGCGGCGGCCCTTTCTTTAAGGTTGGCGGCCACAGGTTTCTAAGAGAGGAGGCAAGGGTAGGTTGTTTTGATAAAAGGTGTGATTAGGGTTTACTCCTTAACCCTCCTTTTATAAAACAATAACTTACATTAAGCCCCCTTGTTAAATATCTTAATACTCCTTAATATTAATTTTATTAATATTAAGTCCCTCAAGTCTAAAACAATTATTATTTCATAAATAATAATCTATCTACTCATGAACTTATCTGATTCGTGTACCAACGTGTAACTCTTCGGATCGTACCGGGTCGGGTTACATTGACCTCGACTTTTAATTACATCGGACATACTATATATCCAACAATCTCCCACTTGGACGATTTTAATTAAATGAGTCAACGTGCGCAAAGTTGGACGCCTAGCTGCATCGCATTGCACCCAACACAGTATGACACTTTACAGTCGTCAACTAGTTCTTTAAGTTCAAGTAACACTTTACTTAACTAAATACTATAGCCCTGATAATTCTATCAATAAGTCCCTTCTGTATAGACATCCGTTGATCATAAGACATGGATCATTCATTCTTATATAGTGATCAACTATTCTCTATTCTTGTCTCTAATTCAAAATGGTCTAACGAACTACCTTAGTCCGAGCGTGGCCACGCGTTTATACCAGTTTGAGTTTTACGAGGGCGCTAGAATGTCTAGACTTATAATCCCATAGAAGTACAGAATTCCATCAGCGTCATACAACTCCCACTTAATCTCGGATTTCTCCCAACGCTACCCTTATTGCTACCTATGTTTCAGGATAGTGTAAGATAACATCAAAGATAGTCCTTGATCAATGTAGTTTAATATGTACCTTAGGAAAAATGACAGATTGAACATATCAATATCAAAACATCTCATGACACAGATCCATGGAGATCGTTTTGAAGCGAGTTACATCCAATATTATTCCCTAATAATATCTGTGAATTATGATCCTCAAACCCTTGAGTTATTCATCTCATGAATACAACCATCCCAATTCACAATAATCTTACATTCAAATTCATTCCATGTAATTTGATCGACTACGGACATTTAGAATACTCTTATTCAAGGATTTAAACATACAAATAAATTAACACAATTAATAAATATTTAAATTTGCATTTAACCCATTAAATCAAATAAACATTCAACATAACTGTCATAGTTCAAAATAAAACATCAATACTAATTACAGATCATGCCCATTGTCTAACAACTTTAAGCCCTATATTTCCAGCATGCTCCTCATGTCTAGCTTGAGGTAAAGGCTTAGTAAAGGGGTCAGCCAGATTTAGATCTGTATGAACTTTGTTCATCACGACGTCTCCACGCTCTACTATTTCTCTAATATAGTGGAACTTTCTGAGTATATGCCTTGCGGTCTGATGTGACCTTGGTTCCTTTGCAAGTGCAATGGCACTAGTGTTGTCACACAGTATCTCGATTGGTTTCTTTATGCTAGGCACAACATCGAGATCAGTAATGAACTTCTTCATCCAGGCAGCCTCCTTTGCAGCATCCGATGCAGCAATGTATTCTGATTCACAGGTGGATTGAGCAACCACACTTTGCTTAGAGCTCTTCCAAGTAACAGCCCCACCATTCAGAATGAAAACATATCCCGTTTGTGATCTTGAGTCATCACGATCAGTCTGGAAGCTTGCATCAGTATAACACTTAACTGACAGCTCCTCCTCCAGTCCTCCATATATTAAGAACATGTCCTTGGTCCTTCTCAGGTACTTAAGAATGTTCTTCACTGCAGCCCAGTGACTCTCTCCTGGATTCTGTTGATATCTACTCGTCATGCTAAGAGCATACGAGACATCAGGTCTAGTAAATAACATGGCATACATGATGGAACCAATCGCAGAAGCATATGGAACACCTTCCATTTTCTTCTTTTCCTCTTCAGTATTTGCACACTGCTTGTTATCAAGAATGGTTCCATGTGCCATGGGCAAGAGCCCCCTTTTTGAGTCTTGCATTGAGAAGCGTCATAAGACCTAATCAATATATGTACTTTGACTCAAACCCAATAACCGCTTCGATCTATCTCTATAAATCTTTATTCCCAGAATATAAGCGGCTTCACCAAGATCTTTCATTGTGAAACATTTACCCAACTAGGTCTTAGCATCTTTAAGCATAGGGATATTGTTTCCAATGATTAGTATGTCATCTACATACAGTATAAGAAAAGTAATATAGCTCCCACTAGATTTCTTGTAAACACACGGTTCATCTTCGTTCTTGATAAAACCAAACTCTTTAATTTTCTGATCAAAATGGAGATTCCAGCTGCGAGATGCTTGCTTTAATCCATAAATGGATTTATTCAGCTTGCACACCTTATTAAGATTCTTTGGATCGACAAAACCTTCAGGTTGAACCATATAGACATCTTCCAGTAAGTGTCCATTAAGGAACGCGGTTTTGACATCCATCTGCCATCTCTCATAGTCATAATATGCAGCAATGGCAAGTAGAATTCTAATAGACTTAAGCATGGCTACTGGTGAGAAAGTTTCCTCATAATCAATTCCTTGAGTCTGAGTAAAACCTTTCGCTACAAGCCTTGCTTTGTAGGTTTGCACATTCCCATCCATGTCAGTCTTCTTCTTGAAGATCCATTTGTTTCCCACAGTCTGACATTCGGTAGGAAGATCAACCAAATCCCAGACTTGATTATCATACATGGATTGCATCTCTGCATTCATGGCTTCTTGCCATTTCTTGGATTTTGAATCCAAGATTGCAGCTTTGTAAGTAGTAGGCTCAGCTTCATCAATCATAAAGATATCGTCATACCTTACAGGTGCACGACGATCCCTAATACTTTTCCGAACACTTGGCGTTTCTTTTGTTTCTTGAGTCCTCTCAGGCTCAACTTCAACAACTGGATCAGTTATTTCTGTTTCTGTCTGAACACCTGGTTCAGTCACTTGTGATTCTCGAATTTCTTCAAGATCCACATGATTATCTCCAATCCCTCGCGCCAGAAACTCTTCCTCTAAGAAAGTGCCTCTGCGTTTGGTGAAAATCTTATTTTCAGTGGGGTGGTAGAATAGGTAACCGATCTTCTTACCGTATCCAACGAAAACCACTTTTTCGCCTCTGGGATCTAGTTTATCCGAAGATTCTAGAGTGACATAAGCATTACATCCCCAGACTTTAAGGTAGGATACATGAGGTTTCTTTCTATGCCATATCTCATAAGGCGTTTTATCAACCTTTTTCGTTGGAGCTATATTCACAAGTCTTGCGGCGGTTTCCAAAGCATAACTCCAAAAGGATTTTGGAAGGTTTGTTCTACACATCATTGATTGAATCATATCTAATAGAGTTCGATTTCTCCGCTCAGACACACCATTATGCTGCGGTGTTCCAGGTGGAGTGAGTTGTGAAACTATTCCACAATCCTTTAGATGGTCGATAAATTCCTGACTAAGATATTCACCGCCTCGATCTGATCGAAGCATTTTAATAGTTCTATTTAGCTGATTTTCTACTTCGTTTTGGTACTCCTTGAACTTTTTAAGAGTTTCATGTTTATGCTTCATAAGATAAACATAACCATATCTACTGAAATCATCAGTAAATGTAACAAAGTATCTTTCTCCATGTCTTGACATTATTCTGAATGGACCACATACATCTGTATGTACAAGTCCTAACAGATCATTGGCTCTTTCTCCAACATTTGAAAAGGGTGCTTTTGTTAACTTTCCACTTAAGCATGATTCGCATTTTCCAAACGACTCCGAACCTTTGGAATCCAGGATTCCTGCGTTTTTGAGTTGTTTAACACGATTCTCACTTATGTGACCAAGTCTACAATGCCACATATACGTATCATTAAAGTCTAACTTATTACGTTTATGGGGGATATTGCATAATATGTTATCGTTTTGGATTTCTATCTCATAGATCCCATTGTTAGGTTTTGCATCAAAGTAAAATATATCGTTAAAATAAGCAGAAATAAATTCACCATTAAAACGATAATCAAAACCTTGTCTACACAAAGCATGAAATGAAACAATATTTCTAGTCACATTAGGAATGTAATAAACATTGTTCAAAACAAGTTCTAAACCAGAAGGTAGTAAAAGAACATATTCTCCTATTGCCTTCACTGCAACTCTTTGTCCATTGCCAACATAGACCTCCAAGTCACCTTGTTTCAGTTTTCTAATCTTTCTTAGTCCCTGCAAAACATTACAAATGTGGAAACCACGTCCTGTGTCAAACACCCATGTTTTGCTAGAAAAAACAAAGATTTCAATAACATATATACCTGAGGACTCTCCTCCAGAAGCCTTGGCTTGCTTCAGTTCAGCTAAATACTTAGCACAGCTTCTTTTCCAGTGCCCAGTTTCATTACAATGAAAACATTTGGCATCTTTCAAAGGTTTCTTGTTGGCAACAGCTTTGCCCTTTCCCTTCCCTTTGCCTTGATAGCCCCTCTTCTTGGTTTTAGGTTTCTTAATCTGACCCTCCCTGATCATCAGCACTAGTGCAGTTTTGCCAGGTATGTTTACCTCAGCAGTTTTGAGCATCTGATGCAGTTCTGCAAGTGTCTTCTCCATCCCATTCATATTATAGTTCATAATGAACTGGTCATATGACTTGGGCAATGAGTTCAGGATGATATCCCTAGCTAACTCATCGCTCAAGGGGGATTCCAGACGAGCCAAGTGATCAACATATGCCTTCATTTTAAGCACATGAGTGCCAACTGGTGAACCCTCTTGCATACGAGTGGTTATAAGTGATCGCATCAAATCAAACCTCTCATGGCGAGCATTTTGTTGGAACATTTCCATCAGATGTTGATTCATGTCGTATGCATCATTGTCCTCCATGGTCCTTTGAAGTTCAGCGATCATGGAAGCCAGCATCAGACATGAGACTTTCAAAGAGTCATCAAAATGCTTAGCCCAGGTTTTATAAGGCTCACTCTTGGGATTTATGGGTTCATCAGGGACTGGTTCTTCAAGAACATACAATTTGTTCTCCGCTTTGAGAACAATTTTCAAGTTGCGGTATCAGTCCATGAAGTTGGAGTGGTCCAGTTTGTCCTTCTCTAAGATGGACTTGAAAGAGAAATGGGAGGTGGAATTGTTTTCAGTTGACATCTACAAAGTTCAAAATTAATGTATTAGTATTTCATGTTTTAAGTATCCTAATTATTTTATGACCCAAAAAGCAAAATTAATTAGGATGAGATCCCGATTCATCAATACACAATGAACTGGCTTAGCACTGTCCACAGGCACGATTAGGTAGGTAAACAACGATTGTTAATTGTGTCCACTACACAACTCTCCTTTTGGGGTTATCGCTAAAAGCGATGTATGTTTAACCCCAACTATGCCCACTTGTCTAACAAGCGATGTTTGGTCCTTTACAGTTAACTGTACACCGGCCTATGTTACACAGGAACCGCGATGATTACCTTCACTCATGATCAATGCCCAGATGCAGGGTCAGCACTAACATTTGGGTTCGATATAGAATGGAGTGTTAACTCGTTAAGGGTGGCATGAAACATCAATTTAAAATTGGGATTTAATTTTAATATTTACCATAAATATATTGAATGACTCGTTAGCATGATGTGAGTCACACAACAGTTTATAAAATCCAATTTTATATTATTCGTGATAATTGAAACTCCTTTCAACACTCGACACGGTATAGGTTTAAATACCCTATTTAAACTACGTTGGTCGTATTATCCCGAATGGACTTGTTTTAATATTAATAAAACTCCTTTCATTAAATATGCTTTTCGGTTTTTATAAAACTTATTTTAATAAAACCATTGCCATGATTGTGAAAATTTTATTTATTTGGGTTATCTAAATTATTTACAATAAATAAACCATAACCACAAAACATGATAATAAAATTAAACGAATCGAACCCCTAATAGGTCGTCCGTTTCGTTTTAGCCAGAAACGAAACGAACTAGTCAAAAGGGTTTCAAAAACTATTTTGCAATAGCACCCACTTGACCCGAGATCTCTATCTTCATGGAACCTGTTCGCCTTTTTATCTTCGTCTTGATCTTGTACTTGTAGGATTACAAATAAATTTGAAATACAAATAAAACAAATCTATTCTAATCCTATCTATTACACCGGATCCAATATCTGTAATTAAAAATACAAATCAATAAAAAAAATAAAACATCACAAACACAACCATGACAAGGGTCAAAATACCTAGGGCTCGATTCACATCACAATCCATGAACAACAAAAAGCTTTTGATCTTTTGTCAAAAAAAAAAAAAATTGACAAATAAAACATAGATCAAAATTATAACTTTACCATCTATACGCGCGTAACCGTGGCTCTGATACCACTGTTGGGAATCGAGGTATCGTATACACAGCGGAAGCGGTTTATATATTTAACGAAAACGGATTATATATACTATATATATAATGGCCGATTAATATATATAAATTATTAGTTAATCCGATTAATAAAATATTCCCAATCAGGATCTCAGTTAAATGCGTATAAACAAATAAATAATAAAACAACCATAGGGGGTTTAGTAATCAACCTTTGACGACTACACCGGAATTGTAACACGCGGGTTACAACGAATCCTCGCTAGTAGGAAGTTCACACCGTGCACGAACCAACCGGGAAGTAACACTTGCAAGAAGAAGGTGGTGGTTTGTGGTGGTTGATCGCCGGACCAAAAAGAAGGAAGGCGACGGCCCTTTCTTTAAGGTTGGCGGCTGCAGGTTTCTAAGAGAGGAGGCAAGGGTAGGTTGTTTTGATAAAAGGTGTGATTAGGGTTTACTCCTTAACCCTCCTTTTATAAAACAATAATTTACATTAAGCCCCCTTGTTAAATATCTTAATACTCCTTAATATTAATCTTATTAATATTAAGTCCCTCAAGTCTAAAACAATTATTATTTCATAAATAATAATCCATCTACTCATGAACTTATCTGATTCGTGTACCAACGTGTAACTCTTCGGATCGTACCGGGTCTAGTTACATTGACCCCGACTTTTAATTACATCGGACATACTATATATCCAACACTTTTAGCATTCAAACGAATGAACCTAAATCTAAATGAACACGAAAAAGCTTTTCTTCCTAACATAGAACACTCCAGTAACTAAAACAATTGTTAATTTAAGAAGAAAAGTTTGGTCATCAATTTGGTGGCTAAATAGTTCAGTCCCGAAGTCACTTGCAGCGAGAGTATAAGTGACTATCAAAAAACAGTCACAAGACGGTCGCAAATGTCATTTTTAAAGCAATGCAAATACACAAATTTCGTTAGCCTGTATATATCCATTCATTCTTTGTTCGGTTAAAGGTAAATGTGGAGACATAAACAAAATTTTGTGTTCGTTTGGTCTGTTTATGACCTCAAACATAAAATCGGCAACCCTTGATGATCAGAACTGTAAGTAGAAGCCCCAAAATGAACTTTGGCCTATTGTGGAATCCCCTTCTACTTACTTCTCTACTATTAGACCGTCCGGAGTGGGGGGGGGGGGGTGGGGGGAGCCCTTCAAGCCATGAACACCACCCCTGTTGGGCATGGAATGGGGGGAGGGGGAAGAACTCCACTGGCGTTGGGCGGTTGGGACTAGGTGGAGCAAGCTGATTGGCCCTTGTTTTTTTAACTTAAGGAAGTGCTCTGCAGAGACTTTGATTTGTTCTCCAGGGTTGGGGAAACCCTGCAGACCTTTGGGTGTTGGCTATGTGGGAGGTGTATGAGGACGCATGCTTTTAGTAGAGGGTGCCATCACCCTGCTGGTGTTTTCACATTCTCTGGGGGTTCTGGGTCAGCTGGGGATTCCATTGTGGGGATTCTAATGCCTAGGAATCCTGTAATGGAGCCTGAACAAGGGAAAACGGATGAAGTGGTGGGTGATGTAGCGCTTCTGGATCGGGTTTTCTCTCTCTCGGTTAGGACTGTTAAAAGAATCCCCCCCAGTTGTCGTATGGCTTTTGCGCATGCTTTAACAGGTGCAATTTGTAGGGTTGTGGCCTCTCCCGGTTCTGTTGAAAATTGGGTCAAGCTCTTGCTTTTCCCTCGTTGTACTCTTAAGGTTTTTACTCCATCTTCTAGGCAGGAGAGAAGGTCTAGGAACCGTAAGTCCTTGCAATGTGACAACATTCGATAGACTTTATCTATGTGGAAAAACGGTTCTGGTTTTGCGGATTTGGTTGCGTTGCTTTTTCACGATGAAGGTGAAAGGGTCCTTCCGACGAAGGCAGCGTTAGCGGAGGGATCCGATGAGGTCAACCCCAACGTCAAGCAGTGCCTTAGGAAGGTTAGTGATGGTCACTTCACCACAGCGGTTAAAGTGTTGTGTTCCAATGGCGTTTCCCCCGCAGGGGAATCTACCATGCAAGCTCTTGTTGACAAGCACCCCATTGTGCCGCCTCCCAATCTCCCCTCCATACCCCTGACTCAATCGGCCTTAACTGGGGGGTTGTTCCCCAAGGTGCTCGCAGAATATATTGTCTCGGCTCCTCTCACTCCGTTGATAAAGCCTGACAATGGGATCCGCCCCATTGCCGTTGGAGCCATATGGAGGAGACTGGTCTCTAGAGTGGCCATAAAGAAAGTGGGAAAAGAAACTGTTAAATATTTAGGGGAGTTTCAGTTTGGGGTTGGAATTCCAAATGGGGCGGAGGCTGTGCTACATAGTGCCAAGAGGTTCCTCAACTATTTCCATGAGGATGGCTCGCTTGCTATGCTTACGGTTGATTTTTCTAACGCTTTCAACGCTATTGACCGCACTGCTCTGTTATGGGAAGTTCACTGTCACTGCCCTTCCATTTTCCATTGGGTTTAGTTCCTGTATGCTTAGCCAGCTAAATTGTATGTGGGGAGTGAGCGTCTTGGGGCTTACGCTGGGGTTTAGCAAGGGGACCCTTTGGGGCCCTTGCTCTTTGCTCTAGCCTTACACCTCCTTGTGTTAAAGGTACAAGAAAATTGCGACCTTTCCTTCCATGCTTCGTACTTGGATGATAGGTCGATTATTGGGGATTCTGTTCAGGTGGCTAAAGCACTTGGCATTATTAACTTGGAGGGGCCATCTTTGGGGCTCCAACTCAATATTAGAAAAACTGAGCTTTCTGGCCGTCGTGTGATAGGGTGAAGGTCCGACCAGGTCTGTTTCCTAGTGACACTGGCAGACCAGAGCGGGGAGTCAAACTGCTCGGTGGGGCAGTCAGTCGTGATGCCGGTTTCATAAGAGATTTATCTGCTAAAAGAGTGGCACGGGTTGTTGACCTCATGGGGCTCCTCCCTAGATTGCGGGATCCCCAAAGCGAGCTTTTATTGCTTAGATCATGCATGGGTATGGCTAAGTTGCTATTCGGTTTGCGTACCTACCAACCTCCCTTTGTGGAAAATGTTGTTTCCTATTTCGATAAAGGCCTCCGGAAGGCCATAGAAGACATTGGTGTCTGTAGGGGGCGGTTTTTGGGGACCTCCAGTGGCGGGTTGCGACTTTGCCGCTTCGACTTGGTGGTTAGGCATTTCCTCATCCCGGGACGTGGCAGCCTATGCTTTTGTGGCTTCCAGATCCCAGTCAAGGGGGCTGCAAACCACATCTTACGCAACAGTGGGGTTGCTCATGTTGACACGGATTATTCTGATGCTATTGACCTTTTACAACGATCCCTTCCAGACTTTGATCTTGGCGGTTTCTCTAATATGGACACCGCCCCCAAGAAGCCACAGAAAACTCTGGCGAATGCCCTTCATAGCCGAATCGCACAAAGTTTGGAGAAGGATTTTCGTCTGTCACCCTGTCAGAAGGTCGTCTTGGAATTCCTACAAAAGCCTCACGCCCAAGACTTCCTTAGTGTGTTAATCATCGAAGGCTTGGGACAAAGAATGTCGGGGGTGGAGTACAGGGCAATCCTTAAATATCGGCTGATGGCCCCATTCGTTTCGCTCGCAACAATCCAATTAGTTGTCCGGGCGAAAAAAACATTAGACATTTCATCTTCTGAAACCAACACTTTTGATGTTATTTGACGTACTAATGACGAAAGTTGTCCAGTCTGCCGGAAAGCATGCCTTGATAAATATGGGGAACATGCGTTACATTGTAAGGAATTGCCTGGGTTTAAATACCGGCACGATTTTGTCCGGGACGCATTGACAGACATCCTTAGAAGAGCGGGATCTCCACAAGAAAAGAGGCGTCAGTTAATTTTCTCACAGACTTCGCTGAGGGGAGGTCCATCTTGCGCCCAACATATGTTCTAGTGTTTGGTTGGGAAGGTGGGAAAAATGCGTGCGTTGATCTTACCGGGGTATCCCCCTGGTTGGGCTTTGGGATAGTGGGTTTGTGGTCGGGCAAGTGGTCATGAGAGTTGAATCCAAGAAAGTGGAAAAGCACGCTAAAGCATGTGAGGATAATCAACATGTTTTCGTTCCTCTGGCCTTTGACACGTTCGGTTCCTTGGCACCGGAAGCGGTGCTGTTTTTGGCTCGGGTTCAGCGGGTAGTGCACAACAACTTTTCCACCTCTTAAGGGCGGGGGTTTGTTTTTAGCAGATTAGATTTTATATCCAGAAAGGGGTGGCGGCGCAGCTTGTTGCCCGCCTACCTACTGTCCTTATGTGATTTATCCTTTATTTTTAATAAAAAATTACATCTTCCTTTAAAAAAAACCTACATTTATATATATAAAAAAAAAATTTAACACACAAACAAATCAATATAATATTATTCCCTTCACACCCCTTCACTCTCCAAAATTTTCACCTTTCAAACACGGGTCCCACAAGTGACACACGACGCTTCATGCCCCTCTTCCCCCCTCCACTCCGAACAGTGTTAATTATATGTTATCATATTAACAATTCCCGTTTGAAGTCCTGGTTACAATAAATCAAAACAAATATTGATTACACTAAATCAAAACAAATATTTACCCGTAAGTGAAAAACTTAATTAAATGCATAAGAGATATTTCAAGATGGATTTTATGTATTAAAATACTAGTTTTTATTCTGGAAACGTCCCGGGTTGAAATATTTAATATGACATAATAAAATATCTAATATAACAATATAATTAATGACTTGCCAATATATTATTATTATTATTATTTTTATTTTTATTATTATTATTATTATTATTATTATTATTATTATTATTATTATTATTAAACAAATCTCTGTCATAAGTTATCATATTCAAATAAAAAAAAAACAAATCTCTGCGTCGGGGTATAAATCTAGTGCCATTACAAAATCTTATATAATGTCAAATTAATGTGGAAGTTTGTAATCGATCATTCTAAAAAGAACTAACATGAAATAAGGAAAAAAAGTTATTTAGTGAAATATCGAAGGCATTAGTCTAAGGGTTATGTGATGCGTTAAAAAAATCATAGGTATATGATAGGGTACATAGTTCGGGTATTTGGGTATGTGGTTTCGGGTAATTGGACCGGGTATCACCTAATCCCAGGTCCCCCGACCCAAACCCACAATTTTTTTTAAATTAATTCCAAACCTGACACAATACTTGTCGGGTTACAAAAAATAGTCATTTTTTTCTCTGTTTTTTATATAGCACTATGGTACTCGTTGAAAAGATAATAAAACGCTCGTTAATTTGGTGTAATTTTTTTTCTTTAAAAAATCTCGTATATAAAAGATGGGTTGGGTTATTCTACAAAGGCTATAAAAAATGAGAAGGGTGAGAAGCCACTAGAAAATGACATGTGTCCAAAGGATTAACAAGTGGGAGGGGTAATTTTGTCAAAAACATATGCACATGCAAGTCACATGTCATTTCCACCTTCATTTTTAAATGCCCATAACTTTTTTATACGTCATCCGTTTTTAAAAAAAATTATACCATAAAATTTAGCGTCTTTTTATCTTTAATATGAGTACCATATTGCTATATTTTTGAAAAAAAAATTCAAAACCCACTTGTGTAAGACACAATGGAATGTAAAACACAATGGAATGTAAAACACAATGAACACCAATTAAATATAGGGTATAAAACACAATCAAGAGTCTAGTAAAACACAATGGACGACATACTAAAGACACAATGAATAGAAGACTAAAACACAATGAATACTTTTGAAAAAAAAAAGTTGAAAACCCAGTTACGTAAGACACAATGGATGACATACGAAAGACACAATGAACAGAAGACTAAAATACAATGAATACTTTTGAAAAAAAAAAAGTTAAAAACCCAATTGTGTAAAACACAATGGACGACATATAAAAGACACAATGAACAGAAGACTAAAACACAATGAATAATAGACTTAAACACAATGAACAACATAATAAAACACAATGTACACATAAATACAAAACTCATTTGCGTAAAACACAATTAAAAGCATACTAAAAACACAATGGACAAAGTTAAATCATGTGTAGACTAAAAAAAACATAAATAACATATTTATAAAGCACACATGCATACTATAACACAATGAACGAGCAGAAAGACACGACGGAGAAGAAAACCCATTTAGCACGAATTTTTTTTTCAATTTTAATGTAGCAATGTGGTACTCATATTAAAGATAAAAAAACGCTCGTTAATATGGTGAAATTTTTTTGAAAAAAAAAATGTCCTATGAAAAAGTTATAGACGTTTTAAAATGATGGGGGGAATTGACATGTGCATTGCATGTGGAGAGAGAAAGTCAACAAATGTGGTTTTCCTTTTATGTCCTTCCTCTAATTTATTATTTATTTTTTTCAAACAAACTAATCTCAACCCTTCAAATATATGATCAATGGATCACAATCTTTCTCACCCTTCCTAGAAAAAGTGTATTGTGTATTTGATCCTAACCCTATAAAAGATATCAACGTTTAAAAGTTATGAGATGAAACATGAGAGAAAATAATAAAGGTTTAATATTTAAATTTAGTAGATTAGGTATTTAATAGATTAGGTTAAACCATATTTATTTCCTTTTTTTAATTGGTCTAGAGTTGCCACATCACATCTTATATGGCATCTCTCAAATGAGAGATTGAGGGTTGAAGCCTCCAATAAATGTCACCTCAACAATATTCAATTATTTTATTATAAGTTATTATAGATAGGGTTAGGATCAAATACATAGTGAAAGAAAAATAGGAAGTCGTATGAAGGGTATCAAACGGACTCCGATTGAACTCATTCAAGCGGCATTGGAATCGTCTTATCGAACCCTACGACGTTAGTTTTTATGTCTTCGTTTTTTGGGGTTTTAGCTTGTAGTTTTTAGAATATGCGTTATATCATTGTGTCTTTTATGTACTATTGTGTCTTTTTCTTATTTTCATCATCGTGTCATTTTTTCAATTCATTGTGTCTTTTTTCTTCAGCATTATGTTATATTTTTTTGGCACTGTGTTATATTTTGTTGCTCATTGTGTTTTTTGTATCCTTCTCACCCTTCTCATTTTTTGTAGCCTTTGTAGAATAACTCAACCCATAAAATATATATTTAGAGTTTTTTCCTATTTGAAAAAATTATTTATCAAAATGGATTGTTTGAAAAATATTTATCAGGTGAAAATCATACTTATTTTGTTTTTTCAAAGAAAATCATTGGAAATAAACCATCAGAAATCTAAAGAACTAAATGGAAGTTTTTATTATTAAAGAATTACAATCTTTGTTCTTATGCCAATATTATCGATCAAGTCTTTTAAACCAACACTACAAGATATTCTAGCTTAGGATGAAAAAAAAATGTAACAAACCTACCCTAGTGGATTCTCTTTCATGATGTGCTTGTTCTCACACATGAAAACATGTGTTAATTCATCTAAAGATGATTGACAATTAATATAAAGGACACATGTAGAAAAGTACTTATCATATAATTAAAAGTTATAAGACATATTACTTTTTTTTACTTTCAAGTTTAAAACGTTATAAAAGGATTTGATGTCAATGATAAATAGATCAACATAGACTCTACTTAATACCATAGGATACTTAATACCATAGGACAAGTATTTGTTAAAAAAACTATGTTAATATGTCTCTCGTTCTTGATGAGTTAGAGCCATTATTGTGTAGTTTTTTTTTCTTTTTTTGATTTTTTTGGTCGTTTTCTGCCTGTATTTTGCATGTATTTTTTATTCTGATGAAAGAAATGTAATAGTTAATATTAGTTCATCTAAAGATGAATGTCATAGCTATTTTGTATGATGTGCTTATTCTCACACATGAAAACATGTGTTAATTAAAAGTTAGGAAAAGTACTTATCATATAAAGGACACATGTTAGGAAAAATACTTATCATATAATTAAAAGTTATTAGAAATATTACTTTTTTTTTACTTTCAAGTTTTAAACGTTATAAAAGGATTTGATGTCAATGATAAATAGATCAACATAGACTGTACTTAATACCATAGGACAGGTATTTATTAAAAAAAAACTATGTTAATATGTCTCTGGTTCTTGATGAGTCAGAGCCATTATTTTGTAGTTTATTTTTTCTTTTTTGATTTTTTTGGTCGTTTTCTGCTTGTATTTTGTATGTATTTTTTATTCTGATGGAAGAAATGTCATAGTTAGCATTAGTTCAGTTTTGTATGGATATTGGAGTTTTTTCTTAGAATTCTTCCTTCCTTTATTTTTTTTAATATTTTGGTGAGTAATTGTTTAAAATAAAGATATAATCTTTCCATGTTTTCACATGGGGTTATACCTAGATGTTCATGTATTTATATATTTTTTAGCTGTTTAAAGTGTTGTTTAGTTGTGACCGTATTGAAGTTACCGAAATTTTTCTCTGTAAATGAAATAGATGGGTTGATATTTAGGGAATCTTCTGTTTGTTTTTAATATCTGATATCTCAACAGAGGTCTAATACATCTATTTATTTTATCTTTCCATGCTTGTAACACGTTTCAGTATTAAACATTTGATCAGTATTATTAACTGCAATCGTAAAAGAACAGATGTTAGTAAACAAATTTTCCTTACAGCACACGATTGGCTTCTTAATTTTGTCTTTACTAAACAGACCTTAAAATATAATAAAACGTTGTTTTGTGTTGTAATGAAATTCAGTGTAGAATACTAAGATTCGTGAGTGATAAACAATAATGACGACCTTTAAACTCCATTTATTATACTCACGTGGTATTTTATTTGTATTTAAATAATTATTTTATTGATTGTAATTATCAATATTAAATAATCTATTGATTACATATATAGTGATACTTTAATAACAAATTTAATTTTGTAATAAAAGATGTTGTTACACTATATTTTTGATGGTTTTACTTCCTTTTAACGATTACACAATGCTTTGATAATACTGAGAGAATTTTGTGTGACAACATCCGTTGAAAAGTCAACAGATGTTATAAAAAGCCCCCAAAAGTAATGATTACGAATTTGAACTTACTTTATTAACAATACTAGACTATTGCCCGCGTGGACACGCAGTTCAACAACTAACAATTATTTGGAGCGGTAAAATGAATGTGATGTGTCTTTCAAAGTTCAATGAATATGACACAAATTACAAAACAGACATAAAGATATACTTATAGTAACTTAGAAAACATTGTGTTTTAAATTCTAAAATGACAACAATGAAGAAGGAATTAAATGAGGAATGATATTTTTAGTAATTTATTTATATATTTATTACGGATTAATTGTTTATTTTCGGCATATTATTTATTTTGTTCATAAATAGAGAATTGATTAATTTTCATTACTTTTTAAAATCTGACGAAAATATTGCAATTTTTTCGGTATGGACAATCAGTAATAACTTAATGTATTTGTTCGGTATGGACAATTTCATTCATAAAGTTGTATTATAATTAATAATTAAAGTAATGTATTTTTATATTATTAATTTTGTCAAATTCGAATTTAAACATTTCGAATTTTAATTTGAATTTTGAAATTCAAAATTCGATATTCAATTGATTACCAATATAAGCTAAACTAATATTAGAATTCGGAGGTGGGAGAGTTTACTCCTTAGGAGGTTCTCGCCCGGGCTTGGTCTCAGGTTCGAGCCCCCCCACTCGCACTAAGGGGTGAGAAATTCAACACCCGCGTTTGGCCTGGATTCGAACTCAGGTTGAGGGGTTGTGCGTCGTTTGTATTATTCGCTGAAACACACCTTCCAAAAAAAACTAATATTAGAATAATATAACACAATTAATAGGATCAATTAATGTATTAATTGGAGAGTTGATACTACTTATGTAGTGACTTTGAATCTTATTAAATGTGTAATTAAAAGGATAATTAGTATGTGTAATTTCTTACCATTATTAACCAAAACTCAAAATTTAAAATTTTGTATAATTTGAATTTTGAAATTCAAAATTCGAAATTTAAGTTATTACCATTAAACTTGAAGATAATAATAGAAATGTTAGATATTATGTATCAATTATCATTTACTCTAATTTTGACTTCATGTGGCACAATTTGATGAAACCATTGAGAAACACAAGGAATTCAAACATACAGATAAACAGATGCTTACATCATCTAAACGTCGTCGTCCTACATCTATCATCGTTACTTCACCTCAATTATTCCAGATCTGGGAGAAACATTTATATCTAGGATATAAAAAATACTCATCAAGTGATAAAACGAACAATCCATTAAAATAGTAAATATTATAAATGATTTAATTAACAAAATCCATGTGGAAACGAAGGAGCACACCTGCTTACAACCTTTAAAAGTGTGGCGGCGATTAAAGCCAATTGATAAAAAACCGGAGCCCTCTCAAAGCTGCCCACATGTACCGCAGAATACCTTGAAGCAGAAAAACAAACACAAATCAGAAAAAAAAAACAAACATAAGCTAGAAAAAAAATAAAATTATCAAATGAACTGAATAAATTTGCTGTTCACAATTTGTATTGTTGTCCATTCAACAATTAACCTAAGAAAAGGAAAAAACAGATGATAATTAACCTCGGAATTCCTCCCGTATTGCGCATATGCATCCTTAAGAGCACTCGAGAATTCATCCTAACTCAACAACCCATTTGTATAATTGTCTATTAATTCGACGAAGAGATGGTTATTATTTAGATATGAAAAAATCTACTTCAACTAATAATCAAGAAGAAAACAGATCTATAATCAATTACGTGTGAAGATTTAGGGAAAAGTGTTAGGTTTTTTGAAATTAGATGGATGAAAGAGAGAGAGAGAGAGAGAGAGAGAGAGAGAGAAAGGAGAAGAATCTATCTATACATCTATACATATAATAAAACAAAAGCCATTTTTGACACATGTCACTCCCACATGGAAGGAGATAGGAGGGAAGGTGAATTGTGGGAGTGACATGTGTCAAAAATGGCTTTTGTTGGCTAAAACTATTGGGTCTTCCTTTGCAACTGATCTCTCGCGAGGTGATTGATATGGTCGGAAGTTCCTTTAGTAAGATTGTCCATAGGGCGACTAGATCCGATTTTGATGATGATCTTTCGTATGAATACATTGGAGTGCTTGTGGGTGAGGAGAAAAGGATCGGTGAATCGGTTTCTTTGGTATGGAGGGATAGAAAGTTCTCGGTTTGGGTGGCGGAAGAGGCCGGGGATTGGGTTCCTGAATTTTACAAAATACCGTCTAAGTCGGAATCAGAGCCTGAACCTGAGGTGGAAGAAAACATGGATGTTGGAAACGATTTAAATGTCTCTAAGGATTGCGATGAAAAAGAGGAAGTTACTCCGATGGTGGAGTCGGATGCCGATAAAACTATTCCGGCGACTAGGGAGCCGTCTGACATCAGTCCTAATCCGGTGAATAGGGAGGAGGATGTATTTTTGGTAACTCCCAATCAAGTTAATGCTGTTAATGTGGAGGAGGTATATGTGGTAACTCCCAATCAAGTTAATGCTGTTAATGAGTCTCCTATTTTTTTTTTTTTTTGAAAGGAATGTGGAAGTCAATGATGTGATGGAGGAATTTGTGCCTGACAATCAATTTGACTTTAAAGAGAATTTATTATCTGATAATGAAAATGTGGACCACTCGATTTTGACCAACAAAAGAAAAAAGAAATCTGGGCTAGGAAATTTGGGCCGGCCCAATCTGGCATACTCTAGCAGTCTTGAAAAAACAAAGGTTGGCAAGAAGCCCAAATGTAATGAAGACTTGTTTGGGCTAGATTCGTTGCTGGGCCTGGACACAGACGATGTGGGTGATGTAGGTGCAGCCCAAAACGTATCAAATGATCTTGACCTTAACTCACAGCCTGTTATCAATGGAGAGGTTGGGGCTGTCTTCGATGATCACTCTCTGGAAGACAATTCGTTGTTTCCTAATAATGAAATTCAAGCTACTATCAATTTGGGTAACAAGTTAGGCGTAAATCTTCTTAATTCCCACAAGTTAATTCATGACTCGATGGTTCTTGAAGGCATACAAGGAGTTTAGTAATATTTCCCCTAGTTTGGTTTCTAATTTTTGGGGAGGTATGGGTTTTGAGTATGAATATGTTAATGCTTGTGGTAACTCAGGTGGTATAATTTGTTTGTGGGATCCTAAAGTTTTTTTCTAAAGAAGTGGTGAATAAAGATCAGAATTTTTTACACGTGACGGGTAATATTTTAGCCGGGTCGATCCATCTTAATATTGTCAATATCTATGCTCCGCAATCTAATGAAGGTAAAAGTGTGTTATGGTCAAAAATTAGTAATATGATTTGTGGAAATCAAGGGTGGTGGATTGTGTTCGGCGATTTCAACGCGGTTAGAGATAGGGATGAAAGGAAAAATTCGGTGTTTGACCTGGTATGTGCTCGTGATTATAATAACTTTATAGATGAAGCCGGTTTGCGTGAATATGATTTGAAAGGTGTGTGTAAGTTTAGTAGAATCGACCGGGTGTTGGTATGTGATAATGTTTTTAATAAATGGCCTAAAGCGTGCGTTCGGGCCGTTGGTAGAGATTGTTTGGATCATTCTCCGTTGGTATTTTCTGTCAAAGATTCGAACTTTGGGCCCAAACCGTTTAGACTATTTGATTCTTGGTTGGATAGACCGGGATGTTTACAGGTTATTCAAACAGTTCTGGAAGGATGGAACGATGAAGGAAAGGCGGATCTTAATCTACTCAATAAATTAAAAGGACTTAGAGGGTGTTTAAGGGATTGGTTCAAAGAGTATAGTGTCAAAGAACTTGAGGAGGAGACTCATTTGAGAAAAGAGAAAGATGACATAGAAATTCAAATGGAGAATAATGCTTTGGAAGATGCAGACATGTGGATTTGGACCGAGTGTAAAAAAGCTTTAGAAGAAATTGAGATATTGAAGGCTCGTGATATCAAACAGAAATCTCGCGTTAAATGGGCCGCCTTGGGTGACGAAAATTCTAGTTTTTTCCATAACGTGGTTAATGGGAGAAAGGCGCGAAACTCTATTCCAGGTATTATGATTAACGGTGAGTGGGTTACTAAACCGGCCTTGGTTAAAAGAGAGGGTTTTTTCGGTTCCATTTCAAAGAAAACAATATTATTCGGCCAACTCTTTTTTGTTCGGACATTAATAGACTTGGCTGGCAGGATTACGAAGATACGGTGGCGTTTTTCTCTAGACAAGAAATTAAAAACGCGGTATTTGAGTGTGGTTCTAATAAGGCACCGGGTCCCGACGGTTTTAATTTTCGATTTGTCAAAAGATTCTGGAATTATTTTGAGGAGGATTTCGCTAATATTCTGTTGGATTTTCACGGCTCAGGTTCTATCAGTCCGGGGTGCGGTTCGTCTTTTATCACTTTGATTCCAAAGACTAAAACGCCTTTGGGTCTTAGAGATTACATGCCTATTACTTTGATTGGGTTGATTAGTAAGATGATTTCCAAAATCCTTGCCAATCGCCTAAAAAAGTAATGGGTCGTTTTATTTCCGAATCCCAATCCGCATTTCTTTCGGGTCGGTTCATACTGGACGACCCCTTAATGGTGAATGAAGTTATCGATTGTTTGAAAAAGAGAAAGAAAATAGCGTTTTTATTAAAAATAGATTTCGAGAAGGCCTACGACAATGTCAACTGGGATTTCTTGCTATCTATTATGTCCCAAATGGGGTTTCATCATCGTTGGTGCGATTGGATAAAGGGTATTTGTCACTCCTCTACAGCCGCGGTTCTAGTAAACGGGTCGCCAACATTTGATTTTAGGTGTGAAAAGGGGCTCCGCCAAGGCGACCCGTTGTCGCCTTTTCTTTTCTTGATTGTGATGGAAGCCCTCTCGTCGCTCCTAGATAAAGCCAAGCTTCTCGGAGTTATTAAAGGTTTTGATTTTTCGAATGATGATATGGAGTTAACACACCTTTTCTATGCGCACGATGTTTTAATTATGGGCGAATGGTCCAAGGATAATGTCCGAGGCATTGCAAGGGTTCTTCGTATTTTTTACATTTGCTCCGGAATTCGTATTAATCTCCATAAGTCAAATATATATGGGGTTGGTGTGGAGAACTCCGAAGTGGACGACATGATGGGTTTTCTTGGTTGTAAAAGAGGTGGATTTCCGTTTACATATCTTGGCATCCAAGTGGGAGCTAAGATGTCTCGTGTTTGTAATTGGGAACCGGTCGTAGATGTCATACGCAACCGGCTTGTGTCATGGAAAGCTAAAAATCTCTCGATAGGATGTCGCCTTATTCTCATTAAAGCGGTTTTAGAAAGCCTACCCGTCTACTATCTTTCTCTTTACAAGGCTCCAAAGGCCGTCATTGAGTCTATTGAGTCTATCATGCGACGCTTCTTGTGGGCGGGAGCTAGTGTAGAGAAGAAGATACATTGGGTTTCTTGGGATCTTGTTACTACCCCTAAAAAGAAAGGAGGTTTGGGAGTGTCTAGGTTACAAGATGTTAATGACGCGCTCCTTTTAAAATGGACATGGAGATTCAAAAACGAAGGAAACGGTTTATGGAAGAAAATTATTATGGGTTGTCATGGTGATAGTAGACCGTGGGCTTTGCTTCCGTGTAATGCATCGTCTAATGGGTGTTGGAAACGCATATTTAAAGTCGGTGAGAAAAAAACTCCAAACGGGTCAACATTCAATTCCTTTTTCGGTGGTGATCTTGGTGAAGGTACTTCTATTAATTTCTGGGGTGACCCGTGGCTAAGAGACGAACCACTTAGATTAGCGTTTCCTAATCTCTTCAAACTCAAAAGAAATAAATGGGTGAAAGTGTCTGGCAGAATTTCAGTTACTGATAACATAAAGACTTTGTCATGGGAATGGAGCTCGATCCCAAATACGGTTGCAGAGGTCTCAGAAATTTTTTTGCTTCTTACGGAGATTCATGACTTTAATTGGAGGGGTGGTTTAGACAGATGGAAATGGAAGTTCGCTAATGATGGGTTGTTCTCTGTTAAGTCTGCTAAAAGCTTGTTGTTCGATTCTAATGTGGCTGGTCAAAGTCCGAAGATAAAGTGGAAGGTTTGGGTGCCGCTCAAGTGTAAGGTTATGGTTTGGAGGGCGGCTTTAAAACGGCTACCTACAATCGCATAGCTGATAAAACGTGGCATTCGACCTCATCATACATGTTGTGCATTCTGTCACGCTGAAGTAGAAACGGAGTTACACCTCTTTACGGGTTGTTTGTTCGTCCAAGAAGTTTGGTATAGAATTGAGAAGTGGTGTCGTTTATCTCCAAATCTCCTCTTTGACGTTGCAGATGTTTTGAAGATACCGGAAGCCCAATCGATGACCAAGAATGCAAAGAATGTTCTACAAGGTATTGTGTACACGGCCATGTGGGTTATTTGGAATGAGCGCAACAATCGTATTTTTAACAACAAGCATCGAAGGCCGATAGAGATCGTTGAGACTATCAAGTATACGACTTTCTTTTGGATTTGTAATAGATCTAGACGGAAAGATGTAGATTGGTCTAGGTGGTATGTGTATCCCTTGGATTGAGATGTTTTTTCGGGTCGCCGGTTGGTCCTTGATTTGAGGACCAATAGTGTGCTTTTTGGTTAATGAAATTTTCCTTACAAAAAGAAAATGTTAAAAACTCGTATATTACATTGTACATTAAAAATGATAAAATTCAAAAATTCTTTATCGACATTTTCTTAACTCTGAATATAGTGTAAACTTATAAATAACAAAATTTTAAGTAATTACAACTTAATTTTTGTTGGGGAGAGATAACGTACAAAGATTCTTAACGTAAGAAGCATAAGAAGCAATCTCAGCCATTAGATTTACAAGATGTCTGGATGCAGATTAAAAACCCTAATCATACTTGGGTTAAACTAACCAATGGTAAATTATGAAAAACCGTCTATTTTTTTTCAAATCGTAACAACAAAAATCAATCGAAACAAAATTTTTCAACAATTGAAAATCAATTAAACCAATCTGAATGATTACACAATCAAAATAACAAAAACCATTCAATTACAATGAACGAAAACGTAAAAAATTATAAAGCAGAGATTTACATTGGAAAAATTTAATCATACGAAAAACCATACAAATTATGAATAAACGCTCGTAATAGTTGCTAAATACTTTCGATTTTGTTTCAATAAGTATGATTAAACATAAAAATTAGGTTAATAAAAGTTGCAGACGAAGAAGATGAAGTTGGTGAAAACAGAGCCTTTTAAACGCACTAACAAAATTTAAACGCACTCATTGTACAAAATTTAAACGCACATACAAAATTTAAACGCACTCATTAAGTTTGGAAACACTCATTGAAAATTTAGAAGCACTCATTAAAAAGTTTGGAAGCACTCATTGAAAATTTAGAAACACTTATTAAAAAGTTTGGAAGAACTCATTAAAAATTTAGAAGCACTCACTAAAAAGTTTGGATGCACTCGTTGAAAATTTGGAAGCATTCATTGAAAATTTGGACACACTGATTAAAAAGTTTGGAAGCACTCATTAAAAGGGCCGGTGGTAAAAGGGTCGGTTCTCTCTTTGGGGGAGCCGGGTTCGATTCCCACAGGAGGCATGTGATGGATACTCCCACCCTTGTGGTGGGGTAGGTGCTTGGGAAGTGATGGAGAGACCCTTGACCCTTGTGGTCATGGGTTCGACTCTTGATCCCTCCAGGTTTTACCGGTTCACTACCGTCGTGCCTTCGGCCGGGTTTGTGGGCCGGGTCCCTGGAACAGGAGACGGGTGGGCCGAAGGGCTCTGTCCGTACGGACTAGAGGCCGTCTGGGCCCCTTTCGGCCATTGGGGGGCGCGTACATAGTACCCGGCAATACTTTAGTTGATCGTTCAAAAAAAAAGAAGCACTAATTAAAAAGTTTGGAAGCACTCATTGAGACTTTAGAAGCACTCATTAAAAAAGTTTGTAAGCACTCATTAAAATGTTTGGAAGCACTCATTTAAATGTTTGGAAGCACTCATTGAAAATTTGGAAACACTCAATAAAAACTTAAACGCACTTATTAAAAATTTAAACGCACTCATTGAAAATTTTAAACGCACCTTTATTTTTTATCATCAGAACAACATCATCATCATAATTACGATCACGATCTTGATCTTTTGTTTTCTACTAATTCTGAGCCGCCAAAATGGAGCACTAAAATGCATCTCATAAACAACAAACAACTTATAATATTAATAATCCAATGGATGGACAACCGCACCGCTTAGGGCATGTGTAGTGAGGGGTTATGTGGCGTTATAACCTTCTATAGCGCCCCCCAACACCGCCCCGAGGGGCGCTATACGGCGTTTTGGGCTTGCAGCGTTTTAGACATAACGGGCGTTTTGCCTTGGAAATCGTGGGAATCTTGTATTTTGGACCGTTGAACGGTCATAATTTAAAAAAAAATCGTGGCCTTCTATATATATATACTCTACATACATACATCACACAAACACCCCCAAACACACAAACACATCAAAGTTGAGATCAAGCATAACACACACACACACTTTCTAATTTTTACTACAAGATAAGAGATAAATCCATTCGGTAGAGGTGGTTTCGGGTTGGGTTTGGTTCCCAAACTATTGGTGACAACACCCGACCCATAGCTCTGGGTTCAGGTTCAAACCCACAAACTTTTATGAACCTGTTAAACCAACCCTATAATTAGGACCCGAACATGTATAACATGGGAAGGGGTTTTGGGCAACCCATGGGAGGTGGGTTTGGCTCAACATAAGTGTTTGGGACATCTCAAATGTTCGGGTCCTCAAATGCTTGGCAAGACTCACAGTCGGTTCCGGAGACACAACCGCTAGAGCAAGAGCAAGAGGAAGATGTCGTGTGACCAACCGGGCGAGGAAGAGCCCGTGCGACCAACCGGACGCACAAAAGGAAATGACGCAAACACGCGCCAAAAAAACGTACAACCATGGAATGACGACGAGCTGTTCAAGTTAGCCCGAGCGTGGATTGACGTGTCAGAGTATCCTATTGTTGGTAAGATATATATTTTTTGTTATGTTATATCTTTTTTACATATACTTTTTTAAACGGGTACTTATATATTTTTTTGGTTTGTTTTTTTAGCGAACTATCAAAACAAAGGAGAATTTTGGAGAAGAGTCCGAACAATGTTTTTTGAACTAGTTGGTAAGGGAGAGAACTACCGGGAGAACGATTCGATATCGGGCAAGTGGACTGATATCAACTTTAGATGCACAAACTTTCAAGCTATTTATCAACGCGCCCGGATTGGGTGGAAAACTGGCCAAAGCGACGCCTAGGTTTTGGAGGCGGCTTTGGATGAATACAAACAAGAATATGGAAATTTTCCGTACTTGAGGGTTTGGGGCCTGCTAAAAGAATGCTCCAAATGGCACACAGTCCGCCCAACGGTTGGAACTTCTTCATCTAGGGCCAGAAAGAAGTCGAAGACCTCTGAGTCGGCTGATACCGGGACCCCTACGTCTGACGCGCGTCACGTCGACCTAAACGCCGAAGAAAATGCGTTTTTTGCAGGGGAGGAGGGGGCGGAGGAGATGCCTCGTCTGACCGGTCGACGGGCTGCTCGAGCCGCACGAGCGGACTCTTCGTCGTCGGGGGTGAATGAGTTGATCCCGGCGTTTGCTGAGATGAACCAGCGGCTCCAAGACATACGCGACATCGGGGCACAGCGTATCCAAGAAAACCGAGAGGTGGTTGATATTATGAGAGATCGACAATTTGAGCGCGACTTTGCATTTTACACGCAGCCACACGACCACTTAGAAGGCAAGGCCTTGGAAATGTGTTTGAACCAAAAGGCCAAAATCGAGAAAAATATAAGCTATGAGTATTTGTATTTTTTTTAAGTATTTGTAAAATTTTTTTAGTATTTGTAATATTTTTTAGTATTTGTAATTTTTTTTAGTATTTGTAATATTTATATATTTAATGGAATATTTAAAGTATTTAATATTATTATTTAAATAAGAAAATAATAATTTAACCAATGATTACCCGGTCATTTATAAAGCCTCATAACTCCCCTTCCCACTACACCCTCTTTTTCCATAACCCCCCATAACCCCCCTTCTATTACTTTTTAATATTTTAATACCCATAACCCCCCACCACTACACATACACTTATAAATATTAATAATCCCAAGTTCAGTTCTGATTCAAAGCAGTCGTACTAAAACCACCACCTTCACAACTTCATCCGAAACAGAAACTCCCTCAACATACAGATCCTTACCCAAACTCCTTCACCATCTCTCGAGACCCCGACCATGATGCTCAACAAGCCAAGCCAATGTTCATGAAATCTACCAGGCTAAGAGCCATGTCGTCGTCAATGTGATGGTGGTAGTGGTGGTGGTGGTCAGATCTCGATCGATGAAGTTAGTTTAAACGTTTGCTTCAAAGGAGGATGGGTTAGGTTTATGTTATGAAAGTTTAGATTAGGGAAGAAGAAAATAGGTTTAATCATGGTTTAACTTTGGTTAGGTTAAATTGACATGTGGCAAATTCTAATAGCTTCCTACACTTTTTATGTTAAGATACTTTGTACCCTATACTTTCTCATTTTTGTTTATGGTATAAAAAATGGTAAGGTTAACGTAAAAAGTAGCTTATGGTGAGAAGCGTAAGAAGGAATAATGGGCCGACACATGTCCCTAGCCAAAAAGGGTATTATTGTCCATCACCATAATTGTTGACTTTTTTCAAATTTCACCCTCATTTTTAAAACGCCAATAACTTTTTCACACAACACTATTTTTTTTTAAAATACACCATAAAAACAAGCTTTTTATCCATATTCATTTGCATACCCTATTGCTATACTTTTTAAAAAAAAAAATCGCTACGTTGATAGCTTAATCGTGCTCTGTTCTTCACTTTTTCCATTGTTCATGACTAGCTTGTTCTATACATTAACCGAGAACTATTTGTCATTGGAATTTGTCAAAAAGGAATGAAAGTAATAAGAAAAGTTCAAATGGGTAGTTTCTTGTGAATCAATGAAAATGCAGAAACAATAAATCTCGTCAGGTCAACAACCTTGTTGCAGAACGTAAACACATCTGATACGAATAGTTCTCAAAGTTTATTACGTAAAAAATTGAAGATTATTATCTAAATAAGCATGTGAAATACAGAAATTGTTGATTTCATATGATTTAAGCAAATAATAAATGAAAATAAATAAGTATACATCGTTTAACAACTCAAAGATTAAAATGAACATATTATATAACTTGCGTATTAATATGTTATAACTTGCGTGTTTAATACAATTGTTTAAAATTGTATAATATTTAGACGCAAGTATATTGTTGTTATTAATCTTTAAACGCAAGTAATTAATATCAAGTTTGTTACATTCAGACGCAAGTTGTTGCTGCTTATGAATGTTTAAACGCAAGTAAGTGATATCAAGTTTTTACATTTAGATGCAAGTTATTATTGTTTATTATTGTTTAAATGCAAGTAGATAATATCAAGTTTTTACATACATATAAGCAGGTTTACAGATTGTTCATATAACTAGGTAATAAGGATTCTCTTTCTTTATAAATAAATAATTTTCAAGGAACTAGTTTGTGGAAATCTAACGACAACAATATCCCACCATCACATGAGGTGAAAGAAGATATTAGCAAAACCATGAAAGAATGTCAAAGAAGGTTAACAAAGGTGATTTTCAAACCTCCAGTTATTATTCACCTCACAAAAATAGACAAACATAAAAAAAACAAAATTATTATTGTTCTCACATTGATTCAAATTGATTTCCAACCTCGTGGCTCTCCGCCTCACAAAGAAACAAACTAAAAAAAACAAAAAGCTATTGTTACATTTGGACACAATAGCTTATGAATATTTAAACGCAAGTAAGTAATATCAAGTTTTTACATTTAGACGCAAGTAATATCAACCCAGCAATTTTTTTTTTAAGTATAGCAATATGGTATGCAAATGAAATAGGGTAAAATGCTTGTTTTTATGGTGTGTTTTTTTTTCAAATAATGTCGTATGAAAAAGTTATGGACGTTTAAAAAATGGGGGTGGAACTCAACAATTATAGGTTATACCTATTTTGTCATTCTCCTTCTCTTTTAGAAATTCAATACTTTTCCTATTTTAGTCTCATTCATTGATTTATTTTTGATCAAAAGCCCAAAATCCTTCTTACATTTTTTACGCTAACACCCTTTTTACAGTAAACTTTCTCATAAAAAATGAGAAATTTTTTTTGCAAGGTAAAAAAAATATTAAAAAAAATGGGAAATTAACTACTGAACAATACACAAATTAATTACAGATTTACAATAAATGTATTAATTAACTTTTAATGTTGACTACTTTTAAAAAATCTCTTAATTTGTGAGAAGTAATTTTGTTTTTTGAAAGTACAACTAAGTAGAAGTTAGGGGTGTTCAAAATCGGATAATCCGAATTTCGAATATCCGAATTTCGGATAATCCGAAATTTTGGATAGTCAAAATTGGGATCCGAATCCGGATCCGAAATTTCGGATTCGGATCCCAATATTGACTATCCAAAATTTCGGATTATCCGAAATTCCAACGGATAATCCGAAACTTAAAAAAATAATAAATAAATAAATAAATAATAAAAAAAAGTTCTCCTTTATATCCGAAAATCGGATAATCCGAAATTTCGGATAATTCGGATTCGGATTATCGGATTTTTCGGATTCGAATTCGGATTCAGATTTTTTTGAACACCCCTAGTAGAAGCCGGGTACTTCGTATGCGGCTCTCAATGGCTAAAGAAGCCCTAACCAGCCCTTACCCAGACAGACGGACCAGCCACCAGTTCCTGGGAAAACCCGATCATCCACCCGCGCCAAGGCACGACAATGGAATAATCGGTAAAACCCAACGCTCTCAAAAATTGAACCCATGACCTTTTAGCCATAGGCCTTGTATAACTAAGTATCCATACAACTATGGGAGGTTAGTGGAATGGGATGATGGCCATTATATGACATGTTACAAAAGTAGCCTAAAACTAAAAAAATTGCAAAAAAAAAAAAAAAAAACAAAACAAAAAAAAAACAAAACAGGTTTTCTTTTATTAGTATAGATATGTAGGTGTCAAAGTGCTTATGAATTTTTCACAAGCATAAGCATTGATTATGTCGATTATCATTAATATCAGTTTGGTTTTGTTCAGTTATCGGTTATGACGGTTAATTTGCTCACCCGTACCTTCAGTGGCACTCCCCTACTAGGAAAATGATTAATTACGAGGAGAAAAACTTAGATCAATGTGGTTTTATATATATAGGGTGGAGTTAGTATATAAAGGGATGTTTTCCTAAAAAGGATAAGAAGTGTTTTGAGTCATTGGACGAATTAATGAATGGTTAAGATTGAGCAATAAAAAAATGTAATTAGTTTTTTTAATTTTAAATGATTGATATGACCACTAGTGGTATTAACGTAAATTGATGTGTTCTAAATTTAAAACTCACATGCAAGGAACATGTAACTTTCCCCGTCTTTTTCAAACGACAATAACTGTTTATACATTAGTATTTTTTAAATGTGCACCATAATAACGAGTACCACACACACACACACACATATATATATATATATATATATATGGCTAGGATAATATGAGAACTCTACTATTTTGTGAGAACTAGAGAACTTGAATGGGCTAATAACCAAGTGACACATAGGAGGTTGTTATGTTTTTTATTAGTGGGTATTTTGGGTAATCAACATTATTAAGGGTCAATAAAACACTATCAAAAAAGTTGATTAGTACAATTGGCAGTATAATACTCTTTATTAATGTCAGTAAATTATCATCCCAATGCAAACACTGTATAATTCTCCCGCCCATATTATTATGTGATCGGATTCTTTTATACAACACACACAAAAAGCTCAAAAAACATACATGCAAAAAGCTTTCTAAACACTCTCAAAACTCCCCCCCCCCCCCCCCACCTAAAAAAATGATCGAGAAAAACCCTAACAATCTAGCAAGGAAGGAGAAGCCGACTGAGTGTCCTAGTGTTATGGATTTTTTTCTCCGGCAAAGATCTGCAGGATCTTGCTATCTTCATTACGGAGAACCCACATGCACGGTCAGGAGCAAGGGATGGGTCTTCGATGACGAACACTGCAGTTGATAAGGGGAAACGGGTAGTTAATGAATCTGAAGAAACAATAGGTCTGTTGCAGTCGTCCATTGAAGGTGGTCATTTTGCTTTTGACGAAGGTGGATCATCTGCTGGTGCAAACATCTCCCCGATTGGCCACCACGTGGGTGGTGGAGAGGACGGTAAATGTCAAATTTCGTTTTTTTTAGACTAGTGTAAGTGTAATGACAGGAAAAATTTTAATGTATTAATGTGTCACCAAAAGATTCTTCATTTTTTCCATTTTTTACACCGGTGTAAACCGGTTAAATTGGCGTTGAGGTGGTGGCTGAGGTTTTTGTAAAATGGTACAATGGTTTTTTTGTGAAACAGACGTTTTTTTTTTAATTTATGTCCATTAGTTTTGAGAGATTTTTCTTGTCTGGTTTTTTAGAAGTCTGTTCTTATATGTGAGCAGGGGAAAAGAATGGTGATACATATATTTTTTGGCTGAAATGCAGGGTCTGGTTGTGATTATTGGTTTACACCTAATGGTAGTCGTTACTGGAGACCAATAGCAGACGACTCCCTTAAACCAAACATGAAGGCCAAGTATAGAGAGTGGCAGGATGTGGCTGCAATGTACGACTTGTGACATCCGTCACCCTCGTCTTTCATATAATTGACAGTAATAGTCCTTCAAATATTTTTGTTATAGTCCCTATAAGTTTCGTTGTTTTCAAAATTTAATTTTAGAGCGAACTAAAATTTTATCATTTATATTTGTTATGGATCGGGCATAAATTTTAATCAAATGCGTATGTTGAAACGTATTCGTAAAAGATGCTATTAAAATTTAGGTTTTAAGACTTTTAAGTTAAGTTAGTTAACCAAGTTAACTCTTTATAAAAGAAAAATTAGCTTAGTTATACTAAAAACTAACAAGGTTAAACTCTAGGGACCAGTTCTGCCATGAATCCAAACTTTTTAATCAGTTTTTCCCTCTCCCTTGTTCACGGTTTTTCCGGTCAGATTTCCGGCCAGTTCTGGCCGATCTCCGGCGAGTACAAACCATGCTTTTTGTAACATCGCAAAAATTTTCCCCAAATTTTAAAAATAAAAACCCCTCATTTTTTTGTACCTAAGTCTTTATCCTCCTAATTCACACTTATATATATATATATATATATGCATAGATAATAATAATAATAATATTTCAGTTTTTTTTTAAAAAAACAAAAAAATATATATATATATATACACATAATAGAACTAAATCTGCGGCCCACTCCTCAAATTATTTTCTTCCTTTTGTTGTTTCGAAGCCCAGGTGACCGGCCCACTTAACTGGCCCAAACAGGAGCCGGCCCATCAGCAGACACCAAGCCCAACCCCATCACCAGCCCACTGCCCCCCCCCTCCACTCTCAATTCTGTTTTAAAAAAAAGGGGTCCCCGCAAGGTTCGAACCCGGGCAGCAGCCCGCCTCAAACACAACCAACATACACTTCCACCACTTGAGCTACCCCTTGATATTGTTTTAACTCTGATCCAAATAATATATATACACTACTTACTGATCCCTTTTCTTCCTTCCTTGTTCACGTATCACAGCAGCAGCAGATATGGTAACCAATTAATCAGTTTGACCAACCTAATCAACATTTTTTTAAACGCAAAATGGAATGTAACGTGATTATCGGCCTATTACTACACGAATACGCGTCAATTTCATCAAATCATTGACCAATTCTTTATTGTTACGCGTATAAATTTAAAACGAGGTCAAACCTTCCAATTAACCTTAATCCTTGAACATCAGTATAAATTGATGCATTGCGAACCTTGTTTACTCGCTCACAACACTCTCTCCACCTCCAATTCTCTCAATTATACTCTGATTATTGATATCAAGTTCGTGGTTTGACTTTATCTTTGACCCGAAGATAATACTTGATCCATCACTGTGAGTTCTATATTTTTTTGTGGGTTTTATTAGTCGGCGATCACACAGCATAAGCCCTAATAACAATCGGGTTCATAATGTCTGAATCGTTTGATTGTAATATCTAGGGTTCATAATTATTATTTGGGGATAAATCTGGAAGTCATGTGTATTTATATATTTTTAAACAAGAAATATCACAACCACTGGCCTAGGCCAAGTGGTTGTGACCTGGGTTTGATAACAGAAGGAAACCGGGTTCGAGTCCCGGCTAGAACGCCCTTTTTCCACATTTTTCTTTTTCTAAAACAAACCATTCATAATTATTTATTATACATATAAATCTTGTAAATTCATTTTTAAATAGTAAAATCTTTTATTAAATTCTACAAAAATTATATTATGTTAATCTGATGAAAAAGTTCAACACCCAATTTTTAGTTTTCAAAAATTTATTTATTTAATATATATAATAAATAAATCAAGTTTATTCCATTTTATTTATAAAAATCTATAAAAATATCAAAACGATCTTATCAATTCCCACAAAAATTATCCTAAGTTTTTATAACATTAAACTTTACTGAAATAATTTTTAATTCAGTAAAATCATTTATTTTATATTTTTAATCAATTTTTGTTAGTTTTAATCATAATTAAATCATAATAAATTCAATTTTCATCATTTTTGCACCAAAATTTTATACAATTTATTTTTAATCATTTAGAACAGAAATATGATTTTTAAAATAGAAATTCTTTAATTTTAGTATTTTTGAATATTAAAGTTAAACATTGGCTATTTATAATAAATAGATTTAAAAATCTATTTTAAAATGAAATAATTTTATAAAAATTATTTCTATACTTTAAACACATTCTTGTGACCATCCTAGATTTAACATTTATAAAAAGATTTTTAGTTATTTATTTACTAAATTTCTCTCAATTGGCGAATATTTTTTAATATTAATCAAACGAGCATTTATCCCCAATTCGAAGCCCTAGAACTTAAACATTTGTAGACTTGATAGACTTAGACATATTTATTACCTCATTTTAGGGTGATACTTGATACATTTGGTCAACACATTTCTCAACAGATATAACATTTTACCAAGGTGAGTTTACATAGCCCCTCTTCTCTTTTACATTTTTGGGGTGAAACATGTTTAAACATTTTATACTATCATTTACTCACACTTACTTGTGATTCAATTGCACCATCATTCTATCATTTGACTGTAACAAAAAGATACAGTACAATCATTAACAATGATCAAGCCGCCTGTTTAGATTATAGCGCTATAGGTCTGACAAACCCATCCCCCCGCATAAATTCAGGGATGATCGATAACAGTAACAACATTTAACTAACTTGCGAGTTAGTCATCAGTCGACACAAGGTTTGATTGTACAAAGACGCATTGTTGCATGTCGGTATCATACTCTATCATCATACAACCCTGAGTGTTGTACAAACTATTGTTATCAACTATTTCTCAAAAACCTATGTAATTCTCACCAACTTTTGTTGACCCAAACATTTTCAACTTAACATGTTTCAGGTCCTACTTGCTTGAAGAATTGCTTGAAGATATGTGCATAGTTTATTCAATTTGATGTACGAATTTTTGTAGAACAATTGTATGTAATTTATTTAAATCAATTAATGAAACTTATTATTCTCCATGAGCTACTGAACAATCATCAATACGTGGCACCCCGATGTTTCCGCCATCGGTTGGGGTGTTACACTTTTCAAGCCTTATTAATCATTTTACTTATTACCAATACGTTTCTCCACTTGAATCATCCTTGTTCCTATGATAAATTGGTCCATAACCGCAAATTTAATGCGTATTAAAACCGGTTTTTGTGATGAAACGCTCGGACTTAAACCCACGTTAGTAACCGAAATTTTTACACAGTTTATATATCAACAAATCATTGGAATCGATGCTTACACCCTTTTTCAACACAAACCCAGAACAAAATCACACTTGAAGCAACCGAAAAGCTCAATAATCGGCTGCATAGTGTTCGGCTTTTTCTTCTCCTTTTTGATCCATAAACGCGACTGTAAGCTTCTTATCTCGACGCCATTTTACTTTGTATCGTTATAGGATCAAAAGCCCTCTAATAACAGGGTTCTAATCTTGTCTAAATCGTATGATTGAATCGGGTTCTAGGGTTAGGGTTCTTAGGTTTTAATTTAGGGAAGAAGATGACTTTTAATAATATGTTAAATGTATTTATGTATGAATAAAATCAACAAAACTTGTAGTCGTGTACTGGTATGTGTGTTGTTGGTGCATCAAGTCCACCTGGGTTTGAACCCAAGCATGGACATCCTTTTTTTTCCCTTCTTTTTCTAACATAGAATTCATATTGTTTTACTTTCCTATTTTTTTTATAATTATTATATATACATGCAAATCTTTAAATATTCATAATAAATTCATTTTTGATTCAAAAATTATGAAAATTTAGGAGTAGCTTCTTGATCCCTCTTAGAAAATTATCATATTTTTTATTTCTGGTAAATATTTTATTTTCGAATTTTTTATTATTTAATATGTTTTAATCATATTTAATTGATTAAAAATCCATTTTCAATGATTTTAATCTCAAACTTTTTGAGTACTTATTTCTCATCATCATGAACTGAAATAAAAATTATTGGTTCAGAACACACTTCTTTTTACTGATTTTCCTATTTTAAATCATTTAAACATGATTTAATCTTATTAAATCAGTTTTAAATATAAATAAGTTTATAAAAATTTTGGGAAAATTATTTTCATTGATTTACATCAGAAATCATCCATTTTCTATAAAAATAGCATTTTTGGATTGTCTTGTATTTTTTTAGACTTCATTATGTTTAATTAGACATAATTAATCATTTATTTATTTATACTACGTACTATTTAATATCTATGTTATAAATACTTTTATTATAAAATAGAAACATTCCTACGTTTGAAAATCTTTATTATCATTTGTGGATCATTGTGTAACTCATAATTATGCATTCCAATATTTATGATTATTGTATTTATTTACAATGGATAATTAAAATAAATAACTAAATTATTTTGTCGTAATTATTCAAACATATTTTGATCTAAATATTCAATTGGTAAAAATTATATTACCTAAACCACATTTACAAACTTTGGTATATTATTTTTAATATACAACTTTTACATTAATTCGACTTATCATAAAAACTCTAATTCCCCAAATCGACATAGCAAACCATAATGCCTTAGACCCTAGTTACCTTAGACTCTTAGACTTATTAGTATTCATATACATTATAGGTTGGATTCCTCGGAATTCCCATTACTTAGCTCACGACCGCTTAAGTTGGATTTTGATCGCTTTCGCAAACTGTGAGTATACCTTTCTCCTTTTTCATGCTTTACACTTTTGGGGTGACACATATACGCTTATTACTTCACTCACTTAATCATGTTTTATCATATATTCACAATCGCAATTCTTGTATGTGTTTTACTTGTTGATTCACTGATAGTGTATACTTATGACCTTAATCATTAACCGCTGGGCGGCCTAGCATAGCAATAAATAGTACTTGATTATTGTTATGTGTGAACGATTATTCATCGCCTACTATGAGCGAATACTATATATATGTGACTCTTGATTCTATGAACAAAGGTTTGATTTTAGGTAGCATTTGTACATAGCTTGAACACTAAATTGTAGACAGTATAACACGTGAATTGCGAAACTCTTTTTCTACTATATGTATTCAAACAGGGTATGCTCACCAATACATTTTTGTATTGACATATACTATTTTCGTACATGTTTCAGGTTATTTATGAGATGACTTTTAAGCTTTTGGAATTTTTACTTAGATTTTGGATTCATTGTATTTCAGTTTTAGTTGTCACTTTAGAATTATTGTATTTTGTATTTTTCTTTCAATGTAATAAACTACTTAATCAATATATCAAAATTTACACTTTTAGTCCATGGGCTATTGAACAATCGTCACTACGTGACACCTCGATGTTTCCGCCATCGGTTGGGGTGTTACACGACTCGTATGCTTCGAATTGTGGGTTTTCTACTAGGTGTGGTACTGTAAAAAGGGTGAATGGGGTCATCACCCACAGGTATATACTCTGCTCGAATGCCGGGAAACCGCAAAGCAAACGGATGTTTGACTCATTGGATGAAAGCTCGTTGAACTGTAAGCAGTCAATGTTCTAGCGTACGGATTGTAAAGCGAGTACTAGAGCAAAACTGTGCAATGTTACATCACTGTGGGAGATTTATCACTTCGAGGCGACGCACAATCACATGCTTGTTCCATCGTATAACAGAGATTTAACGAAAATAGGACGGAAGCTAGATTTTGCCACAAAGGATTTTATTCACCGTGTAAGCCTAAATAAGGTGGGGCCAACAGTCGCGCATAGAATGCAGGTAAGCCTGAAAGGCGGACACCACAACGTGAAGGGTACCCCCGCTGATTACAAGAATTTTGCAAAAAGTATCCGTATGTTCATCGGGGATAGGGATTCGTCAATGTTGATTGAGAAGCTGAATGATAGGGTTAAGCACCTCCCAAATTTTTCTTTTAAGTATAGCGTGGTGATCGGGGAGCTTAGATATGTTTTTTGGGCGGATGAGATAATGAAGATTAACTATCAGCATTTCGGCGAAGTGGTTGCTTTTGACACGACATACCAAACTAACAGGCAAACCTTGTTGCGCGCCTTTTTTATATATAAAAGTGTATAACACAGAAGCGCTAAGTCGATGTTTTTTAGCAGGTACAATCTAGTTTTTGTCCCTTTCACTGGTGTGGACAACAACAAGCGACGTTTCATGTTTGGGGTTGGACTCTTGTACAACGAGACTATAGAGTCGTATTCTTGGTTGCTTAATACGTTTCTGGGTGCACATGGCAAGCAGCCTACGTTGATATTAACAGACCAAGATCCGGCGATGAAGCAAGCGGTGGCCGCTGTGTTCACGGACTCAAGGCATCGCCTATGTATGTGGCACATTATGAAGAAGCTGCCTGCAAAGGTACTGACGCTGTTTTATCAAATTTATTGGTTATCCACATGTTCATCCCTTTCGAACCCCCAGCAGACCATTTTATTAAGTACGAATTTGTTGTTTTTTTGCAGGTTGTAGGGTTGGCATTTGAGAATGCAGAAGTAAGGGCGACCATACATAAGTTGGTATGGAATGTTTACATTAAACCAGAGACATTTAAGAGGCGGTGGGTGAAGATGCTTGATAAGTATGGACTAATGGACAACGAGTGGCTAAGAGACAAGTTCAGCATCAAGGAGCTTTGGGTTCCTGCATACTTTCGCGATATCCCCATGTCTTATCTGATGAAGACCACATCCCGATGTGAAAGCTCAAATGCGGCATTTAAGGTGAATTCTAGCTGGGCCCACACACTTGTGCAATTTTTGTTATGCTTTGACACCACAATGGACTCCCAAAGATACAGACAACGGGTTGCGGAGCACCAAACTGATTGTCGATTCCCTGAGTTGAAAACTGGTATGGTGATTGAGAAACAGTGTGCGCTGGTGTATTCTCAAGCCATATTCTATGAAGTGCGGAAGGAAATCCAGAAAAGCCTGTTGTTTTGTTTCATTACAAACCAAGAAGAAGTTGACGATGTCAAGGTGTACACTGTAAGACACCTTGACAAGCGAACAGATGTGGTCAATGAATACACGGTATGTTTTTTTGTTATTTTCAAATGACTTTATCACAGTTATTTATGTCTATTTATTTATTTATTTTTGTGTGTGTGTTTGTTTCTTTTGCTGTTTAATGTATACACGTTAAGGTTGACGCTGTGGCGGGGGATACTACATGCTCATGCAATTCGTGGACTCAGATTGGATACATGTGCCGACATATATTTTGTGTTTTCAGGTACACCAAGGTTGAGGCTATCCCCGAGAAGTATATTATGGATCGTTGGGGGCGCAACATGCTGCCAAAATCTGTTTTCAGCGTTGATGCTCGCTATGGGATGGACAAAAGCAATACGGCTGTTATGCGAAATGAATTGCTTGACATGTTTAACCAATGTGTGGATCTCCTTATTGTGTCACCTAATCGTTTAACTATGTTTTCAGAGCAATTGAAGGTTTTGAAGGATGAAGTGTTGGGGAAAAGGGTTGAGGTGACCGAGACTGGGGTCGCGGATGATTCTGTGATTGCAAATCTGTTACGTGTGCCAGAAGTTGTTGACATTTCGTGCTGCAAACCACAAGGTATCAGGAACAAAGGTTGTGGAACCAATCGCCGGATGATGGGCCCGGGTGAAAAAATAGTAACTAATAAGAAGAAACATCCACGCCAATGCAAAACGTGCTGGGAATACGTCATGGATCATGATTCTAGGAACTGCCCGGCAAAGAAGAAAGGCGCAGAACCGTAGCTTATGCAGCAGGCCCCCAGCACCGACCCGTCGACGGTTTGATGATATGTAGTATAATTATATAATTATGGTGTGTAGAACAAACTTATACCGACTCTGTTAGGGGCGGTTTTTATTTTTTTTGGTGTTTTTGTTTGGTCATGGTGTAAAATGTCCGTTCCGCATATCGTGTCAACATGTGTGGAACAGGCATTTTTGCAGGCCATGTGAATGCGCAAGGTGTGGGGGGGGGGGAGCAGATGACTACTTTTAAAATGGACGCGCGTGGGTTTGGTGCTTTTTGTATTGCAGTGGGGGTTTAGGTTTTATGCTTGTCTGCTAGATGTTTTTATATGGTATGTGGGATATAATTTCATATTTTTGCATCTGTTTTTTAAATTTCTGTGCTTTTTCTGTGTTATCTTATATGGATATATTTTTAAGGCACGTGATGGGGTGTGTGGAGTTGTTTACACCAGTGTAAATTGGACAAAAGCAAACATAGGACTTAATATATTAAACATACCACACATAAGACAGTACCATTAACCACAGATACATTTTTCTTATTTTAGATACATTGTCCTAATCTCTCATACCCCCAAAGGCCAAATAGATACTTTCAGTAGCGCCCTTTTAGTGACATAACTGCATCAGAGTCCGTCTCGTCCTCAGATGGCCAGTCAAAGCCCACCCAGTCGTCATCATTGTCATTCTTGTGCTCGTCCGATCCCTAGTAGTCTTCTTCAGGCAACTGTTGCGAGGCACACTCGTCTGCTATCGCTTTTGACGCAGTCACGTTGGTACATGTTTTACGTGCTGGCGGTGGCATGCAACTTGTTTTGACTGCGCTCCCACCCGCTGGGGAAGAACTCTCTGGGGCATCGGGGTACAACGGCTTACCAAAGCCCAGATCTATGAGTTTGACCTCGCGGCCTGTGTACACCGGTAGGGGCCCGTAGTTCGGACGTGGTGCGTAGGTCTGTGGGGTGGCGTAACTGCCCATGTACACGGGGGTAGCCCGTAGCTTGGTCTGGGGCTGTACGCGCCAACGTACACCGATGGGCGCCCGTGGCTAGGTTGGGGGCTTTTGTCATAAGCTTTTTGCGCGCTCGCAACCGCAGTAGTAGGTGGTCTGGTTGCTGGAGGGGGGATGGTGCTGCCGGGTTCTATTCCCATCTGGGAGCGGTGCCAAACTTGTACCAACTTTCCTTTGCGTTCATTACGCTGGAATTTGTGAGGTCTTTTTTCGCCGCCGCCTATCCTGTCCAACCAAAAAATACAAAGTAATCATTATTTATAAAAAGAAACTGTGAAAAAACGTAAAAGGGGGGAAAAACAAAAACAATAGACTAGTTTTTTACACCGATGTTTTGTTATGGCACTTTTCTACAGATTTTTAGGCCCCTTTTTATAAAAGCCACAATGGTTTACACCGGTGTTTTTTTTTTTAGTTTTACACCAAGGTTTTTGTTAAGAGAAACTGTGAAAAAATTAAAAAGAGCTGCAATGTCATTTTTAGTTTTACACCAGGGTTTTTTGTTAACGGAAATTGCGAAAAAATACCTTTAACTTTTTTGGGTATTGAATGGAAACCGGTGTGACTTCCCATTTTTTGTGGCCCTGACATATAAATACACGGTTTTAGTGTACTTGTTCAAATGGATCAATTATTATATGAGTTGAAAAAAAACACATCTTACAGAAAATGACCCACGTGAAGGAGATTGAATGGATGATTTGTTCTTTTATCACACATAACGCATTTTACATTGGTGTAAAAAACTTAAAGGATTTGTTTTTTTTTAATCTTCGGGGTATATAGTGTGTACCTACTTTTATCGGTTTGTGTGGCTAACTGTTGCATAATTTACATTGGTGTAAAAGTAATAGAGGGTGTGTTGGGAAATATTTTGTGGGGCCACGCAAAACTAAAAAATACTTTTTCATTTTCCTTCAAGAGGGGGGGGGGGGGGAATCATACTTAAGCTGGAAAAAAAAGGACCCCATGTGGGTGGTAACAAATGGGGGCCACATACACACGTGAAGGATATTGACTAGATGATTTATGTGTTTATCACACATAACGCATTTACATTGGTGTAAAAAACTTAAAGGATTAGTTTTTTTTTTTTATAACTTTGGGGTATAAACTGTGTACCTACTTTTGACGGTTTGTGTGGTTAACTATTGCATAATTTACATTGGTGTAAAAGTAGTAGAGGGTGTGTTGGAAAATATTTTGTTGGGGCCACCCATTGTACTTAAATGGAAAAAAATCATACTTAAGCTGAAAAAATGTAAGACCCTATGTGGGTGGTAACAAATGGGGGCCACATACACACATTTTTGTAAATCTTTTTTTTTTAAATATATTTTACACCTTGGAAATGGCCAATGGGCATGCACATACATTTTCACATTTTTTTTACCCCGTGGTAAAAATTAGTAAACCATTACGTTGGTGTAAAAGTATAGGTTTTTTGTAGGGGAATATTTTGTGGGGTCACGCAAAAACGACAATCAATGTTTTTTCATTATCCTTCAATGGGTAAGAAAATGGGGGGCACATTTTTTGGTAATTTTCCCCCTACCTCGGGTGTTCAAGTTTTTTTTACACCAGTGTAAAAACTTAATATAAACATTGTTGAGCATTACATAAGCAACCATTAAAAAACAGACAAAGAAAACACACAAAAAAAAAAAAAAAACAAACCAAAATACGAATGTTTTTGCGTAGACAATAACAGTTATAAACCCATTAGATGCTACCTCGCCAGACCCGATCATTGTAGATGTTTATGGATGACAACAGAATACTTGCAGCATATTGCTTCCTTAAAATGTCGACCTGCGTTTGCTTTCGCTTCCCATTCAGGCTACAACCACACCTAAAAGGAACGGAAGCTCCGCATTAATTTTCCATGTGCCTCATCACGAACACGCCATAGTCGGTAGTGTTCGTGGTGGTGGCCCAAGGCAGAGGTACCGGGCGTATACTGCACGAGCTAATGATTGTTGCCTTTGGGTGATTCACTGTGTCAATGTAATCAGCGAAGATATGTTTCTACAAACAAAGAGCAATTTTTTAGATGTGAAGTCAGGTGCACAGTCATAGAGAAAAAAACAAAAAGTGAAAACATTTATTTTCCTTACCACTTTGAACGGGGTGCTTTTTATAATGTAGAGCCTACTCTCCGATAGTACCATGGGCGACTTCCTCGGCACAATGTTATCTATCACGCAAGCGTCGTCATTCTTCAAATCAAAGACCAAGACATAATAATGTTCATTTTCTAGCACAGGCACAAAAACCATGTCCACTGTGAGCAGATTTAGCTGCGACTCATCCCCACACAATGCGACCAACAGACCATTTCTAAACGATGCAACTCGCCTACCCCCGGGTCATCATCCAGCTTTAACATCCATTGAACCCAAAAATAAAAATAAGAAAAAACGCTCAGTACCAGTGGGGCAGTAAAAAAATAAGAAAAAATGTCTTTGTACTCACTATGGTACTAGTAGCTACAAACAAGCGACACACTCCCCCAGCTAAACGGTACACAGGATCCTGGTTAAGGACATTCACCCAAGCGTCAACAACTGAACCGTACAACCTCCTGCCATCGCCAAAGACTGCAGAAACGGGGCTTCAGTGTGGAACCCGTAACGGTCTTCAAACAACACGTAGCTGCCATGTTTACATAAATTAACAATTTTTTTTGGTGTGTGTATACTAAAAAAAACCATCTTAAGGGTAATACTCGGTGGGGTCAATATCCGCGTCATCTACAACAGCCCCGATAGTCGTTTTCCTACAACAGTAAAGAACACAAAATAACGTGAAAAAAGAAAACAAACATACATAAAAAAATCAAAAAACACCGAAAAAATATAAAAAAAATAAATTTAGTTATGTTACTGTTTTTTTAGCTTCGAGGATCGCCTGTTCCATCAGCTCTGTCTTGTCGGTTGTCCTAAAAAGGAAATCCCATACCAGCAGATCCCTCCTCATAGACTTGGTGGGTATTTCATCAGCACTGTTCACAACGCAGGGTAACCTCGCTACCATACTCCTTATGGGCCACGGCGTACGACGGCGTTTAGCGCAACAACGGTGCTAGTATTTGTTGCTACACTAGGCGTTGGTGCGCCAGAGACACCACACAACGTCCCCTGCGCTGTTAACAGCAAAAAAGAAGTTAACACCAGTGTAAACAAAAAAATAATACCAAAAAAAGACAAACCTTACCATGTTCAACCCTGTCCGCTGCCTCTAAAACATCCACAGTCGCTGCTTTCAAGTCATCTGGCCCCGGATTCGCCAAGTCTGCTGGTTCCTGGGTTAGCCCCAAGCTAAAGGTATGCCGACCTATATCAGCAAAAAAACTGGGTTCCTTCACTGCTAAACCGGCTGAGCTGTCTTGTGTGATCCCAAGGTGTGACATCCGTCACCTTTCGTATTTATTTTTACTGTAACATTTCATATTTAAAATAAAAAAAAACGTTGCATTTTTTATCATTCTTATACGTTTTAAAAATATTTTGGGGTACCTTTGAACCCGCATCCACAGCCGGCCCCCTTGTGCAACACACTCCTTGACCAACTGGGCTACACCCTTGTTTGTTATAATTATCAAATCAAAACAATAAATACATTCCTTGTTCACGTAGTTGACTTTTGGAAAGTCAACTGCAAATCAATAACACTCTAATACGCCTTCAATCAACGCGTTTTGATTATGTTTATACATGGAATGACTTTGGCCGACCTAATTGGCTTAATCCCCACGCTAATTAACCATTAAAACCTCCCTATTATAACCTAATCACGCGTTAAACATTAAAAACGGGTCAGAACATTCCAAATCTTCAATACGTGGCTATCACTATAAATTGAACCCTCCCTTAGAGACTCAAAGCGCCGACTAATACATCCCCATTCCCAATTTCACACAAAAATCCTTCGATTCTGCGAATTAAGCTTCCTTGGACGTGTTCCTTTGACCGCTCGTTCGCACCACTAAATCACGTTGTAAGTTCAATTTTTTTAGGGGTTTTGTTAATCGGCCCTCATAATCCAAAAGCCCTATGGTTAATTTAGTTATAATCGCGTTATATGATTGATTAGAAATATAGGGTTCTTCGTTTATATTTGGGGATAACTCGCTGCAAACAGTATTTAAAATTATTTCAAAACAAAGATATCAACCATCTGATCCACAGATCAGTTGGTAATGCAAACTGATTTAATGAAACAGAACCGGCCGAAGCCAAGGTTCGATCCCACAATCTGCCTTTATTTTGTTTCTTTTTCAAACCAATTATAAACCCAAAACAGATAACCTTTATAATAAATTTCAATCAAGATTTACTCGTTCTCAGGGTCAGACCAGCTGGTCTTGCTTGTGATTTTAAAAGCATTGAACCGGCCAGAGACTCGGATTCGAGTCCTGGCACATGCAACAATTTTTTTATTTTTTTTTTTGAAATTCTTTTATACTTATATATTCAATATTATTTTTAAAATAGATTTTAAATACTAAACATGGTTTATCAATTCTATAAAATTTATTTTAAGTTATTCTGAGGATAAAGTTTATAATCCAACTTTTAGTTTTTTAAAAATTATTTATTTATTATATATTATAAATATTACAAGTTTATTCAATTATAATTTCAAAATTCTATAAAAATATCAAAACGACTTTATAAAATTCCACAAAAATTATCCTAAACTTATAAAACAATAAATATTTCAGAAATGGTTTTTAATTTCAGAAAAACGTTTATTTAGTATTTTTAATTAATTTTTACTATTTTTAATCATAAATAAATCATAACAAATTCATTTTTCAATATTTTTATACCAAAATTTTACATAAATTATTTTTGTTCATTTAGAACAGAAATATAAATTTTAATTTGAAATTTCTTTAATTTTAATATTTTTAGATATTAAAATCATATCTTTGTCAAATAGAAATAAATATACTAAATATTCAATTCTTGAGGAAATAATTTTATAAAAATTATTTTTATACTTAAAACCCTATAATATGATCATCCTAAATCCAAAAACCTACAATAGTCTTTTATTTAATTATTTATCGAATTTCTCTCATTTATTAACAATTTACCTAATTAATAATTAAACAATTACATATCCCCAAATTAAGAACCCTAGAACTACTTGTATCCTAGACTCTAAGTTCATTCCCTTACACATTATCTAATTCTTTAGGTTAATCCTTTGGGATAATTTTAATTCAAATCACGTTGTTCGGTAGAGTTTCAAGTTATTACACGAACTGTGAGTATTTCTATTCTTTTTTTGCTTTTATTCATTTTTGGGGTGTTACATGTACACTATTACAAATTACAAATACAAGTTTACATTTTTACAATACAATTCTAGTACTATGTGCATTTGCTTACAACGTGCTTTATGTTTAGACAATACATGTAGAATACATTTGTACTTAGTGAAATCATTAACATGGTACAAGCTGACCTTAACATTGGATAGCGCTATTGGATTGACAACTCGCCTAGGTTGATTCTCCCCCTTTTTCATCGGAGAATCCGTGGTCATTGTTAAGTTTTTATCCATTTATTGGATAAGTACACCGCTGTTCATTTAGTACATTATACAGTCACAGGGTTGATTTCGCTCATTTGTATGATACATAGTTTACATATTTGCACTGTAGCTTTGCATTTGAATTGTATACCTTTTTCAACTTACTATATGTGTTAAAACTAGGAATGCTCACCAACATTTTTTATGTTGACCAAACCTATTTTGTAAATGTTTCAGGTGCAGTGTGATCTTAGTACTATAGCATGGGACTTAGTGCTTGCTTTTAATATGTTATTTAAAATTTTCATTCAGACTTTTGTATTTGTTTTCCATTTCATCTATGTAAGACAATTTAAATTATTCAATAATATATTTACATTTTAGTACCATGTGCTTTTGAACAATCGTCACTACGTGACACCTCGATGATTCCGCCATCGGTTGGGGTGTTACACAAGGCTAAAGGTTGGTCGACCTGTATCCACAACTGCACAGGCTTCCTTCACTGCTAACCCGGCTGAGCTGTCTTGTGTGAGCCCAAGGCTAAAAGTTGGCGGGCTAAAACTTTTCTTCTCTAAGCTTAGTACACGAGGCTGGGCCGGGGGGGTTAACAACTTGAGGCTTAAGCTAAAATTTGGCTGGCTCAAGCCCACGGGCGACTTACCTGGCGTGCCTTCTGCAATTACGCGAACCATGGTAAAAAAACAGAAAACTAGCAGACGCATCTTTTTTCTAAAAAAAAAGGTATTTTATATGCTAAGAGAGGTTTAAGCCACCTACGATCCCCAGTGATGTGTACGGGGGAAGCCCGAACCTCTTCCTATGCGCATCCATTTCCTTCGCTAAACTTCTCGATCTGCTTCCACCGGCTCCAACATCAACAACGGTTGTCTTTGTAGTTTCGACGGCTGGGCTCCCCACAATGGTAGCCACCGGTGCAGTAATATGTTCGAAGCCAGGGCTCCATTCGCTGTCAACAATCGGGTGAACCGCCTCCACATTCGCAGGTTCTGGAGTTGTGTCGGTGTTAGCCGGCTTGAACTTTCTAGACAACCGGTCCCCATCACCAAGTTGCTCGGACGAATCTGATCTGTCTGCAACGTACTCCTTACTATCCGTATCCTCCGCCACTGAACACCAAAAAACACAAAAAAGGCAAATAAAAAATATTTAAAAAAATTTGTTTTACATGTCTACATAAAACTGTCAAAATATAAAAGGAGTCGTTCTTCTTTTGTATACCTTCAAAACTATCTACTTCATCAACCAGTGCCACATGTTCGTCCTTGCTGGCTAAGTCTTTGACAACATCCTTTTATCATTTTCGTTGGTGCGTCAACTGTTTTCCCCTTCCCACCAGTTGACGCACCAACCGAACATAACTCCCTTCTGTACTCAGCGTCCAACTGCACGACGCTGCTATTACTTGGATATCTTGAAGTCAATGAAGACAAAATTGTCCCAACACGGATTTTCGAAGCCCTGAACTCTGCCAAGCTAGCACGTGCGGCTCGCAATTCCACCTAAAAACCGCCATGATGTATCTCGTGCTCCTGTCGTCTAGTCAGTAACTCTTGGGTCCAATAATGTATCGCCCGCACACCTGGTGGAGTGTTCATACCATCAACTCGAAAACAATCGACATACAAAACCTGTTCGAAAAAAGAATGAAAAAAAAAGAAATTAGTAAAGAAGGGACAAAAAAAATTTAAATGCGCGGCTGAAGTGTTCATACCGTCAAGAAAGTTAACGGCCCAGCAAAGGCACACCCTGGGTCACCGCGCCTCCATCTCTGCTTGCGTGTTTTCAGAGAAGTTACCATGTAGTCACGCCAATCGATGTTCTCAAAACTTGTTTCACTCGTAAAACGCTTAGCAATTTCCTTTTTACAAAGGCCATTCCCGTGAGAGGCGATCATCGTTGTAACAAACAACATAATGAAATCAATCTTAAACAAAAGCATGTCTTCGTACTCATCGGCGTGTATATTATTCACGATCAATGGAGTGGAAACATAGGTGTTCTTTGAGTAATGATTGCGCCAGACCTTTAGCGCAGGATGCCACTGCTCTCGTTCTTCAAGGGTTGAGAATTTAATGCCACCACACGGCACACCAAAAACCTTATGCACAACGCTTGCGTCTATAGGCACTTCCTGTTTTCGACACCTCATCCTCATCTTCTCAGGCTGGAAAGCGTCAACTACATAGTTTGCAAGTTTTACCGGGATCCCGTCCAAACTGAACCGCAACATATCACCGAAACCCATCTGCTTAACCACCTCTTATTGGCGGCCACTAAGCCTTGAAATTCCCAAGAAAAGCTGTCGGGGGATGAACGGGTTTTCAAGCTTCCCCATGACTGCTTGGGAACTCTCTTCCGCGACAGTGTCTCAGATACGTAACTATCAGCAAATTCTAGGCCCGTCGAGCATTTCTTTTTCTTGCTAACCCCTGTATGATTATTGGACAACCCGACCTATATTGTTTCAATTGGACCGATGTTCCTCTTTTTCCTTCGGTCTGAACCAGTTGTGCGGTCCCCTGCACAATCAACAGTTTTAAAAAAATCAAAAGGGGGGGTGTGGGGGGCACACGTATGAAAAAAAAGGTTAATCAAACCTCTTCGACTAAAACTTGCGACAGACATCGTTTAGAACTTCGTGTTCCAGCAACCATCTTGTGTCCCTCCCTTATTGCTTACCACACACACTCCTAAGCAAAAATATGTCATAAAAACAAACAAAAAACAATCAAACAGGGGATCAAAAGCAAAAAAACGAATAGCAGACCACCTTAGTGTGTGTTTTACCCTGTTGTAAAAAAAACAGAAAGCCAGTACAAACATATTAAACTACCCCCAAAAAAACAATTTTTTTTCCTTTTTTTACCCCAACGTAAAAGATGGAACTAAAAACCTTCACCCAATCCTCCCTCACCCCCAAATTCAACAGAACCCTAAACAATCGTAAAACATTGAAAGAAGAAAAAATTAAAGATGATGTACCCTAACTGTTCATCATCGTAAACGGTGCATAGTAAGAAAATTCCTAATTTAAAAACACCTTGTTTCAACACCATTAAAAAAAAAAAAGCATAAAAAAGAAAAAGAAAAGCCACAAACATTTCAACTGAACACATTAAAAATAAAAACACATAAAAATAAAAATAAAAAATCATAATTATAGGAAATACCTTTAATCGGAGACACGGTAGAATGATGCAAAAATCAATCCTGTAAATGATCGCAACGACGCTGACCCTTTTTTGTGAAATAATTGCTTCTGTGTGTTTTGTGCAAACGAGAGAGAGTGAGACTAAGATTTTGATTTTAAAAAAAAAAACAACCGTTTATAAATGGTGACATTTGTCAGAGGGGGGAGAAACTAGGGGCCATTATTTTCCATTTATACCGAAAACGCCCTTACAACTCTACTTTTATTATAAAATAATCAAAAAAAACAATACAAATTCACTACAAAACAAAAAAGTATCAAGATTGATTATCAACCATTAGATCAACAAGATCAATGGTTCACATTGGTTCTCTAGTTCTCACAAAATAGTAGAGTTCTCATATTATCCCATCAGATCAACAAGATCAATGGGTTGGTTGGAACGGCGATTGAGGATTGACACATGATGGTGGTTGTTTGGGTTCAGACGGTGGTGGTGGCGGCGGTGGCCTAGTGGTTGTGGCTGGTGATCTTGTTTCTTAGAGAGAGGGAGAGAGAGTAAGAGAGAGAGAGAGAGAGAGAGAGAGAGAGAGAGAGAGAGAGAGAGAGAGAGAGAGAGAGAGAGAGAGAGTGTGTTAAGAGACAAAGAGGGATATTTTTTTAATAGGGGAAATGACAAGGGTAGGGAAAAGACCAAACTACCCTCATGTGACTTACACGTGACTTAACTTAACGAAAAAAATTAACTGGGTTAGGGCCAAAGGACAAACCATGTAAGATTTTCAAACATAAAGTACATAACTCATCAATTTTAAACGTAAAGGACATGCATTGAAATTTGGTATAAACGTAAAGGACAAAACTTGTAATTCAGTCTTTATTAATATTATATATATATATATATATATATATATATATATATTGGTCGTTTTGTTGTCTTGTTGTGTTGTTGAATGTTGATTAAACCTACCCAATCTAATATTTACAAATGGGGTCGATGTTGTCTATGTCACCATCCAAATGCCATAAGATAACTATATCTATCATCTTCTCTTTAGCTTTCATATTCTTATAATTGTTTTGGGCTGGCAAATCGTGTATACTGACCTGTTAAGACACGAACCTGTTAAGACACGATACACAAAACCTGACTACCTGTACACGACACGAAAAATTTTCGTGTCTATTTTTTGATACACGAACCTGTTAATTTTTTTAACAGGTATACACGAAAAGTACCTGTTAATACCTGTTTGCGAACATTATACTAATCGCATGTTTACGAACCTATTTAGTGAGAGAAAATTTCCAAAAGTTTACCAAAGACCTAGATAATACCTGTTTGCGTACCTGTTAATACCTGTTTACGTACCTGTTAATACTTGTTTGCGAACATTATACTAATCCCTTTTTGGAGTGAGAAGGGATTTAGGGTTAAAGGGTTTGGGTAAAGCTTTTTAAAAATATTATTAATTTTAAATAAATTCTAAACAGGTATTAATAGGTACCTGCAGGTAAACAGGTAGGTACCTGTTAATTTTCAATAGTAGTAGTTTTGATTTGCGTGATTAAATTTTTTTTTTCACAAGAAAAAATCCTCTCTCATGGGCTCTCGCCGGAAACCTATTGTGGCGGAGATTCAGGCAAGGTTAAATAAGTTTTATGTTTCAAATCTTCCAGATCGTTGTAGTGGTGCTGATGTGGCGTTGGTTCTTAGAGGTTTGGGTACTATATTCGATATCTACATAGCGAGGAAAAGAGACAAGGTTCGGAAGAGATTTGGTTTTGTTACTATGGTAGATGTTAAAGATAAGCCTGAGATGGTAAAGAAATTATCGGCGGTTCGAATGGGTGATTTTAGGTTGAAGTTTAACGTTGCAAAATTTGTGCTTGAAGAAGGCGAGATAAATCAAAAGCCGAAGGAGAACAGGGAATAGAAAGGGTCGATTAAAAGTGATCATTATGTGGGTGGGTACGGGTATGGTGATAGAACTGATGTTTTTGTCAGTGGCTTGTCATATAAAGATGCTTTCTCCGGTGCAGCGAAAGGCAAGATAATTGAGGTAGCCGATGAAATAGAAGGTTTTAAAGGATTGTGTGGGAGATCGGTTATGGTTCGTTTGAAATCTTAGGAGGTACTACAAAGCATTCGTAATATTCTTGTGGAGATGAAGTTGCACGAAGGGTTGGTGAGATGCTTGGGAGGTCTTTTGATTCTAATAGTGTTTAAGCCACATGAGATTGCTATCATGGCTAGAGATGAACTAACGGGTAGGTATGAGCAGTTTGAAAACCCGCTAATATGGGAGGGACAACATGTTCCAATCGAACGTTTGGCATGGCTGAAAATTGTCGGTATACCTTTGTGTATTACGGATAATAAGGTTGTAAACGATGTGGGCAATCTTTTCGGATCGGTAGTTAAATCTGCTAGGGTTGAGAGAGGTGGTATGGATATCTCTTTTCAGTATATTGGTGTGCTGGTTAGACATGGGATGCGGATTAACGATGAAGCATTCTTACGTTGGAAGGGCAATACGTTCAAGGTGTGGGTTACTGAAGACTCTAATGATTGGCTGGAAGAATTTGTGGCTGAGGGTGATACGCCAGAGAAAGATGACATGAAAGATTATCAGCCAAAAGAGACGTCGGAGGTTGAGGCATCGGAACCACAGCCGGTGGAATCGTCGGTATCTTTGACGGAGGAAAGTTCGGGCAATAACTTTAATGCGCAGGAGGTTGATAAGGAAGGTGATTTAATTGATAATAATGTTCCTAAATGTGTGGAGGAGGTGGAATCTCCTGGGAAAGGAAAGAGCATTAATGAGGAGGTAATTATGGGAATGGGTAATTATGATGGTGGGAATACGTTAAAAAGGAAAAAAGTCAAAAAAAAAACATTTGAATATGGGCTTGTTTGGAGTGGGGGAGTACTCAAGTAGTAATGAGAGGCCCATCAAGGGGCCCAGGAAAGATAATGAAGATCCATTTCTTATAGACTCTATCATATTGAGCCTTGATACTAATGTGGTTAAGGTTAGAGGGGAGCTTGCGGCCCAATTGTCTAATTCATTTCAGGAGCTTATGGAAGAAAACGAGCAGCCGTATAAGGATCCTGAGAATGATAATGTAGATGGTTCGAACTCACCAACAAAGGGGGTTAAGGAAGCTTTTGGTCAGGCTGGGAGTCGTATGGAAGATGGTAACAGCGAGCATGATTCTGTTAGTGAAGTTAATAGTACGAAGGACCTTGGTGTCAAGTTGGGAGTACAATTGGAAGGTTTTGAACAAAGAATTGCAGGCTCAATTCAAGGATACGGGTTACAATCAGGTTTGATATGAATTGCCTCTCTCTGAATATTAGAGGTATTGGGAATGGGGGAAAGGCTTATGGTGTTAAACAGTTGGTTCATAAGTTTGGAGTTGATTTCTTAGTGTTACAAGAGTCTTTATTAACACAAGATAAGGGGTTTGATTTTGATAAAATTTGGAACGTGGGGGATTATGATTTCGATGTAGTGTATGCTCATGGTAAATCGGGGGGGGGGGGGGGGGGGTTGGTGAATATTTGGAATGTTAGGAAGTTTAAGAAAGTTGCTTCATTGAAGGACCGGAATTTTTTACTCACTTCCGGTACTTTAGTTGAAGACGATTCTGTTATTAATGTTGTTAACGTTTATGCTCCCCAAAAGGCTAAGGAAAAACGGATGTTATGGGATAAGCTGAGAGGCTTAATTCAACCGGATAGTGGGATGTGGGTTGTGCTCGGGGATTTTAATTCGGTTAGAGGGGAAGAAGAAAGAAAGAATTCTCAGTTTAATCGACGATTGGCTAATGAGTTTAATTTATTTATTGATGATACTAACCTTCAAGAATATGTTATGAGAGGAAATAGGTTCACATTCCTGACAGGTACCGGTAACGAATGCAAGATGAGCAAGATTGATAGAATTTTAGTTTGCCAAGAGTTTTTTAGCAGGTGGCCTGGGGCAGTGGTTAGAGCATTACAAAGGGACCTTTTTTATCATTGTCCGGTGATGATTACTGTTCATGATTCTAATTATGGGGCTAAACCTTTCAGATGGTTCAACTCTTGGTTAGATAGAGAGGGGTGTGACCAAGTGGTGATAGGGGAACTGCAGAAGAATGGGTTTTCTGGTCCGCCTGATATTGTTTTGCATAAGAAGTTTGGGGCGGTAAAATCTGCCTTATCTAAATGGTGGAAAGAGGTTGCTAAAAAAGAAGATGAAGAGTTGGCTTTATGTAAAGAAGAAATTGCGAGACTGGAGAAAAAGATGGAGGTCCAGGATCTTGAGGAGGAGGAGGTTTAGGTTTGGGAGGAGAATAAAAAAGAGTTGGAAAAAGCTATGTTTCTTAAAAACAGGGATTTACAACAAAAATCCAGAGTTCAATGGGCCTCGTCTGGGGATGAGAATTCGAGCTTTTTTCACCGTTGTATCAAGGGTCGGTTGGCTTCTAATGCTATTCCTGGTTTGTTGGTTGATGGGCGTTGGATCTCCAAACCGAATCTGGTTAAAAGGGAGGTCTTGCGGTTTTTTAGAAATCATTTTAAGGAGGAGTTCTCTAATAGACCATATTTGTTTTGTGATAATATTAAGCAGGTTTCGGCGAATAATAAAGAAACTCTTATAGCTCCATTCACAAGGGAGGAAATTAAGGCAGCTGCTTTTGATTGTGGGGTGGATAAGGCGCCAGGTCCTGACGGGTTCAACTTCATGTTTATTATGCACTATTGGAGTAATTTGGAAGATGATTTCATGAGATTATTTGAAGAATTCTTTCGTTCTGGCATGATTAGTAAAGAGTGCAGTTACTCTTTTATCACTCTAATTGCTAAATCTAAAACGCCAGTGGGGTTGAAGGACTATAGACCAATTAATCTTATAGGCGTTATTAGTAAGATAGTCTCTAAGGTTGTGGCGGCCAGGTTGAAAAAAGTGATTGGGGAGGTGATTTCTAATACTCAGTCGGCTTTCATAAAGGATAGGTTTATTCTTGATGGGCCGTTAGTCCTAAATGAGGTTATTGGCTGGTTGAAAAAGGATAAAAAGCAGGTTTTTCTCTTGAAGATTGATTTTGAGAAGGCTTACGATAATGTAAGTTGGGAGTTTCTTATGTCTATTATGGGTCAAATGGGGTTTCCTGCTAGATGGTGTATGTGGGTGAAAGGGATTCTTCAATCGGCGAGATCAGCGGTGCTGGTGAACGGGTCACCTACTTTCGACTTTCAATGCTTTAAAGGCCTTAGGCAAGGGGATCCTCTCTCTGCTTTCTTATTTTTGATTGTTATGGAGGCGTTGGCTTGCATGTTTTCAAAAGCGATTGATGTGGGAGTTTTGGAAGGGGTTCAAATAGGTGATGGAGGTCCGAATGTGTCACATATGTTGTATGCTGATGATGCTTTAATTCTAGGAGCATGGAACAAGGAAAATATTAATGTTACTAATCGGGTTCTCCGTATTTTTTACTTGTGCTCGGGCTTAAAAATTAATATCCATAAATCTATTATCTACGGATTGGGGGTGGGGGAGGAAGAGGTGTGTCACACGGCTAGTATATTGGGGTGCAAGGTTGGGAATTTGCCTATGGTTTATCTTGGGATAAAGGTCGGGTCGAATATGAATCGTATATCTAATTGGGAGCTGGTTTTGGATACGATAAGAAATAGGCTTCATTCTTGGAAAGCTAAGCTTTTATCTATTGGTGGTCACCTTACTTTGATAAAGTCGGTTTTAGCAAATCTCCCGGTGTACTATATGTCTTTATATAAAGCGCCGGTTGCAATTATTGAAGAGATTGAAAAACTTATGCGCAAATTCTTGTGGTGTGGTTGCAAGGAGGGGAAAGGTATGTATTGGGTTTCTTGGGATATAGTGACAAAAACTAAAAAGGAGGGGGGATTGGGGATACATAAGCTTAATGATGTTAATACGGCATTATTAGCTAAATGAGCGTTTAGATTCAAAACTGAGAATGAAGGAATGTGGAAGACGACGATCGAAAGTATACATGGGAGCAGAAAAGGGTGGATATTTTTACCACTTAAAAGTGGTTATGTTGGTTGCTGGAAGAATATCGTTAGGTTGCTGGAAAAAATAGTGATAAATGATACGTCTTTCGTGTCTTGTTTGAAGGGCAAGCTGGGAAATGGGAAGACTCTTAGATTTTGGAAAGATATATGGTTTGAGTCGACATTGCTTAAGAACAGATGGCCGAAGCTATACCAGTTCGACAGAAATAAAGATGATACAGTGGAAGCTCGGATTAAGGTGAATGAAGGAAAAGCGATGATTGCGGATACTTGGGTAGTAGATAAATCCTCTGTGGAAACCATCTCGGAAGCGCAGGATGTAGAGTTTGTTATGTCTAAATTTTGTTTTGCAGGTGGTCGTGATAAGTGGGTCTGGTCTCCGGATAAAAATAGGGTTTTTTCAGTGGCGAACGTGAAGAAATGGCTGCATCAGAACAGCAACAGTCAAAGTGTTTCAGCGTTCAAATAGATCTCTTGGTTGCCGCTGAAGGTTAATATCTTTATGTGGAGGTTGAAGCTCGACCGCATTCCTACTTGTGCAGCGTTGGTGGCGAGGAGAGTTAACATTTTAAATAAGTCATGCCCGCTATGCTCGTCTGTGGAAGAAACGGCTCATCACTTAATGTTGGAATGCGTTTTTTCTCTTGATGTTTGGGACAAGATTTGGAAGTGGTGCAGGGGGTCTGTTGTGAGCTTTGATGCCGTCTCGGATCTGGTGACTCTGGAAGGTTGCTCCTTTAACACTAAATGGGGTAGGAAGATTGCTAAAGGTATTGTGATGGCTACGTGTTGGGCGATTTGGAAAGAACGAAACAAAAAGGTGTTTCAAAATTCGAAGCCAGGAGTCTTAGAGATTGTCGCGCATGTGAAGGCTTTAACTTTCTTTTGGATTAAGCATAGATCTAGACATAAAAATGTGGATTGGGTAGAGTGGGTAAAATACCCGTTGTATCTTGTGTAAGGTTTTGGCGGGGGTCCTAGTTTTTGGGCTCACCCGTTTTTTTCTAATAGAAGTTTTCTTTTCAAAAAAAATGTGACCTGTTAAGACACGAAAATTAACAGGTAAATTTGTGTCTACCTGTTTAGGACACGAAACTTGTTAAGGCCATACCAGTACCTGTTAAGATCGTTCAGGTTTGTGTCAGGTAATCATGTTCGTATACAAAATTGCCGGCCCTATAATTGTTGGACGGTGGTACTGCTTTGGACGGTGATGTTTTTTTTTATTATGCAATCTTTTGTATCAAGTTATCACATTGTTTAAGAATTAGGGTTGAAAATAATTATGACTTGATTTAACGTTTATGTTATTTGAAATTATTGTATCTAATGTTTGACTCGACCAGAATCGAATCACCGACCCAAACATATAATCCAAAACATAGTTATAGAAAAAAAATTAGGTCCCGTCCCGTAACTGGCATTTTCCGAACCCCAGACCAATTTCTCAAGCTTCACCACTGACCATTAGTTTAGGATATAAATGGAAACCCTTATTTTGAACTTGATGTAAATGTTTTGGTGTAATGTTTGAGACAAAATACGTATTTTCGACATCTTAATAAAATGATATTTTCTAATTAAATATGTGTGTTAATCTTGACTTTGACATACTTTCAAGCGTTGTGTCAAGTGTTTTCACCGTTGACGTGGTGTGACAACACATATGAGTGCAAGAAACATAAAAGTTAAAAACAAAGAAAAAATAAATTAAAATACATGTGATTAGAGTTATTCTTTTTGTTCTCAAAAATACTATTTGAATACACCAAATAAAATCTATGATATTAAAATTTATCGAAATATTATTCATTCCGTGGCACAAGTATGCATATTATGGATCTGTTCAGTGTTCTCCTAATCGAATCAGATCGAGCAGTTCGATCTGGAACCATCTACTATATAGATCACTAGCTTATACCCTGGGAGTGTTCCGAGTTAAGAAATCTAAGTAAAGTGAATAAAATTAGAATTATCTAAACTATAAAAATGACATCTATGTATTAACTTACATTAGATACTTTAAAAAAAAAAATACCAAAAGATCCATTTCACCTTACAAAATCAACACCTAAAACAGAATATTAAGATCCCAAGTACTTCAAGGGGACATAGATTGTTTAGCACAAATACATTCAGTCAAAGGTCTTTAACTGCATACAATAAGATTTGAGCTATTTCAGAATATGGTAGAAAAAGAAAACATAGCAATTACCTGTTGGAGAGCGTCCCAGATTGAAATATCTAATATAACATAAGAAAATATTTAATATAACAACATAATTAATGACTTGCCAATATATGATTAATGAATATTATTATTATTATTATTATTATTATTATTATTATTATTATTTTAAACAAATCTCTGCCATAAGTTATTATATTCTAATATAAAAAAAAAAAGAGTAATTGGGTCGGGTATCACCTAATCCCAGGCCCGACCCAAACCCACAATTTATTTTAAACTAATTCCAAACCTGACACAATATCTGTCGGGTTACAAAAAATAGTCGTTTTTTTCTCCGTTTTTTATATAGCACTATGGTACTTGTTGGAAAGATAATAAAACGCTCGTTAATTTGGTGTAATTTTTTTCTTTAAAAAATCTCGTGTATAAAATATATTAACGTTTAAAAGTTATGGGAGGAAACATTAGATATAAAAATCTAATTTTGTTTTTAAATTTTAAATTATTATTTTCCTAAAATAAAGGCATTGACACATGGGATGACACGTGACACACTCAACAAAGAGAATACCCTCTTCAAATGCCATGTCATTAAAATGGTTTTGGTTTATTATACGTATAGATATAGATATAGATAGATTGTCTCATGTCAAAAGAGTGACTGGACCAGGTGATTGAACCATAATTCATTTGCGCCTTCAAACTCCAATTAATTTATAAAAAAGGCCCGTTCAATGAACGGATAAGACGGTTTGCTCAATGACGGCCGATTCTAAATTTTTAGTTTGAAAAAGCAAGATAATTACAGGGAAATACTTGGTGTTACTTGTGACTCATGTTTGATACCCACTCTCCTCATTATTTTTTACAGCATCCAGGTGAAGAGCGAATACGGGTGGCGCCAGTTCAACTCGGATGGGATGCGAGGTTTTACCGATTATTCCACTGTCGTGCCTTCAGACAAGTAGAGGTCAGGTTTCCGCGCACCTGGGAGAGCCAAAGGGTTGGCGACGGTTGAGTAGTCGACCTTTACCACAGCGTCCGGTGTCACGATGGTTAACACATTATCCTTGCCGTTAAAAAATGCATAAACATTTAACAATGTAGTGACATTCAAAGATGCATTAATAGCGTAATAATGATGAAAGATACATAAACATTTAATAGTATAGTAACGCCCAAAATAATATGTTGCTTGCGATCCAATTGTGCATCAAATAGAAGTCAACATCATGTGGATCCCATCTAGGAGAAATTTGTTTTGTAATCTAAACAACCATTCACCCCTGCAAGTTACCATAACCACAAGCTTATATGTCAATGATTATTTGGTTTTTATATTCAACTACCAAATTATATTAAATGGCTTGTAGATAACCATTAAGGTGTTGATGAGAAAGGTGTCCCATTTTACCTCCTCTTGAGAATTTAAGTATTGTAATGAACAAAAGTGTAAATTTTAAGAGTACAATTTGAGAGTGTATGTGTTTCCTGATACAAATGACGGTTAAATTTACTAGTTTGATTTTATTATACGTGTTCAACTAGTGATGGGTTTGGTTCAACTGGTTTTGATGAAAAATCAGTGTCAAACCGCTAACTATACTTTAGAAAAATAAGATTAGGAGTGTTTTATTGAAAAAAAAGAACGCTCTCTAGGCATGGGCGACCGAAGACCTCAAGAAAACAAGCCGAGTAAGATCGTCGAAGGAACTGATCGATTAAAGGAAGAAGGTATTCTCAAGTATTACATCACTAATCTCCCTGAAGGTTGTAGTGGTGTGGATTTAGAAAGAATTCTCAAGGATTATGGGGATGTTGTCAAGGTTTACATCGCTAGACAAAGAGATAAACTGGGAAGACGATTTGGATTTGTGACGATGAAAGTCCTAAGAAATAGAGAGGTGCTAGAAGACAAGATGCAAAACTTATGGATCGGATCGTACAAACTTCGAGCCAACATTGCTAGATTCACAGGAAATCAACAGTACGTGGAGAATGAGTCGATTTCCCACCGTTAAAAGAAAAGGCAGTCCCCTTGGATTTCAAGGCTCAATCTGATCATGGGAATATACATGTCAATGAAGGAGTTTCGTTTAAAGAAAGATTGACGGGGAAGAAGGAAGAGAAGGTGGAAGAAAAGCTAGTTGTTATTCCTGACATGGTTAATGAGTTCAATAGCATGCACGGCAAGGCACTGGTTGTTTCGGTTTTTGATGTGGATGGCTTGAAAAAACTTCCTAAGTTGATTAATGAAATTTGCAAATGCGAATTAAAGATGCAATATTTAGGAGGTTTGGCGGTGCTTATTTCATTTCCCTCCGATGAGATTACTGAAGATGTTCGGATACAACTTTTGTTGAAAACGGATATCTTTCAAACGGTGGTTTTATGGAGAGGACAATCCTTCCCTTTCGAAAGGATAGCCTGGCTTAAAGTACAAGGATTACCGTTAAATGTTATGTGTAATGAAACTTTTAACAGAATTGATTCGATGTTTGGAAAGGTGGTTCATAAAGCGAATGTTAAACAGATCGATAATGATTTATCATATGAATATGTTGGTGTTCTTGTTGGGGAGGGTACAAGAATCATGGAAGAACTCGTTCTTCAATGGATGAGACGTAGATTCCGGGTATAGGTCATGGAAGAGATAGGAGATTGGATTCCGGATTTTCTTTTTAAGTCTTTTCAGGAAGATAGTTGTCACGCCCTCAAATTTCCACTGCGGGGTTTATACCGCGAGGCGCGTGACATACCAGGATCCCATAGCCATAAGTCACAGGAACGAACTCTAAATGCCCAAACCATTTAGTTCATTTTCAAAAACCAAGTTTAGTTAAGCTGCGGAAGCGTAAACCAAATTTAAAACCTTTTAAAACCATGCGCAAAACAACGCATCCAAATTAAAACCATACGAAAGCATAATATATAATTTATGTGTATGCCCGAGAGCCCAGATGCAGTGAAGTGTACAGTGCTTTCTAATCCTGGCACCGGAAGCTAACTACCTGCAAAAGCATGTAAATCGTGGGTCAACAAACAATGTTGGTGAGTTCACTAAGTAAAGTAGGTGAGTAAGTAAAAGCGTAGGTTTCCCAAACCATGTAACCAAATGAAAGTGTCGGTCTCCCAGACCACATAACAGTAAGTAAGAACGTCGGCCTCCTTGGCCACAAGTAAATAGCTAATTCATATGCCAGGGGTAGCTAGCCCACTCATGATAACTAAAACCGGCGAATACCGAACTACTAATGAACAAGTTCCCATAACTGGGAGAAAAGTGCCTTGCGTCATTGCCCATCAACAATGACTATGTTTGAAGCTAATAGTTCACATCCGTGCTCCCAGCACGATGTGAGGTTTGTTAGACCTAATAGCGCTATCAACTAATTAACCCGCTTGCCCAACCGGCAATTGATTCGGTATTTTGAAGGACTTAAAAGATGTGTTTGGTTTAGTTCATCAAGGACATATATATGAATTAGTAAAAGTAGATTTACCTCGTAAATCATGCACCCCAAACCCGGGATGTGTAAAAGTAGTCCCAACCCGGACTAGAAACGTTACGTAAGTTGTCTCAACCCGAGACGCATGCTTTTGAGAAAAGAGTAGTGAAACTCACCTTATCGCGTAAGCAAAGAATCCGAACAGCAAGTATTATAGGCTACCGACACCCTAATAACAGTGTCACTACGTGAGTATAGGCGTAACATCATTACACCATATAACTCGTTTGTCCAAGGCGTTTTAATATTCAAAAGTGTGTATGCGACGCCTAGTGATTCTACATGCAATAGTAAACCCTACGGACTCGTTGGTGAATGAGTTGGTTATAATTAGTTTCTACAGCCCGTATGTGTCATAAACATGTGTACTTCCGTTATATGTCAATTTTAGATCACCTAAGACCTCAAGTAATCACATAAGCACATAATACACAATCTGTGTTTTCAGGACAGATTGTACGCCATCAAAACGAATTTATTTAAAATAGTAAACCAGTGAGTTATCCTCCCAAATTTTTACTGAATTTTCTTTGGAATTCACTTGGCAATACCTATTTTTGTTTTGTCTTAATTCCAAACACAAAAATTATAAAAATTCGTACAACACAGCAGTGTTCAGAAAATTTCCTCAACAGGTCAGTTTAGTAGGAAAATTCTTAAAAATTGTGTATTCATCCAAACGAGATGAATCCACTTGGAAAAGCTCTATTTTTCCAGTATTGACCTACTGTAAAAATTTCATAACCTAACTCCTTGTAAATCTCAAGTTATGACCATTTAAAGTTAGCCCAGTTTACAAACCCGAAAATCTGATATGACCCCTAATCAATTAAAATTCCAAAAACGACTCAAACGATGTCCAAATTCGATGGTTTTGCCCATTATGAAAAGCTAAGACCTTGTACGTTACAATCATGCAAAGAATCGATCAAACCATTTATTTTCAAGCCACGAAACAGACCCTACAAGTCGACATTCAGAATCTGTCCAGATTCTGATCGTGCAATATTATCAATTATATCAAACCCTAGTTGCATATTATCAATCAATAACACCTAATAATCATCATACAACTTTCCTAATACCTATTCCCATCAGATCCTATTATCAAACATGTCAAGATCAAAGCTTTTAGGATCAAAACACCAATAACTTGCGCAACAAGCATCCTATGATGTTACTACGCGTTTATTAATAGGTTTAATCCGTTTAATCTTCAAAAAGACTCATGTTTTAATGTTTATTAAACCCATTCAGACCTGGACAAACTTGTTATATGATTTTTACAATAAAACATAAAGTAAAAAGCGTAAGAAATCATGAGTTATACCCTTAGCTCTTCAAATCAATCAATCGCGCGCCTTGGAGCCTCCCAATTGATGATCTTGAGCCTTAGCAGGAGTTTTTGGAGTGAAATATTCGTGTGGGGCAGTAAGGGGGCGATTAGGGTTGAGTATGAGGGCTGCATGGGGGTTAAGGATGCTTATATACGAGTTTGAGGCGGTTTAAACCCGTCAGATAGGTTCGAGCGGCCGCTCGGAGCCTGTGAGCGGCCGCTCACAGGTCCGGGTGGCGCGCTTTTGCCTCGTTTCGCCTCCCGACGCGTTATCCTTCGACGTTTTCGTTATTTCGGACCGTAACAAGTGTAACCCTATGCATTAAGACCCTAATCAACCTCATGCTCCACTTTTAATGATTTCTATTAACGTGTTCGGTTTAGGTTCACATAATCACGTATGGTTTTCACATAAGTTTGTCAGGTATCACCGAGACACATAAGTTTATTATTCACCAACGTCCGAGGTTCACTAATCATGCAATCACACCTTGACTCATAACCATGCACGTATGTCTTATCTAACTAACCCTAGTTAAGTATAATGCAAGGAATGTAACTAGAGTTTAGTTAAAGTGAGAACCTGAATTTTCGGGGTATCACATCATCCCCAAGTTGAAAAGAATTTCGTCCCGAAATTCAGCAAGTAAACAGTAAAGCCAGCTAAAAAAATGTATGCTTGGTTTCCGGATGTCACATCATCCCCAAGTTGAAAGGAATTTCGCCCCGAAATTCACTTTGAGCGAGCTGCTTTATGTTTGGCATTTGATCTATGCACAGGTTCAGGTTCAGAAAAGAGGTGTGGATATTTGAGCCGCATCTGATCTCTGCGCTCCCACGTGTATTCCGGTCCTAGACGGGAATTCCATTGTACGTTAATAATAGGTATAGTGTTCTGTTTGAGTTTCTTGACGCCCCGCTCAAGAATCTCCACTGGTTCTTCCATGAACCGTAGCCGATCGTCCACCTGGATCTCCTCCAGTGGCACCATCAGTGTTGTATCAAACAGGCATTTCTATAGATTCGGTACGATATGTGGGATACATCGTGTATCCTACCAAGTTTGTTAAGCAGGTTTAACCTGTAAGCTACCAGACCAATCCCATCAACCATCTCGAATGGTCCAACGTTTTACGGGTTCATCTTCCCCCGTTTTCCAAAGCGTGTCACACCTTTTCAAGGTGACACCTTTAATAGTACCTTGTTCCCATTCCGGAGCTCTAAAAGTTTCCTACGCTTATCAGCGTAGCTTTTTTTTGTCGCTCAAGAGTAGCAGCCATCCGTTTTCTGATTGCACTATCTTCTCAGAAGTTTGGTGCACAAGTTCGGAACCTGTCAGTTGGCTATCCCCAACTTCAGTCCAACATATGGGGAATTTGCACTTCCGTTCATAAAGTGCCTCAAAAAGTGCACACTGGATCGAAGTGTCATAACTATTGTTATAAGAGAATTCAATCAAAGGCAAGTGCTTGTCCCAACTGTTTCTAAAGTCCACGCACGCTCGCAGTAGATCTTCTAGTGTTTGGATGGTACGTTCACTCTATCCATCCGTCTGGGAGTGATAGGCTGCGCTCATGTCCAAATGAGTTCCCAAAGCAATTTGGAGAGTTTCCCAAAAATGGGAAGTAGATCGCGCGTCGTGATCCGATATGATAGAAGTTGGCATCCCATTCCTAGAGACAATTTTCGTAATACAAAAGCGGCTAGACGTTCCAACATGTCCGCCTCTCTAATTGCCATGAAATGCGCTGATTTGGTCAAACGGTCAATAATGACCCAAATCATATCGTGCCCGCTGGGCGTTTTAGGAAGCTTCATAATGAAGTCCATGGAAATCCCATCCCATTTCCACATCGGAATCTCTGGTTGTTGAAGTAGGCCTGAAGGTTTCTGATATTCAATCTTAACCTTCGCGCAAGTCAAGCACTTACTAACATAAGTGGCTTTTCTCAGCTTTCATGTTTGGTCACCAGTAAAGAGTTTGAGATCTCGGTACATTTTATCCGAACTAGGATGTACCGAATAACGAGGGGTGTGTGCCCCATCGAGCACTAGTTGTCTGAGATCTCCAACACGTGGAATCCAGACTTGATTCATGAAGTGCTGAAGACCCTATGTCCTCCATTCCAGGTGCTTATTAGCACCGTGCAAGGTTTCAAGCCCGATGTTTTCCTTTTCAAAGCCACGCTCTGGGCTTTACGTATCTTAACATGAAGATTAGATTGTAGGGTATGTTGCAAGGCTAACCTTCCCTGAATGTTACTTGATGGCACAGTCATAACCATTCAGGAGTCTGACCCATCGGCGTTGTCGTATGCTTAGCACCCTCTGGTCGAAAATATGCTGGAGACTTTTATGATCTGTGAATTCGTGCACTCTGTCCCGTAGAGGTAGTGCCTCCAAATTTTTGAGAGCGAAGACCTCCGCTCCCAGTTCCAAGTCGTGAGTGGGGAAATTTTTCTCATGAACTTTTAGTTGTCGTGAAGCATATGTGATCACCTTTTCGCGTTGCATCAAAACACACCCTAGACCTTGGATAGATGCATCATAGTACACCACAAAGTCCTCCGTACCCTCAGGTAGTGATAATATTGGAGCACCGCAAGGTTTAGTCTTTAGTATCAGAAAAGCAGGTTCTTGGGCATCTCCCCACTTGTAGGTAATCCCCTTCTGTGTCAAAGCAGTGAGGGGTTGAGCGATTTTGAGAATCCCTGAATGAATATGCGATAATAACCTGTAAGGCCAAGGAATTGTCGGACCTCCGTGGGAGTTCTTAGGGGCCTCCCATCTTTTAGTCGCATCAATCTTAGCGGGATCGACCTGTATTCCTGCCTCGTTCACCACATGACCCCAGAATTGGATCTCACGAATCCAGAAGTCGCACTTGGAGAATTTTGCATATAACTGCTCACTTTTTAGAAGTTCCAAGATCAGTCGTAGGTGTTGCTCGTGCTCTCCCCTACTCTTGGAATAGATCAGAATGTCGTCTATGAACACTATGACAAATTTGTCTAGATAGGGTTTGCACACACGGTTCATGAGGTCCATGAACACAGCTGGTGCATTGGTCAGCCCGAAGGGCATTACCAAAAATTCATAGTGCCCATAACGAGTTCGAAAGGCTGTCTTTGGCACATCCTCCTCTCGGACTCTCAGTGATGATACCCCGACCTTAAGTCAATCTTGGAATAGAAACTCGACCCCTGAAGCTGGTCGAATAGATCATCAATACGAAGTAAAGGGTAGCGGTTTTTAATTGTCACCTTGTTCAATTCCCGGTAATCGATACACATACGGGAACTCCCATCCTTTTTCTTAACAAATAAGACTGGAGTTTCCCCAAGGTGAAGAACGAGGTCTAATGAAACCCCTGTCCAATAGCTCTTGGAGTTGGGTGGATAGTTCTTGAAGTTCGCCTGGTGCTAGGCGGTATGGTGCACGCGCAACTGGGGCAGCTCCTGGTGCACGGTCAATTTGAAATTCCACTTGTCGAACAGGTGGAAGTCCGGGTAATTCCTCTGGGAAGACATCTGGAAAATCCTGAACTACAGGGATATCCTCAATTTTTGTTTCAACTTCAGCTCGAGTATCAGAAATGTTAGCCAATATGGCTGGGTAGCCCTTCCGAATACACTTCTAGGCTTTCAGGAAAGAGATGATGCCCATCATGGCACCACCAGGATCACCCTGGACAGATAAGAATTCTCCACTAGGGAGAGGGATACGAACAATCTTCTCTTGACAGATAATTTCAGCGTGTTACTTGGACAACCAGTCCATGCCAACCACGAGATCAAAGCTTCCTAGGGTGATAGGTAAGAGGTCGATGGCAAACAACTGTCCATCTAGTTCGAGCTTACAGTCACGATGGATGTGGGTTACCTTAACAGGCTTCCCATCAGCTAATTCTATAAAGTACGGGGTATCAAGAAGTGTAGGAACTATCCCTAGTTGTTTGCTAAGTTTTGATGACGCAAAACTATAGTCTGCACCAGCATCATATAAAACAGAAGCGAGAGTGGCGTTTAAGGAACACGTATCCGTCACGCCGTTGTTATCAGTCCTGGCCTCCCCAGAGCCCATCACAAATGCTCCTCCACGAGCCCCATTGTTGTTGTTACTGTTGTGGTTATTGTTGAAGGACTTATACCGCATACTATCCCACGTTCTCTTGTTATCACCAAAAGTAGAAGATGAAGCACCCTGCTTCGGAAAAGTACCATGCTCAACAGCCTCGTCGGTGAGTTTGTGAGCCAGGTGAAAGGTTTGTTATATTCTGGGTAGGTGAGCCGTAGTAGCCATGCTACGAACCTGTGGGATATCCCCTTTGGTGTGAAGCTCGATCCGTTTGTAATGTAGGTTAAATATGTATGAGCATGTAGTAGCTAACTCCTGTAGCTTGGTAGTGTAGGCGTCGATTTCAGACCCATCCGTCTTTAGATAACAAGTTTCTAAATTTTCGTCATGGGGTTACATTCTCCACCCAAGTATCTGTAACTCATCGAGTGTGCATGTGGCATACATTACCTCATCCTGCCTGGGGGCAAATGCACAGAGCAAAGACTTATACTACCGAAGCAATCAGACGGTCTCCTTCAGTTCCGTTGGAGTTATCGAGGTTTACAACCAATAAAAGGCTTGGAAATACAATGTGCGTTCAAGGTATAAGAAAGTTCAAATGTGGAAGTCAGGGGAAAAGAATGATTTAGCAAAATAGATCTTTACTAGCTTGGAAAGATGCGAGGGCCTCAACCACCCTATCGTTGATCATAAGAACTCAGTCGTATCTAAGTTAGTAAAGGAAAATGAAAGAAAAGATAGGTAAGAAAAGGTAAGAGCCAATCGTCGCCATGCTCTGTCTAGATAGTAGAGCCTTCATCGTCACTTTCCATGTGCTCGTCCTGCTCAGGTTCCCCTTCCATCTCTTATCCTTCCTCTTTTGCGATGTCAGTGTTATATGGTTCTCATCACGTACAATCTCCTTCTCTAGTCCTATGTGAACCAGTTTAGTGGTAAGCTGTACCACTCGTTCCTCCAATCGTGGCTATCAGCCATTAGTAGGTTTCATCCTCCCTTGTGATGTTGCATTACATCGCAGGCTTTACGTAACTCCCCAAGAGTGTGTGTAACAAGTCCCGATCTAATGTGCTCCCATGAATCTACCATATACTTATGAGTAACAGGGATATGCAGTCATACGTCCGCCCGCTCATACTAGGCGTAAGGTACTAAAGTAAGAAATAAGTTCTATATGCGTAACCCAGTCCCGTCTGAGTTTCGAATGGGGGTAAGAAAGATCAAGTAGTAAGGAACAGAAACTAATTGTCTCCTTGCTAAGTGACAAAAGATAAGTCTCAGCATTCGAATTCCTTCATAGTTGATTTAATGGTACCATGTCATGCGCATCGTGCAGCTTCCTGTGTACGTGCGCCATAACGCTCGCAAGGCTCCCTCCCTTGTACTATTGTTGTCTCCTCGTCCATGAGGTTAGTTAGGATATTACTCCTAGTAATGCGCCACCTGGTGTAACCCTAGGTTCCCACCATTGACGTGTTAAGAATTTAGTCTAGAACTAGGAGATAACATATCTCCCGAAATCATATGTTGTAGATATATGTAGCTAATAGCTAGTTGTGCACTTAAGTTGTGAGTGTACTTATGCTATAATGATTATAGACTAGACTCAACATGCAGTCCTAGTTCACTATAACCAATGGCTCTGATACCAATCTGTCACACCCTCAAATTTCCACTGCGGGGTTTATACCGCGAGGCGCGTGACATACCAGGATCCCATAGCCATAAGTCACAGGAACGAACTCTAAATGCCCAAACCATTTAGTTCGTTTTCAAAAACCAAGTTTAGTTAAGCTGCGGAAGCGTAAACCAAATTTAAAACCTTTTAAAACCATGCGCAAAACAACGCATCCAAATTAAAACCATACGAAAGCATAATATATAATTTATGTGTATGCCCGAGAGCCCAGATGCAGTGAAGTGTACAGTGCTTTCTAATCCTGGCACCGGAAGCTAACTACCTGCAAAAGCATGTAAATCGTGGGTCAACAAACAATGTTGGTGAGTTCACTAAGTAAAGTAGGTGAGTAAGTAAAAGCGTAGGTTTCCCAAACCATGTAACCAAATGAAAGTGTCGGTCTCCCAGACCACATAACAGTAAGTAAGAACGTCGGCCTCCTTGGCCACAAGTAAATAGCTAATTCATATGCCAGGGGTAGCTAGCCCACTCATGATAACTAAAACCGGCGAATACCGAACTACTAATGAACAAGTTCCCATAACTGGGAGAAAAGTGCCTTGCGTCATTGCCCATCAACAATGACTATGTTTGAAGCTAATAGTTCACATCCGTGCTCCCAGCACGATGTGAGGTTTGTTAGACCTAATAGCGCTATCAACTAATTAACCCGCTTGCCCAACCGGCAATTGATTCGGTATTTTGAAGGACTTAAAAGATGTGTTTGGTTTAGTTCATCAAGGACATATATATATATGAGTAAAAGTAAAAGTAGATTTACCTCGTAAATCATGCACCCCAAACCCGGGATGTGTAAAAGTAGTCCCAACCCGGACTAGAAACGTTACGTAAGTTGTCTCAACCCGAGACGCATGCTTTTGAGAAAAGAGTAGTGAAACTCACCTTATCGCGTAAGCAAAGAATCCGAACAGCAAGTATTATAGGCTACCGACACCCTAATAACAGTGTCACTACGTGAGTATAGGCGTAACATCATTACACCATATAACTCGTTTGTCCAAGGCGTTTTAATATTCAAAAGTGTGTATGCGACGCCTAGTGATTCTACATGCAATAGTAAACCCTACGGACTCGTTGGTGAATGAGTTGGTTATAATTAGTTTCTACAGCCCGTATGTGTCATAAACATGTGTACTTCCGTTATATGTCAATTTTAGATCACCTAAGACCTCAAGTAATCACATAAGCACATAATACACAATCTGTGTTTTCAGGACAGATTGTACGCCATCAAAACGAATTTATTTAAAATAGTAAACCAGTGAGTTATCCTCCCAAATTTTTACTGAATTTTCTTTGGAATTCACTTGGCAATACCTATTTTTGTTTTGTCTTAATTCCAAACACAAAAATTATAAAAATTCGTACAACACAGCAGTGTTCAGAAAATTTCCTCAACAGGTCAGTTTAGTAGGAAAATTCTTAAAAATTGTGTATTCATCCAAACGAGATGAATCCACTTGGAAAAGCTCTATTTTTCCAGTATTGACCTACTGTAAAAATTTCATAACCTAACTCCTTGTAAATCTCAAGTTATGACCATTTAAAGTTAGCCCAGTTTACAAACCCGAAAATCTGATATGACCCCTAATCAATTAAAATTCCAAAAACGACTCAAACGATGTCCAAATTCGATGGTTTTGCCCATTATGAAAAGCTAAGACCTTGTACGTTACAATCATGCAAAGAATCGATCAAACCATTTATTTTCAAGCCACGAAACAGACCCTACAAGTCGACATTCAGAATCTGTCCAGATTCTGATCGTGCAATATTATCAATTATATCAAACCCTAGTTGCATATTATCAATCAATAACACCTAATAATCATCATACAACTTTCCTAATACCTATTCCCATCAGATCCTATTATCAAACATGTCAAGATCAAAGCTTTTAGGATCAAAACACCAATAACTTGCGCAACAAGCATCCTATGATGTTACTACGCGTTTATTAATAGGTTTAATCCGTTTAATCTTCAAAAAGACTCATGTTTTAATGTTTATTAAACCCATTCAGACCTGGACAAACTTGTTATATGATTTTTACAATAAAACATAAAGTAAAAAGCGTAAGAAATCATGAGTTATACCCTTAGCTCTTCAAATCAATCAATCGCGCGCCTTGGAGCCTCCCAATTGATGATCTTGAGCCTTAGCAGGAGTTTTTGGAGTGAAATATTCGTGTGGGGCAGTAAGGGGGCGATTAGGGTTGAGTATGAGGGCTGCATGGGGGTTAAGGATGCTTATATACGAGTTTGAGGCGGTTTAAACCCGTCAGATAGGTTCGAGCGGCCGCTCGGAGCCTGTGAGCGGCCGCTCACAGGTCCGGGTGGCGCGCTTTTGCCTCGTTTCGCCTCCCGACGCGTTATCCTTCGACGTTTTCGTTATTTCGGACCGTAACAAGTGTAACCCTATGCATTAAGACCCTAATCAACCTCATGCTCCACTTTTAATGATTTCTATTAACGTGTTCGGTTTAGGTTCACATAATCACGTATGGTTTTCACATAAGTTTGTCAGGTATCACCGAGACACATAAGTTTATTATTCACCAACGTCCGAGGTTCACTAATCATGCAATCACACCTTGACTCATAACCATGCACGTATGTCTTATCTAACTAACCCTAGTTAAGTATAATGCAAGGAATGTAACTAGAGTTTAGTTAAAGTGAGAACCTGAATTTTCGGGGTATCACAATAGTGATTCGAATTCTGGCCGGAAAGCTACTTCTTGTTCGTCGGAAAAAGACATCGGTGCAACTAATGTGATAAATTTGGAAAGTTCTATGAAATTGGATGGTGAGCCAATCAAGGATAATAATATGGAAGTCTTGAAATCAGTGCCAGCCATAAATGCTAATGATGAGTCTTTAAAAGCGGGTAACAGTTTTTGCTCAACAAATTTTAAGGTTGATTTGGTTGACAAGTTTCAAAGTCTTGAGGAGTGGGAAAGAATTTACAAAAATACTTTTGACTTTAACAATGGGCCTGACTTGGGCCAGTCTGGTTTCTCGAAAGTGTTACTGGATCAAGTTAAAAATAAGCCCACCAAGAAAATTAAGAAGTGTGCCAATCATTATCCAAGCCAGATGATGTTGTCCGTCGACGAGAGGCCCAATCCTAATAAAAGAACAAGGTTAGACTTCGATCCTTCAGGATTGGACCCTTTTGGTCTAGATGCTCTTCTGGGCCTGAACAATCCAAAGGATAATAAACATAAGTCTCAAATATTGGAGAAGGAGCCCCACCAGTTGAATGTCACGATGGAAGATGAGGAACAACATATGGACACTGATAAAGAGAAGAAGTTCGACCTAAATTCTCAATCCGAGAGTAGTTCTGGTTTGAGTGCCATGGGTGAAAATAAAGGTTCATATGGTGATGCTGTGAATAATGGAGGGATAGAAATTCAAAAAGAGGTTGTTGAAACTATAAACCTTGGTGTTAAATTGGGAACAAATCTAGGCAACTTTTCGCATTTGGTCAAGCAATCGGTGGAGGAAGAAGGCAAACATAAAGGTAACCAATGAACTTTCTTTCTATCAATGTTAAAGGGCTTGGGGCTTTTGGGAAGTGTGGATGGGTTAAAAGCTTAAGGCCAGGGATAATGTGTCCTTTTTGGCTTTACAAGAAACACAGCTGGAGAATTATAATTCGATTGGCATTGATTCCATTTGTGGGGGTAAAGGTTATGATTTTGATATGTCTAAGGCAGAGGGGCGTTCGGGTGGTTTAATAAGTGTCTGGGATGAGAAGGTCTTTAATAGGAGGGTGACGATATCGAAACAAAATATTCTGTTGTCCAGTGGTTTTTTAGTTTCGGATGGTTTCCCGTTAAATATTATTAATGTTTATGGCCCTCAAAAGGTGGTTCAAAAGAGGCGTTTGTGGGAGGAATTGATGGGCGTTATGCAGGTGTATAGCGGTATGTGGATTTTGTTAGGCGATTTCAATGCGGTCAGATTCCCGGAAGAGAGAAAGAACTCGGTGTTTAATGCGGTTAGTGCGGGCGATTTCAATGCTTTTATTGATTATATGGGTCTTAGAGAGTATAAGATGAAAGGGAACAAATTTACTTTTATGGTGGGTTTCGAAAAAGGCTTCAAGTTTAGTAAGATTGATCGTATTCTGGTTTGTCATAACTTTCTTAATAAATGGCCTTTAGCATCCCTTCGAACTTTACCTAGAGGGCGGTCTGATCACTGCCCGTTGTTACTATCCATTGTGGACTCAAATTTTGGACCGAAACCTTTTCGATGGTTTAATTCGTGGCTAGAGAAGGAAGGGTGTGAAAAGGTTATTGTTGAAGCTTTAGATGAGCAGCGAATTGTTGGGGATCCTGCATCGGCCATAGGTTTGAAGTTTAAAAAATTGCGTAGTGTTTTAAAAGATTGGGTGGAATATATGAAAATTAAAGAAGGGGCTGAATTATCCTCTATGCAAGAGGAAATTGCTGGTTTGGAAGTTAAAATGGACACGTCCGACTTAGAAGAAGACGAAGTTTGGATTTATGAGGAATGTAAAAAGGGTGTAGACTTGATCGATCATTATCGGAATCTTAATGTTAAGCAGAAATCGCGAATTAGGTGGGCTTCTTGCGGTGATGAGAACTCGTCTTTTTTCCATTGTGTGGTTAACGGGAGAAAGGCCAAAAATAATATTCCGGGTTTATCGGTTGATGGCGAATGGGTTTCGAAACCTAGTTTGGTTAAGAAACATATTTTCCAATTTTTTTCGTTCCTTGTTTTCTTCTAATTATGCAGGGAGGCCGTCTTTGGATTGTGATAATATTAAAAAGCTGGAAGGTGTTCTTAAGGATGAGCTTGTAGCTGAATTTTCTAAAGAAGAAATTAAAAAAGCCGTTTTCGAGTGTGGTGGAGATCGAGCCCCAAGTCCTGACGGTTTTAATTTCTCATTTTTGAAGCATTTTTGGACGTTCTTTGAAGACGATTTTTTCGAGCTTTTCTCTCAGTTCTACAGAACTGGCTACATAAATCACACTTATAGTTCGGCGTTTATCACTCTTATTCCAAAGATTAAAAATCCCACTGGGTTGAAGGATTACAGGCCTATAACTCTGATTGGGATTATGTCTAAAGTTATTTCTAAAGTGTTGGCGAACCGGCTCAAGAAGGTGATGGGTTTTATTATTTCTGAGTCTCAAAGTGGTTTTCTATCAGAGCGGTTCATCCTGGATGGGCCTTTAGTTATAAATGAGATTATTTCTTGGATGAAAAAAAGAGATAAAAAGGCTTTCATGTTTAAGAATGATTTTGAGAAAGCCTACGATAATGTAGACTGGGGTTTTTTATTATCTATTTTGAGGCAAATGGATTTTCCAGATCGGTGGTGTGTTTGGATAGAAGCAATATTGAAGTCAGCCCGGTCCTCAGTTTTGGTAAACGGATCGCCTACCTATGTCTTTCAATGCGAAAAAGGGCTAAGACAAGGAGATCCTCTTTCTCCTTTCTTATTTCTCATCGTCATGGAAGCATTCACGTGTTTGGTTAAAAAAGCCACTGTTGATGGTGTTTTTGAAAGTTTGAAACTTGGTGTTAATGGTCGTGCTGTATCCCATTTATTATATGCGGACGACGCTCTCATCATGGGGAATTGGTCCGTGGAGAATTTCAAGGTGATTCTTCGCCTCTTGCGTATTTTCCACTTATGCTCGGGCTTGAAGATTAATCTTCAAAAATCTCAAGTATTTGGTATTAATAGCTCCGAAGAAGAAGTGTTGTTTTTGGCGGATCTTTGCGGTTGTAAACATGGGATGCTCCATTTTTCCTATCTTGGGATTAAAGTAGGGGCTAATATGAATAGGATCAGGAATTGGGATGAAGTGGTTAGTAAGTTTAAATCTCGGCTTAAGTTATGGAAGGCTAAACTCCTTTCTTTTGGGGGGCGGCTTATCCTAATTAAGTCGGTTTTATCTAGTTTGCCTATATACTATTTCTCGCTTTATAAGGCCCCGAAACGAATTATTGAAGAATTAGAATCTATTATGAAGCGTTTTTTTGTGGGCGGGGGGTGAGGATGTTAAAAAGATACACTGGGTTGCTTGGGATGTTGTCACGACTCCCAAGAAACACGGTGGTTTGGGTGTGGCTAACTTGGAGGATGTTAATTTAGCCCTGTTAGTTAAATGGGTTTGGCGCTACAAGGTCGAGCCGTGCGCTTTATGGAAGTATATTATTGATTTCTGTCATGGTCGAAACAAGTCTTGGGAGCTCCTGCCTTGTAATAATTCTCTTTCGAGTGGCTGGAAATCTGCAGTCTCGTGGATGAATAAGGTGAAGGTGCAATCTAAAAATATTAGCTCTCAATTTAAAGGTGTGGTAGGCGACGGTAATCAAGTTAGATTTTGGTTCGATTTATGGCGTGGAGATGCTCCTTTCCGGGAGGCGTTTCCAAATTTATTTCGACTGGCAAAGGATAAACAAGCTGTGATCAGTTCTGTTTGGGTTAACGGGTCAAATACTCTAAGCTGCAGGTGGAAAAACGTTTCTATGGACAGCAATGAACGTCAAGAATATCTTCAGCTGCTGGTTGTGCTTCAAGGCCTGGTTCTTTCCGACTCCAAAGACCGGTGGAAATGGGTGGGTAACACTGATGCGACCTATTCGGTTGCTGATTTTCGAAGGCTCCTTAACCAAGACAGCAGTCAGTCTCGTCAGACAAGAATGAAGTGGATTAAATGGGTCCCTCTAAAGGTTAAAGTTTTTGCTTGGAGGCTTGAATTGGATAGAATTCCTACTCGGGTCGCTCTTCGTAGAAGGCAGGTGAATATTCAAGATACTATTTGCGCGTTATGTGAGTCGGGAGAGGAAACTTCCTTGCACGTTTTCACAGGGTGTGGATGGTCCAATGGCATCTGGGCAACCGTTGGGTCTTGGTGTAAAATAGGTCTCATTTTCGCATTTGACGTTTGTGACTTATTTCGGATTGAGGACGGTAACAGGAACAAGGAAGCGAAAAAGATCCTCCAAGGCATTGTTTTGGTTTCGATGTGGGCCATTTGGAGCGCCAGGAATGATAAGATCTTTAAAGGGAAGGAAGCTAAAATTATTGAAGTCGTTTCTAGGATTAAGTCTTTAGCGTTTCTTTGGTTAAAGTCTAGATCCAGATTCAAGACTTTAGTTTGGAAGTCTTGGGCGTTATACCCGTTGTATATGTTGTAATCATGTTTGCTCCGGTCTTTGTTCTGAGGACCGGGTGCGTTTGTTAATGAAGTTCACCTTTCAAAAAAAAAATACTTTAGAAAAAAGAAAAAAACCAAATCTGATGGTTTCCATAATGATAATGACATTTTATAATGATAACGATATAAGTAAGAAACTGCTTAAAAATTAATGATGTAACGAGACGCTTTAAAAGCGAGTTAGATATTGAATACTATGATCAAGAGATAACAAAGAATGCTACTTGTAAATATCATATCATCCCTTAAAAATGGTTTTTAATCAAAATTGATTTTTTAAGGTTAATATTAATATCATAGAATGCAAATATTGCTTAAGTTTACCAATATATTTTGTTAAGTTTGTCTACTAAAGCTTTCCACAAAAGCCACCTTTACTTCAAATACCCTTTAATTAATAATTTATAATGATAGTAATAAAGAAAATGAACTTTTTTTATTTGAAATCAAACTATCAAAAACATCGTTTTATGAAAAAAAAAATTGTAAGAATATGAACCTATAACCTTATAATGACATTTTATAATGATAAAATGATAACGATGTAAAATGATTAAGAACCTTCCTAAAAGTTGATGCTCGCAATGAGAGTGTTAAACACTTTATAAGATCATGTATAATGGTAAAGTGAAATTTTCAAGCCTCATGGGACATTAATTGACACGTGGCATGTGAGATAATTAAGGGATTCAAATGAGAAAAGGGATGTAGGGGTAAGGTGAAAAGTTTCAAGTCCTTCCAATTATTTAATATTAATTATTATTATTTTTATTTTGGAAAGATTGAATTTCATTAATTAGATTGAATTTCATTGGCCCATAAAAAAATTCAAGTCGTTGTTTTTTTACTAGAGCTCAAAAAACACCCCAAAAAACTTGGGGGGTGTTCAAATCAGTTGGGGGTGTGGAGTTAGGCAAAAACGCTCTAAATCCCTTACCATTACATCTGTGGTTACAAATCTAGTGTTAAATCCATCCAATTTACAAACTTAGGGGCTGTTTGGTAGCCTCTTAATCAGTCTCTTAATCATTCAGGTCTGAATCATTCAGCATTCAGACTGTTTGTTTCAGCATTTGAATGGAATGATTAAGTGCTGAACCATTAAGCTAATAAGGGATGCTGAATGATTCAGCTCTTAACCATTCAGAGTCTCTTAACCATTCAGACCATCTTAATGATTAAGCACTTAATCAACCAAACAGCCCCTTAGTTAAAAAATGTGGTTAACTCGAGGGCAGTATGGTCATTTACCATCATTTTTTTTTATCATATACAATATATAAGACTAAGAAAAATTAAAAAAAGGGGCTGCCCAAAGTTAAACCTGGGATCAAACCTAGTTCAGATCCTTAAGCATACACAAACAATCTGGCCTGCATCAAATTTGTTGCTTTATTTGATTTCGAAAAGGTTTTATATAAACATTAACCTGGTCGTCTTCCCCAACCTAAATCCTAAGAACCCTAATTCTCTAATTAGGTTCATTACGAAATCCAAACCCAAAACTAATAGACATACAGATCAAGCAATTCAGATAATCAATCAATCAAAACCTATACAGATCAAAATCCTATAAATAAGCTCACCAGAAGCTTACTGAATCTTTATTCTATACAAGGAAAAGAAAACACCAAAAGCTTATTGTATCTTTATTCTATAAATAAGCTCACCTCTCTACTCTTAACTCTCCACATCAACCAACCTTTTCCCCATCAATTATTATTACTTCCCTTACTCACTGCCGCCATTTGAATCTTTGTGATCAGTCGAATACTTCTTTAACCACCTTGCATATTATATATATATATACAAATCATAAAGTCGGCTCTCTCTTCAGTTTACTGTTTCGCTCAATACAATTCGATAAAGCACGTACAAGTGGTTAATGCAGCAGGAGCCCATCATATATACATCCTCCCTCTTTCTCTGTGCAACCTGCTGTATCTGTGTCGGCACTTCGCCGGCGACGGTCACCTCCGTCAACGTCTTCTTCATGTCTATTGCTTGGTCTGAGAAGACCGATGCTATTGGGAGGCGGTGCTACTGTTAAGGCGCCGTCTATTCGCCGGCCAGTGACATATCTGCTTAGTCGGTTCCATCTTTGCAGCCTCTGCGTCGGTTCTTCGCCGGCAACCATGACCTCAGGCCTCCTCTTACAGGTTGTCGGTTGGTCTCAGCTGTATACAAACCCCCACCTTTGTGCTCGTCAACGTTAGCGGTGTTTCCTGTTACGACGCACGTTGTTACCGGGTTAATTTGCGAAACCCTAGGTGGCGGCGGTGATAAAACTGGTAATCGAACTGACAAATGGGGTTTTGTATTTGAGGGTTTTTTGAGCTCCAAAACCTGGTTGGGGTCGTGCTGGGCGCCGATTATGGTGGCGGCGCTATGTCGTCTGAGAAGGAAGATTATACTGGTAAGAGTTGGTGTAGTTTAAGATGTGTTTTGTGTGATTGAATTGTTGTTAGGAAAATTGTTTGTGCTGTTGATGTTAATAGTCTGGTAAATGGATTTAATTTAGCTTGCTATTACGGTTTAAATGGTTTAAGAAGTTTGAACTATTAATGTCAATAATTTGGTAAATCAATTGAATTTAGTTTAGAAAACTTGCTAGCTAAATAATGTATGCTGTGTCGATTTATCGATTTACCTCGGCTAACTCATGACTGTTGTTTTTAAGAATATTAAATATCTAAGCAAGTATGAATCTTTAAATAACTAATCCAAATACATCTTATCTATCAGGCTTAACAGCTTATCGAAGGTAAAGTTGTGAAATGTGTTGATTAATTTGGTGGTCATCCATCTATGTCATGAAATTTGGTGGTTATGATGACTAAATGTTGTTTGAGTCAAAATTGGGTTAATATCTCTTGCAGGCTTACAGCCATGATGATTTAGTACTTTTTCTCTGATGTTAAAATCAATCTGATCCTTATAATACCGAAATTTTAGTTGTATGCCTTTGGTTGTTAACTTCATATAGGTTAAAGCTAACATAATTGTACAGTTCATCAATGAATCCTTATGCCTTATTCAGATTTAAAAGTTTGCAAATCGCTCTAGATATTTGAGTGTGTCTTTGTGTGTGAAAACTGAAAAGTGTAGCATGAATTGGTTTGTGTTGTATGATGGTAAGTGTTACGCATTTGAAACCTATTCAGCCCATCACAGGTGACGGCAGGCCCACCTCTTCGGTGTTATTATCGCTTGCCTCTGTCGCTCTAAATTTGCCGGCATACGCTGCTAAATCATTATACGCGATGAGCACTTAGGCGCTTTCCCTAAGTTGCTTACATAGATGTAAATTTTATATGGGTGCAAAGCGGTATGTCGATACATGTTGCTTTTGGTGGTCTAATGCTAAGCTGTTTCTATGAAATGTTATTGTTCAAGAGGGATATTTTGTGGATTGTTAGCTTCCTGCCTTTGTGTGTTGGTTGTGATGGCGATGTCATTAGCAATTGCATCACAATCAGCTCATGAGGCAATTATATTTTGTCGCGTTTGCTTTTACGCTGATACATGTTGGCTTTGATTATGAGGGACATTTTGCGGATTTTTAATCATCTTATAATACTTGCTGCCAAATGTTCCTTCATTTACAGCGTTCGACTAACGCTTTTTAGGTACATGGTTGTTGGCATTGCAGGTTGACGTTATGCAGGCGTTGCAAAAACATATTGACTGTGTTGACGTTGGCTATATTTGTCGTGAGGCTATGATGAAATCTTTGGCTATAGATTGGTTTGAGCATCGTGATTCTCGCTTTGCCGCCTATGATAGGCATGTCGCCTTTGGTTTCGTGTGTTATTCACTTGGCATGCAGCCATGACGGACTTATCCGTGAGATATTCCGTGTCTCGGCGGGGCAGCCGACAGACTCATAAGTTAACCAAACAGCGTGTAGCCTTTTACGATTATCTGAGCCTCATATTTTCGGTTTTATGGCTTTTTTTTGGGTTCATATGCTTTTGGTATAGCCTCGACCTATACTTAGATTTACTAGGCATTAGTATGTGAGGGCATCCACGTTGTATAAATTCGTGCGTTCGTCGGTATATCCGGTTGGTGGTTTTGCTGCTAGAATGAAATCCTTGCCTATAGAATGGTTTGAACAATGCGATTATTTAAGTACATCCATAGCTATGGACCGACAAATCGATGATTAGTTGTTGTTGAGCATCGATCACTTTGATGATGCTGACAGATGTTGTTTCTCATGTTTTGTCATTCCGGCAATGATGGTCGCCTGCTACTTGGCATCGCAACTCCGGTTGGAGCCATAGCGGCGCTGAGCCTACGGCGACGACGATGACCTGCATATCTGAGTCGCTTGCTTTGCCGTTTCCGTTTTTTACTTTATTTGCTGCATATGGAATGTCGCATGTTTGTGCCGAGTATCTGTTTGCCCCCGCCGCGGCAACGCGCGGCGGGTATAAAACTAGTTATTCACATATATCAACCTTAATAATTAATAATATTCCTGATCCATGTATTTGAAGTCGGTTTGTTTTATTTCTGTTTTGTTTTAGATTCATTTGATTGTCTAAATATGAAGGAAGTTGCTGGAAATCCTCTGCACTTGAAGTCTTAAAACCACATCTTAGCTAATTCGTAATTAACCCAATTGGAGAATTAGGGTTCTTAGAATTTAGGTTGAGGAAGATGACTCAGGTTAATGTTTATATAAATTCTTTTTGAAATCAAATAAAACATCAAATATGATGCAGGCCAGATGGTTGTGTGTGTATGCTCAAGGATTTGAACTGGATTTGTTCCCAGGTTTGACTCTGGGCAGCCCCTTTTTTTTATTTTTCTTGTCTTATATATTGTATATGATAAAAAAAATGATGGAAAATGACCATACTGCCCTTGAGTTAACGACATTTTTAACTGAGTTTGTAAATTAGACGGATTTAACACTAGATTTGTAACTATATATAGTGGCTCAGGTATCAAAAATTCTTATTTTGGATGAATCTAGCAATATTGACCAAACCCCATGGACGAATTTGGTCATTTACTCTTTAATCTATACTATCTTATAATACATTTCTCAAGCATCTTTTAAAATTTAAGTTTTACAAGCATAATTCCTTATAGTACAACACTAATGCATATGTTAACTACTTTTTTAGGGCAAATATTTCTTTTATACAATACTTAAACATTTTTCCCTCAACTTTTTTTATTTAAATAACAATTACATTTTTCACTCTTATTTTAACTAACTACCCCCACGATTTTCAAACGTCCATAATTTTTTTATACGTTAATATTTTCCTAATATTATTACACCGTATAAACACGAACATTTTTTTCTCTTTAATTTGAGTATAGTATTGCTATAGTTTTTTTTTAATTTAAAAATGATATATTATGGTTAAGTAATTACAAAAACGAAAATGAACCGAAATCATCAATACTATATTATAATACATTTCTTATTGACATCTTAAATTTAAGTTTTATAGTGTAATTGCTTAAAGTACAACACACAATACGCATGCTAACTAAATGTTGTTTCACGCCTCAACGCGTAAATACTGACTAATCTATATAAAACACGAGACTACAACCTAGTAGACACACAACTTTGTATTTCAAATTGAAAAAAGTACGCTAAATAGTAAATGTTAATGGGTCAGTTCAAGTTACAAACTATAAATCAAAAACCGTTAAAACCTAACAGTGTATCTTTCAAATCGGCCAAACTATTTAGACTATCTTTGCTTTGGACGGTTATGTGATTTTTTTATTACTTATTTAATTTGGATTCCTCTTTTCCAAAAGGGGTGAGTGACATTGATGTTGGGGTTACGTTGGTTTTAGTGGTACAAAATGGTTTGGCGGACACTGAGTTGAATGGTCTTTCTTTGGTTTTACTTTTTCACATCGAAAGTTTATTCTAAATTTCAATTAAATGTTGAATATTCGTTTTAAATTAGCATGTGTTTTAGACAGGGGGTGTCGAAAGTGGGTATCTGATGACGTGGGTAGCCTAAAGCAAACATAAATATACAACATTACTAAACAAATGCTTAAAGGGTTGAAGCCTACAAGGCTTCAGACAACCAGGAGCATTCTAAGTCAAAAAGATGACTTGTCCCGTCATCTTTTTCATCGATCATGACAGATAAGCTGATGGAGTAACATCAGCCAACAGACCGCAGGTCCATAGTAGCTACTTACCATTTGTGGGATGTCCTTTAGTTGCAACAAGGCTCAAGGCAAGATGTTTTCTCCTTAGGGAGATCCCCTTTCCCTATAAATCAGAGGCTGATTCCTCAGCTCTGGACACACCATCACAATCACTCTCACTTCACTCTTCTAATTCTTTTGGTCTTGCACGTGGAAGAATATTTCTCTCCACTCGGATCTCTAGAACTTCTATTTCTGGTTTCGAGTACATCTCAAACCAGAACCCTAAAGCATCTAAAACAAGAAAAATAACCTTGAACCTCCTTCTACGTTTGCAACGTAGAAGGACACCACGACCTGCGTTAGGCAAAGTGGAACCTTTGAACCCTTGAACCTCCCTTGTGACTCAGAACTATCGTTAGGCAGTTATTTGTTGTAGCAACAAGTTGGCGCCCACCGTGGGGCTACGCCATTGCCTTTACAAAAATCAGTTGTGTAGCTCCAACTCTCTCCATGTCTGACCCTGAGTCCCAAGAGGAAGTCAACCAGATCTCTCCAAGCACAGATCAGACTTCTCCAGCCAGATCTGTGTCTTTTTTCACTCCAGGAGGCACTCCAGCTAGAACTCAGTCCCCACCTGCACATCATGGGACAACAAGCTTACAGACTCCACCTCCCACTCGTTCAGGGGTGTTTTCTCCTCTCCCTGATCTTGCACAGACTCCCCAACGTATAGATCTTACCCCTGAAGGAGTGGAAAGAAACTTCCTGCAGCTTAGATCCCTTTTGAACCAGTACGTCATGAAGGAGAGGGATAAAGGAGTTCGCCTCCGTCTAGACTATGGCGAGGAAGAATAGGTGTCGCTCTCACCGGGGCCTCCTCCTCCTCCTCTAAATGCCACCTACAGTCATAGACCACGACTCGGAAGCAGTACCGCTGGCCCCAGCAACACATTCTCCACTTCTCAGCATGAGACAAGGTCCAGCCCCACCGCTTTCCCACTGTTTACCACCCAAGCTGCCACTACTGGCACACCACTTGGGCATGAAGTCACCCTGGATCAGCTTCTACAGTCACCAATATCCAGTATCCCTCCACCGGTAGCCACTTCATGGGATCAAGCCATGGCTTCGCTCCCCATGGCTAGGAACGCTTCCATGAGCATCCCCATGGTGACTAGCAACGTGGCCACAACCGAAAACCTCCAAGGTTTTAACCTCATGCCCTATATGATATCACAAGTGATGGCTAACTTCCCTTGGCAGCAGCTCATCAGTCAAGCCATCGCTGCTCAACAGGGGACTCCGGTCGGAATGACCAACAACAGGACAGAACAACCTGTCAACCCACCCTACAAGCCAAACAGCTTATCTTGCTTCTCACCAGAAATAGCAGATTATGACTTTCCTTCTTGGGCATGAAGTCACCCTGGATCAGCTTCTACAGTCACCAATATCCAGTGTCCCTCCACCGGTAGCCACTTCATGGGATCAAGCCATGGCTTCGCTCCCCATGGCTAGGAACGCTTCCATGAGCATCCCCATGGTGACTAGCAACGTGGCCACAACCGAAAACCTCCAAGGTTTTAACCTCATGCCCTATATGATATCACAAGTGATGGCTAACTTCCCTTGGCAGCAGCTCATCAGTCGCCATCGCTGCTCAACAGGGGACTCCGGTCGGAATGACCAACAACAGGACAGAACAACCTGTCAACCCACCCTACAAGCCAAACAGCTTATCTTGCTTCTCACCAGAAATAGCAGATTATGACTTTCCTAACAAGCTAAAGATGCCAGCTCATATAAGAACATATGATGGTTCTGATGATCCAGAAGATCACCTTCAGATCTTCTCAGGGGCAGCTCGGATCGAAAAATGGGGCGATCCTGAGTGTTTTTTAATGTTTATGCAAACCCTTGTTGGATCTGCAAGAATCTGGTTCAATGGTTTAAAGTTGGAAGCATCCGAACCTTTGATGAACTCGGCAAAGGATTCCTGGCCAACTTTTCACAACAGAGAAGATGTGTCAAGGATGCAACCGTCATCTTCCAGATAAAGCAAAAAGATGATGAAAGCCTGAAGAATTTCATTGAGAGGTACAAAAAAGAGGGTCTTACCTACGTTGGTGCAGATGAAAAGATGAAGGTTGCAGGGTTCATGAATGCCATCAACTCAAAATACCTCACCAGGGAGTTTAACAAGTGTCTCCCCGAAACCCTTGAAGAGGCTTTGGAAAGAGCCGAAGCCCACATCAGAGGAGAAGAGGCTGTAGACATAAAGGAGCAAAGAAAGAGGGCTTCCAACTGGAGAAGCAACAGCCCTACTCAGAAAAGAGGAAACTATGGTACCTACGACAACAGATCCAGGAGATCTGAGCCTCGAAGGTCGGAAAGCAGGAACCCTCCAAGCACTACAAGAAAATGAAGCTAATGCAACCCTGGTAAAATGTTGCATTAGGCCTTGAAAAAGTTGCATTAGGCCTAATGCAACCTTTTGTCAAAGGCTGCATTAGGCGAAGTTGCATTAGACCTAATGCAACCTTTTCAAGACCTAACGCAACCTTTGTTTAAAGTGTTGCATTTGCTATTTAAAAGCAACCTTTTTAGTATGCAACCTTTTTATATTCTAATGCAACTTTTTTACTTTAAAATGCAACTTTTTTAATACTCAAATGCAACTTTTTTTACATTGAATGCAACCTTTTTTTTACACTAATGCAACATTTTTTTTTGAATTGTTGATGGAACAAATGCAACCTTTTTACACCTAGATGCAACTTTGTAACATTAATTCTGCTTCTATCAAACATTAAATCGTAACTACGCTAAAACAAGATAACACAAATATCATTGATACTTAAATGATATGATGTACATACTTGTTCAAACTCAAATAACAATATAGTTCACATAAAGTATCAATTACAATAATAAAGAGAAAAGAAAAAATTATGCTCCTCGATCTCCATCTTAAAGTTGTCCCACAAGCTTTCGCGTTGTAGCTTCAAAGTTTTCTCGTTTGTCTTCAATCTTCTTCCGTATTTCAAGCAACTAGATTTTTTGAGCTTCAACACTTGCATTGGATGATTCAATAAGTCCCTGAATCATATATGATGTATCGAGCACCTTTTTCATAAAGTCGATGGTGACCAACATTCACTTTGTTCATTGCGCCCATAAAGGAGCTACCAAAGCACTTTCAGTTTCTAGAGGTTTGTAGTTCTCCATTTGTTCCTTCTGTATCTATTCGAAAAGGAACAAAAGAATATTATAACCACCTAATACACCTACTAAAAACTAGTTTAACTTAAAAAAAAAAAAGTTATTGAGATATTGAAGTAAAAACTTACAATTTTCCTTGTCATGCCATCATAGGCATCAATTATCATCATATGCATGTCCTTTAGTCATTTACCTGTATGTTTAAAAATTTGAGTTAATTAATGCCTCATTTTGATCAACATTTTTGTGTACTCATGATAAATTGATAACCTAAACATCAAAAAATATAAATTTTTTAACAGCTCAGCAAATAGATTTTATTCAACATAAGAAAAACCACAAATCAGCCAGAAGCTAACAACGGGGTCTACTTTACACATCAACGTTTCACCTAGGTTACACTATACAAACCACAATACATCAGACATAGTCTACACACTTGAAACTATACCAATTTTGTAAGTTCAAACCTGCAGTCATTAACCTCTTAGACACCCACCAATATGTTGTTTCTTTTATATCTTCTGTCATTTTCTGCGTTGTAGCCTTAAAGCAAATTACAAGCAAAGCAAAGAGAAGGGGAGCGACTCAATATTTTTGAAGGCTTAAAGCAAGCTTTCAAAGTGAGGTCTTTTTTCTGGTCTTTAAGCACAATAATAAACTAAAAGTAATCAAGGTACCTTGTTTTTCCTTATAGAGAAATCAAAGCCATGTACATTCTGATACAACAAGAAAAATAACAACATTCATGTTTGTCTCATATTATTACTAACTAGTAAGATTATCGCGCGCTTCACGGCACGCTTTTGTACCAGCAATAAATATACTAAATAGCACACATGAGATCCTCATCCAAAGTAGTTGCAACTTGCAAGTGGTTTATAGCTATATGCTTTTGATACTAAGTTATTAATCTACATTCATCAAAAACTGTGCAATAACACAGCATAAAGGTATCTAACGATAAAAACTACAACTACCCATATATCAATGTATTGGAGTTACATGAATATATAACTAAATTTTTCACAGTATTCTCATCCCTAACGTCACATTTTATACACTATATATAAAGAAGGCAAAGGAAAAGCTAATGAAATATTAACAAAACCATATCAGTAAAACAATAATGCTAATGTAGTTCCACATTGGATAAAAGTATTTATAAGTACCAAAACATTCTGAACCTTGAATTCATTGTTTAATGAACAAAGCCTAAACAAAAGAACAATATATCAACCAATGGATGATTAACCAGCCTACACGCAAAATAGAGAGAAAATAATAGAGCGCTTACTTGCTATAGCAAGTAGAAAAAAGGGTGACGAAGCGGAATGCGGCCTACATAACACACCCGAAAATGTATATTTCAATAACATGTCAGTATGCACACGAAAATAAATAATAGAGCGCTTACTCACTAAAGCAGGTAGAAAAAAGGAAGAAGAAGCAGAATGTGGCCTGCATAACACCCAAAAACATATATTTCACTAACATGTCACTATGCGCATAAAAACACCTAAACAAATAAACCGTTTATTTAAAAATCAGTTTGACTAATTTTAGAATTCGCAAAATGACCGGTTCAGGTTTTTAACTGGTAAAAAAGCTTGATTTGGTATGGGTCAGTTCAAGCTTATATCAATAAACTACAAAATTCTTTCCAGTCTTACCTTATAGGGGCTAATATAATTGTGTGTTGAATCAACTTTGAAGTTGAATTTGCAGTAGCATCTTAGTATAAAAAATCTTGAGACGCTCCAAAGCGTTTTGGTTCCAAAAGCTGAGGCGCGGAGTGAGAGGCGCGAGGCGAGAGCCACACGTATGTGAGGAGCCTAAGTTAAAAAATAAATTTAGAAATATTTAAAAAATATCAATACGACATATTCTACTTGTTAATAAATCATAAACACAAAAACATAATGAGAATTCTAGGTTCCTAAAAATACAATTCAAAATCTTGATGACTCTGAATCAATGTTGCATTGGAAGCATTTTAAAAACAACAAACAATTTCATGGGAAATTTATCTACAACTTTCTCCCCTTGTTTGTACCTGCACCCCTATTTGTACCACAATCACCAACTAATCTTTAGCAATGTGTGCCTTTGAAGGTTAAAAAAGAATGATCTTTACTGACATGCTAATCCAAATTGAAAACTGTGACATGTTGCTGAACTAATTGGAATCGATTTATGTAAGAATAAACCCTAAATTCACCCAAATTAGAGCCCCAAAAATTAATCATGAACAATTCATTTAATGAATGTTATTAACATCAATCAGAGTATATAAATGCAATCCTAACACAAATGATCAAGTCAAAACACAAATTAGAAAGAAAATAAACCTCTCAAAGACCAACTTAAAAGTTGTAATCGAAAGAAGCACGAGATCAATCAGTTGTTGCTGCTGCTATGATAGTTTATCGTCGCCATGTAAAAATTGTAATTGAAAGAAGCACAATATCGATTGGATTAGATTTTGAATCAGAAAAGCATAATTAGAAAAAGAATGTGAGACAATTTAATTGATCATCTCCTCAATTTTCTAATAAAAAGAAAAAAAAGATGAGGAGTAGGGTTTGGGAAAGCGGGAGAATGAATTTTTTTTATGGTGGGTCGATTTGGGGAAGGAGGGAAACGAAATATTTCGAGCAAAAAACGGTTTAGCATGAGACCGACCGTTGTGGGTCGCGAGCGAGCTTTGCCACGACCGAGGTTTCAGCCCGGTGCTTGCCCCCAGCCAACAACAGTTCCACACGAATAGTCGCGTCGCGAGCACAGGCGATGGTGGTCGGGTGTGTTAACGGGAGAAAGTGAGCTTTGATCGCGTCGTTGCTCACCTCCAGCCACAACGGGTCAAGTGGCCGGGTTACTTGAGAGTGAAGTCTATGGCTCGTGGCTGCTTGCTCACGGTCGACAACGGATAGTCTGAGGAAAAGTGATTTCATGGGATACAACAACAAATTAACATATATCTTATATAAGATGTTACTAGTTCGCGAGCGAGGTTTCAACCCGGTGCTCACCCCAGCCACAACAATCCCACGCGAACAGCCGCGTCGTGAGCACAGGCGATGGTGGTTGCGTGCGTTAACGGGAGAAAGTGAGATTCGGTCGCGTTGGTGCTCACCTCCAACCACAACGGGGTTAAGTGACTGGGTTACTTGAGAGTGAAGTCTGTGATTCGTGGCTGCTCGCTCGCGGCCGACAAATGGATAGTCTGAGGAAAAGTGATTTAACGGGAGAAAAGATACAACAACAAATTAATATTAATATATATTTCATATAAGATGTTACTAGTTTACTATTAAAATTTATAAGAAAAAATAAACAAGTTAATATGAAAAAATTTGTAGCATGTCACTAAGAAAATATAGGTTCCTATACGATGATATAGTGCTCCACATTTTCAATGCATACATAAAGTTCCATTAAAACCCTAAGTCATTGACGCAAAATTTAAATGCCACCAAAATTATATGTTAAGCAAATATGACATATCTAAAGTGCCATTACAAACCTATTTAGTTTCACAAAAACTAAATGCTATTTAAAATGTGTGGACACTAAACAACATTTTTATGTACTGAATAAAGTGGAGAAGTCAAGCTTGAAGTGACTAAACAAACTACACGTTCTCCATATTCATTGGGTTAGGGTTCGGCTCGACTTTGCACTACTGGTACTGAACCTTTAAAAAATACTTACATTTAACCTTTAACAATTAACCCTTTTTTATTAGGGTTGCATTATATTTTAATATTGCAAATTATTAGAATAGACTTATATTTAATTTTTCACAATGCAACATTTCTAATATAAATTGCAAATTTCAATTAAATTTGCAACCTTTAAAGAAAAAAAGTTGTAGTTCCTTGTAAATTTGCAACTTTTAAAGATAAAGGTTGCATATTCAATATAATTTTGCAACCTTTAAAGAAAAAAAGTTGCAATTCTTTGTAAAATTTGCAACTTTTAAGATAAAGGTTGCAAATTCAATATAATTTTGCAACCTTTATGAGGAAAAGGTTGCATTAGATCGACTAATGCAACCTTTAATTTGAGCGAAGTTGCATTAGAGTAAAATGCAACTTAATTGAAAAGGGTTGCATCTAAAAGGTTGCATTAGCCTCATTTTCTAGTAGTGAAGCAAAGACAGAAACATAAATTTTACAGCCCTCTCCAAAACTCCTCAAGAAATTCTGGCCACGGAAGAAGTCAAACACACCTTTAGACCACCTCGTCCCTTGCCTAAAAGCAAAAGAAACGAAAACTCCAACCAATATTGTGAGTTTCACGAAGAAAAGGGACACCACACCAACGACTGCTTCCAGCTTAAGAAGAGGATCGAAGAAGCAGTTAGATCTGGTGAACTAGCCCACTTGGTTAAAGGTGTCAAAGAAAACATAGCTGATGGCAAGAAGAAAGATGTTGCCATGGTGTTTGTTGAAAGTGAAGCGCCAAGCAAACGACAGAGGTTGGAGGATTGGGAATGTCAAGGCATCTACTTCCCTTGTACCAACGAAGAAAAACATTGTGACCCACTAGTCCTTGAAGCCCTCGTGGGTTCACGTCAAACACAAAAAGCCTACATAGACACCGGAGCTGCTACTGAAATCATGTTTGCAAGATACTTTAACCTTCTAAGCCATGAAGAACGCTCCACGCTCAAGCCAGCCGAAGCTGCCATCAAAGGCATAGCTGACATTCCCATCAAACCCTTGGGCGAGATGGTACTCAATGTAACTTTCTCCGATGGGCAAATGCGAAGAACTGAACCGCTGACGTTCATTGTCTTAGACCTACCATCCAGTTACGATGTCATCATTGGTAGACACGGTGTAGTAGCTTTCGATATTGTAACACCCCAACCGATGGCGGAAACATCGGGATGCCACGTATTGATGATTGTTCAGTAGCTCATGGTAAATAATAAATTCCATTAGATGATTTTAATTGAATTACAATCAATTGTTCTAGAATTTGTACATCAAATTGAATAGATCTATACACATATCTTCGAGCGTCAAATCAAATCTTCAAGCAAATAGAACCTGAAACATGTTGAGTTGAAAATGTTTTGGGTCAACAAAAGTTGGTGAGAATTACATAGGTTTTTGATAATTGAATAAAAATGATGTGCAATTCATGTGTCATGTCAATCTAGTCCATATGTGAGAACATACTAGAAATAAATCGAGTGCATAATCAACCCTGATGACTGTTATAATATGATACATACCATACGCTCATGGTCCAATTGAATATGTTATACGATAACAAACACCCACGCTACCTTTGTAGGAGGCACGTATCCGGGTGGGATTGTCAGTCCAATAGATCTATCAATGTATACCGCCGGCTTGTACGGAGTTAATGATTATGCTAGAATGGTGCTTACTCTAATCATGCTCAAGACATAATGCAACATAGAAAACACATAGACACATTGATGATTGAATTGCATAAAATGATGTTGTAACATGTTTCACCCCGAAAATGGTGATAAATAGAAAAGGGGCTATGTAAAACTCACCTTGGTAAAATGTCATATCTGTTGAGAAATGTGTTGACCAAATGTATCAAGTATCGCCCTAAAATGAAGTAATAAATATGTCTAAGTCTATAGAGTCTACAAATGTATAAGTTCTAGGGCTTCGAATTGGGGATAAATGCTTGCTTGATTAATGTGTAAATTGTTTAATAAATGAGAGAATATTAGTAAATAAATAACCAAAAATCTTTTTATGAAATTTAAATTTAGAATGATCACAATAATGTGTTTAAAGTATAAAAATAATTTTTGCAAAATTATTTCCTTTAAAATAGATTTTTAAATCGATTTATTACAAATTGCCAAAACTTAACTTTAATATTCAAAAATACTAAAATTAAAGAATTATCATTTTAAAAATCATATTTCTGTTCTAAATATTTAAAAATAAATTGTATAAAATTTTGGTGCAAAAATACCAAAAATTGGATTTATTATGATTTAATTATGATTAAATCTAACAAAAATTGCTTAAAAATATTAAATAAATGATTTTTCAGAAATAAAAATCATTTCTGAATAGCTTAATGTTATAAAAACTTAGGATAATTTTTGTCAAAATTTATAAGATCGTTTTGATATTTTTATAGATTTTTATAAATAAAATAGAATAAACTTGATTTAATTATTATAAATATTAAATAAATAAATTTCAGAAAACTAAAAATTGTAAGTTGAATTTTTTTATTAGATTAACTCAAAATAATTTTTGTAGGATTTATAAAAGAGTTTTAGTATTTTAAAACAAATTTTTTAAAAAAAAAAAACATATAAGTGAATGTATTATATATATAGATCAAAAAGTATAATTGTTGTAGCTGCTGGGGCTCGAACCCTTGACCAGGGGCGGTTCATGTCTCTGTGTGCCTGTGCATAACCAACTGGTCTAGGCATCAGATCTGTATGAGTTTCATTTTTAAAAATATTTATATGATATGTAAATTGTTCATCTCCCCCAATTCAATTCATGCGAAACCCTAACCCTTAATCCCTTTAATTGATCTGTGAAAAGGTATCGATACCAACGAACATTAAAGGGCTTTTATTTCATATCAAAAATCGACTCAAAATCATGTATCAATTACAGAAAACATACCGATTAGAACATGCCTTGAAGAAACGAATGAAACAAGAAAAAGAGACTTCAATTGCGTTTCAGAATGCGTTTAAAGATAAAAATGGTTGTATAGGTTCTCTTAGTCGCACCCTTTAGTGTGCAGTGGCGAGTTCAATTTATAATAAAATCGTATAATAGGAAGGTCTCGCTTGTTTGACCTGGAGTGGTCAAACTTGCGTCTAATTTGCTCAATTAAGGATGATTAGGTGCGAGATAATTAGCTGAACGAATGTTTAGGAGTTAATTGATTTACAATCCTTCCAAATTAAACAATTTGAATGGTCAAAGGTTTTGGTCAACAGCTGGTGCTGTTAGACGCGCAGAAGGAAACAGGAAGGAGGAGGGGCGGTTTATTTGTGCATTTATACAAAGAGGATTAGGATTATAACAAAAGTATAAGCGTGGCTCAGTGGTTAGTCTGCGTGTGTTGTGAGTCCTTGGTCTCCGGTTCGATCCCCGGCTAGTCCCGGATTTATATATATATTTTTTTAAAACAGTGGTGAGGGGAAGGGGGTGTGGGCCGGGTACTGGGCTGCTGTACTGGGCTAAAGGTTTGGGCTTGGGCTGGATGTGCAACAACTAGAGGCTAGGCAAGGGAGAAGGTGGTTTGGTTGGGCTCAAATATGTGTGTTCATACAATATATATATATATATATGTATATTTTTTTTCCTCAAAATAAAATCTGAAATATTATTGTTATTATTATTATTTTTATTATTATTATATATATGTATAGATATATATAAGTTGTGTGGTTGGGAAATAAAACTTAGGCACCTTATGAACGATAAAAAAAACAACATACGTATTAAACTTTGAAAATTTTTGCGATGTTACACATATGACCGTTTCCATCAGCCGGAAGAGTGCCAAGTTCCCCACCAAAGAAGGAGTAGGAACCCTCCAACCATCAGCCTCTGTGCTAACGGTTGTTGAAGAACAAAGCAAACTCGGTCTTAGCATCAATCATAAATACCCTGATCAAAGGATACGGGTAAACACGGCCCTTCCTAGGGAAATTCTCTCAAAGCTTGAAGCGTTGCTAAAAAACAATGTAGATGTTTTCGCTTGGTGTCCCAGTGACATGACAGGGATCCCACGTGATGTTGCTGAGCACGAACTCAAAGTTCCCCAAAACATCAAACCAATAGTGCAAAAGAAAAGAAGCCTTGCACCAGAACGAAGCAGAGCAGCTTGCCAGGAGGTTGACAAACTGGTCGAAGCAGGAATCCTCCGAGAGGTCAAATACCAATCCTGGGTTGCAAACCCAGTGATGGTTAAGAAACCTGACGACTCATGGAGGATGTGCATAGACTTCAAAGACCCCAATAAAGCTTGCCCAAAGGATTGCTACCCTTTACCGGAGGTGGATTTGAAAGTTGACTCGTTGACAGGTTACCTTGAACCTAAAAACAACTTTTAAAGTTATTCAACACCTCCCAAATTTGTTTCTTTTCACATAATGCATGCTTACAAGCTAACCCTTCAACAGGTTTCCCCTTCAAATGCTTTTTGGATGCCTATAAAGGTTATCACCAAATACAAATGAAGGAGGAAGATGAAGAAAATACTGCTTTCCATACTGACAAGGGTATCTTTTGTTATAAAAAGATGCCCTTCGGCTTAAAAAATGCAGGTGCCACCTATCAAAGGTTGGTTGACAAAGCCTTTACCAAACAAATTGGTAGGAACATGGAAGCATACGTGGATGATTTGGTTATCAAAAGCAAGACTGAGGATGAAATGCTCGAAGATATACAAGAAACCTTCGACAATCTCAAGAAGATCAACATGAAACTAAATCCCATCAAGTGTTCCTTCGGTTTTGAAGAAGGGAAATTCTTGGGTCATGTTGTAGGAAAACAAAGCATAAAAGCTAACCCAAACATTACTTGGCTTCCCTTCCCACCATTGCAGCACCTGAAGCAGGGGACAGAAGAAGCTGAAGAAGCCTTCAACGCTATGAAACATTACTTGGCTTCCCTTCCCACCATTGCAGCACCTGAAGCAGGGGAAACGATCTCTATCTATCTTTCAGTCACTGAAGAAGCCTTCAGCGCTGTTCTCACTATCGAAAGAGAAAAAGCCCAGGTACCCATTTATTTCTTCAATAAAACCTTAAAGTTAGCAGAGGTCAAGTACCCTCCTTTGGAAAAATTAGCCTTGGCCCTGGTACAAACGGCCAGAAGACTTCGAAGGTACTTTCAAGCACATCCTATTCAAGTAGTCACTGACCAGCCAATCAAAAATGTGCTTGAAAGGCCTGAAACCTCGGGACGACTAGCCAAGTGGGCTGTTGAGCTAGGTGAACACAAAATCACCTACGTCCCGAGAAAAGCAATAAAAGCACAAATACTTGCTGATTTCATTGCTGAAATTCCAAGGGCAGAAACTGCTGAGGTTAACATGACCATGGACGAACCTCTCGATCCTGAAGCCTGGAAGCTTTACACAGATGGAGCTTCCAGCGTTGAAGGCTCGGGAGCTGGTATTATATTAATCAGTCCTGAAGGGTTAGAATTCACATATGCCCTTCGTTTGGAATTTCAGACAACAAACAACGAAGCCGAATATGAAGCTCTGATCGCAGGACTCAAGCTTGCAAAAAAGATGATGGTTCACAAGCTTCAAGTGTTCACCGATTCACTACTGGTCTCTAGCCAAGTGAACGATAGCTACATTGCCAAAGAACCCAACATGAAAAAATACAAAGAGAAAGCCAAGGAAATCATGAACACTTTCCAACAATGCAAGATCAAGCAAGTTCCAAGGTCTCACAACAAAAAGGCTGACGCGCTAAGCAAGCTCGCCTCGTTAACCTTTGCTCACCTCACTAAGAAAGTATTGGTTGAGGTAATCAAGCATCCTGCCATATCAGAGTTGGAAGTCCAAGACGTCATCACTGAAAATGAGCCAAACTGGATGACTCCGGAGAACTACCACAGGACCCTGTTGAAGCTGAAAGGATCCGAAACAAATCGAAGCAGTATACCATACACGATAGGATGCTTTACAAAAAAGGGTATCTAGCTCCACTGCTACGATGTGTCGGACCCGAGCAGAGCAAGTACCTGATTAAGGAAGTTCATGAAGGAATCTGCGGAGCCCACTGTGGTCCAAGGTCAGTTGTGGCAAAACTTATGAACCTGGGATATTTCTGGCCCTCCATGCATCGTGATGCATCAGAACAACTGAAAAGATGTGAAGCCTGCCAACTTCACGCCCCAGTCCCCAAAAGTCCCAAGCATGATTTGGTGCCTGTTAATTCAGCGTGGTCGTTCTATAAATGGGGAATGGACATCGTTGGACCCTTCCCACCAGCAAAAGGAGGGGTTAAATTCTTATTGGTGGCAGTAGATTACTTCACAAAATGGCCAGAAGTGAAGCCTTTGGGGAAAATATCCGGGAAAAAGATAATTGACTTTGTTTGGGAAAACATCATTTGCCGGTATGGCCTACCTGGGGTGCTTGTGACGGACAACGGCAAGCAATTTGCAGAGAAACCATTCAGTGCTTGGTGCAAGGAGTACCGAATAACCCAAGTCTTCAGTTCCGTGGCCTACCCCCAGTCGAACGGTCAAGTCGAAAGAATGAATAGAAGTGTGGTTGAAGAGATCAAGGCTAGACTAGGCAGAAAAGGAAGAAACTGGTTGGAAGAATTGCCAAGCGTTCTCTGGGCAATTCGAACCACTGAAAAGACAAGCAACAAGAAAACGCCTTACAGCCTTACCTTTGGATCTGAAGCAGTAATACCTGCTGAAATCGGAATCACCACACCAAGAACCTTTCATGTCAATGTCCAGGCAAATGAACAAGAATCACTGCTTAACCTCGATCTCCTGGAAGAAGCAAGGGACTCAGCAGCAATCCGTGAAGCTCAATACAAACAAAAGATGGATTCCTACTACAACGCCAGAGTTAAGCACGAACGATTCAAGCCCGGCAACCTGGTTTTGAGAAACAACGAAGCAAGCAAGAAGGAAAGTCAAGGGAAGCTAGGACCCAAGTGGGAAGGCCCATACACTATCCTAGAATCCCACAAAGGGGGATCCTATAAACTGGCAAGCATGGAAGGCAAAAAAACTCCCCCGTCACTGGAACGGCAAGAACCTCAAAAGGTTCTTTGTTTAAGTTGTAACAAAATGTTGTTCTTTTCCAAATGATGTAATGTTATCCCATCTAATGAATGAAAGGATCATTTGATCCTCTTTTAGAAACTTTGTCTTCCTATCCTAAGTTCAGGTTGAGAACCTTGCAAGAAACTCCATGGTAGAGACCATGTAAGGGGATGAGCTCCCAGGCCATATCGCTCAATAGGTTCGAAGGATAAACGGACCTATATAAGGGGTGAGTTCCTAAATCAATCATACTCCATGAGATAAACAAAAAAAACAACACTTTTAAAAATCTCATAGACAGGTTTGAACAACCTACACCAATCGTTCCTTAAGTTTAAAAAACAAACTTACGAAAATATATCGAAAACACTTGATTAAGTGTTGTATATAGGATAGATGGTGACATGTTTGCCTAGACTACCTTAAGGATGAATGACTGCAGCATTCAACCTTTGAAGGTGCTACCGGATAAACATTCCCAAACAGCAAAGACAAACATAAATGACAACAGAAAAACAACAATCAAACTTAAACACCAGCCACAAAGACTTAACATTCAAAGGCTTTTAACAAAAGCCAACAAGTAGCATAATTGTTCAAAGGGCTACAGCCCATAACTACCAAGGAACCATTGAAGGTTCCAACAAAAGATAAAAAGTACTTAGAAACACAAACACAAAGTTAATTGTTTTTAACAAACCAAGATGCTAAGAAAGCTACGAATGGGAAGTTCAGACATCAGCACCAGACTCTGAAGGCTTAGAGGCTTCATCCTCATTCACTACCTTGACCACCTTCGCCTTCTTTGCCTTCTTCCCTTTCTTTGGAACCTTCTCCACAAGTCCAGCTTCAGAAGCTTCAACACTAGCATCCTTGGAAAAAGTTTCAGCCACATGCAACGTCTCTTCACTATCACCAGAATGTGCCCTCTTCCTTGAAACAGATTGAAGCACCTTTGCAGAAACAACTTCGTTTAAACCAGCAGGCTTCAATTCTTTCAGCTCCTTCAAGGGTTTTCCATAGTAGGAAGAGACTTGTGCAACATAGGGATAGCTGGAGTGTTCCATCTTAAGGACAGTCTCCTTAAAAACATCCAAGGAGTCAGGCTGATAAAAGGGAGATTCTTCCAAAACTTGGCCAGACTCATGAGCTTTAAACCCTGCAACAAAACCAGCATGCTTACCATGGGTCAAAAGCTTGGTATAAACCTCCCCAAGGGCAGAGTTGAATTCGGTGGAATGAAGAAGGTAGGTAACGACTTGCTGAAATCCTTCTTCAATCAGCCATTTGTTATCACTTTGGGCAGCAGCAAGGGAAGCCTCCAACCCCTTCTTTTCACTTTCAAAAGCCTTTTTCTCTGCTTCCAAAGCCAATTGATCTGCCTCCACCTTAAGAATAGCAGCTTCATGCCTTGCCATCTCAGCCTCATGCCCTTTCTTCAGTTCATCAATAAGGGAAATCAAAGTAACCTCCTTCTTAGCATACTCCTCAGCATCCTTCTTCATGTCAGCAATGGACTGTTTCATCTCCCTCTTCTTCTTGGCAAAGTCACTATACTTACCCATAACCTTCCTAAACCTACTAATCCCCTCTGGAAGCATAGCAGCAAGGTTACAGGTACCTACCATCATCTTTGCCAGCAGAGCATCATCATCCAAACCCTCAAGACAAGCCTTGGCACCAGGAGTAGCAAAGTGTGCAAGAACCTCCTCACAAATAGCCGAAGACTTAAAGTTGTCACTAGACTTCACGTTCCACCCAGGAACATACAGACCTTCCTCATCAAAGCTAGCTGACACATCTGTTTCTTTCACCACTCCAACCTTCACTTTTTTACCCTTACCTTTCTTCACAACAGCATCCACAGGAACATCATCCATGGTCTGATCTTGCTCATCTTCAGAATCCTCAATATCATCACTAACTGTCACTGCTTCAGAAGGATCAGCAGGTTTAGCAGCCTTCAAAAGCCGCCTGCTTGACCTCCTTGTTGAAGCCTTGGAAGAACTGGCTTTAGCAAAACCCTTCACATTAGGGACAGCAACATAGTTGGTCCCATCATACCTCCCTTTCTGATATTTGGTAAGTGCATCTTCCCCATCTGCTGCTTCAGCATCAGAAAATACAACGCCCAAAGCATCATCACCTTTGATAAAGTCAAGAGCCGACATAACTGCAAAAAACAGAACACATAAGGAAGAAACAAAGAAAGCAAAAGAAATCAACAATAAACAAAATTCATACCCTGACCATCCTTCATCACAACAGGATCTCTACCCGGCTTGTCCCAACGAGTGCTAACACCAGATAATACTAAGAAGGGTTCAGCAAATGGACGAAGCCTTGAAGGACAGGTCCTAAGAGTCGTTAGGAAGGTATCATCTAGTTCAGACTCTGAGGGTTCCCCTTCATTAAGAACGGCCTCAGGATGCCTCCACACAGGCTTAAAAGGGAAAATAGAATCAGACACCCAAAAGAACCTATTCTTCCATTGACCAACCGTCGTAACATAGGAAGAAAGAAGGTTAGTCTCCACTGATGACCCCTCGAAGGTGAACCAGTCACCATTCTTGGCAAGACGAAAAAATCGCCTGAACATCAATAGAGTAGGATCATACCCTAGGGCTCTACAAAGACATTCAAAGTGTAAAACACGGCCAACACCATGTGGGTGGATCTGACCAAGGGAAACCCTATAATACTCAAGAACATTCAACAAAAATACAGAAAAAGGATAACGAAGGTTTGCAAATTCAAAATGACGACAGTACAAAGCAATAGAACCAGACGGACACTCGGAAACAAAGAGTTTTTTACCAGGAGCCACAAGTTTGAATGACAAATCAATATCCCATTCGGCACAAAACGATTCTACCTCTTTCTGAGAAAGAGTTGAAAACGTAACGGCCATGTCCTTTTTAGCGCCCATTATGCTCAAAAGGATGATCAGTAAACAAAGCAAGAAGAAGAAAAACTAACCTGCTGTGGTGAAAAATCACGAAACCCTAAGATGGATGAAGTGTTTGAGAGGATGAAGATGAAGAAAAGAAAAAGGTAAAGTAAAAAATGAAGTACAAAAAGGTTTAAAAAAGAAAAAATCAAACGGTTATTTAATTCAAAAAACCGTAATAATAATGACATGCAGTAATTAGTCTGAGCAAACTGCCAGATGTCACATCAACAGTCCAATCAACATTGAAACTGCTGAGTAATAACCGCCTAAATCACAGCGAACCCTCGAACCTTTCAAGCAAAGGATAAACTAGGAAAACAGTCAGAAGCTTTCAAACTACCGCATCAAACCTTCTGACTTGGGGGGCTGATGACGCGGGTAGCCTAAAGCAAACATAAATATACAACATTACTAAACAAATGCTTAAAGGGTTGAAGCCTACAAGGCTTCGGACAACCAGGAGCATCCTAAGTCAAAAAGATGACTTGTCCCGTCATCTTTTTCATCGATCAGGACAGATAAGCTGATGGAGTAACATCAGCCAACAGACCGCAGGTCCATAGCAGCTACTTACCATTTGTGGGATGTCCTTTAGTTGCAACAAGGCTCAAGGCAAGATGCTTTCTCCTTAGGGAGATCCCCTTTCCCTATAAATCAGAGGCTGATTCCTCAGCTCTGGACACACCATCACAATCACTCTCACTTCACTCTTCTAATTCTTTTGGTCTTGCACGTGGAAGAATATTTCTCTCCACTCGGATCTCTAGAACTTCTATTTCTGGTTTCGAGTACATCTCAAACCAGAACCTTAAAGCATCTAAAACAAGAAAAATAACCTTGAACCTCCTTCTACGTTTGCAACGTAGAAGGACACCACGACCTGCGTTAGGCAAAGTGGAACCTTTGAACCCTTGAACCTCCCTTGTGACTCAGAACTATCGTTAGGCAGTTATTTGTTGTAGCAACAGTATCCTTTTCGGCTACATCACCCCATGTCTGTTGGGTAGTCTATTTTGACTGGGTTAGGCGGGTGTTGAAAACCGATTTGGATTAGGTTAGGAAGTAAATGGTGCAAACGGTCAAATTTTATGACCGCTAAATTTTTTTTAAAAAAAAATTAATACTATTTTCACTATATACACCCATTTATTCAACAATTTTTCACCCTACATCCTTTTTTCACTATTTCTTCACCATACACCCAATTTATTTTACAAAAAAAAATATATAATAAAAATATACCTTCGTTCAAATGGTATGATCAAGATGGACCGAGGAGGACGAGATAGCCTTGGCTACGGCTTGGGTAAATGTCCAAGACATGGCGCCTACTAAAAGAGGTCGTTCATTTTGGCGTAGTGTTTCTGCTCGCTTTCCCCTATATATGGGTCAAACCGACTGCACCCAACACCAACTAAATTCAAAGTTTGGTGATTTGCGTAACAAGACAATGTTATTTCGGTTGCGCTACAATGAGGTCATGAATGGCGAGGGTGACCTAGGGAAGACGAAGTCATTGAAGTGGCTAAAATCGACTACAAAATATTTATGACCAAGACTTTTACCATATTTCGTCTTGGCAAATTATGTGATTAAAATTTAATATGCATGTATAATTTATTTTTAAAATAAATAAAACAAAAAAAATATTAAGGTACCTCAGGGTAGTTGCACAAACAACCCCCCCCCCCCCTTGTGGGTCAAACCGACTACACCCTAAACCAACTAAATTCAAAGTTTGGTGATTTGCGTAATAAGACAATGCTATTTCAATTGCACTACAATGAAGTCATGAATGACAAGGGTGACCTAGGGGAAGACAAAGTCATTGAAGCGGCTAAAACTGACTATAAACATATCTACAACCAAGATTTTTACCACATTTTGGCTTCGCAAATTCCGAGGACCAACCATGACGAATGGTAAAAATGATTTATGTATTTATTTAGTTATATATTTCCTTTTAATTTGAATTATGTATTTGATTATCTTTTTAATTTAAATTTAAGTTTTTAATATGCATGTTTAAGTTGTTTCTAAAATAAATAAAACTAAAAAAAAAAAGGTTGTCCCTTTCTTTTTCTACTCTTTATTACCATTGTTCTTTGCTTTCTTTTGATTTTTTATCTTTCATTTTTTTTTACTTATTTCCTCTCTTTTTTTAACTTTTTTTTTACCTTTCAATTTTCCCATTGTTACTTACCTTTTATTATTCTTATTATTATTGGTGTTATATAAAGTAGTTTTTTTTTTTCCTTTTAGTCAATCTAATCAATGACTTAGCATGCACTACACAATATGAGATGTTGCACATGAAGTCTCACACACACCAAAACAAGAAGAAACATATTGCAAATACCTAGCTTAGAGTGGCATAAGAGATGGAGTAGTTTATCCTTACTCTTAATAATGTAATTATATATATAATTACATGATATACATTTTATTTAAACAAGTATAATGTTACTAGCTGACTATGTAGTATTACGTGATTACGTGAATTCTATTGAATGTGTAATCACATATCTTGTGACAAATTTATTAAAAAATTAAGAAAACTATAGCAATAGCATACTCAAATTAAAAAGAATGAAAAGCTCGTTAATATGGTATAATTTATTCAAAATATATTGGCGTATGAAAAAGATATGGATGTTTTAAAATGGAGTAATAGATTAAATAATCCCAACTATGAGCTATTGGCCGCTGCTAGTCTTAACTAACGAAATATGTGCTGGCGGTCTCAACTTTTGACATATTGTCCTCCAGCGGCCTTTCGTTAACTGAAGACTAACTCTGTTAGTGTATGATGACGTGGATGCTTATGTAATTGCTGACATGTCAAAAAATTTCACATTTAACAGCCAACATGGCAGCCATCACCACCATCTTCCTTCCCTTCCTTTGCTTACTACCATTGCATCACCACTACCATTGAAGCTACCATCGCCATCACCACCGGATTCCTCCTAACATGAAAATCAAAACCCTCATACTTGCAAAACCCCAAAACTTACAAAACCCCTAAGCCTGCAAAACCCTTAAACCTGCATCATCACCATTAAAATTCAAACCCTTAAAATAATAAAAAAAACAACCCAACATCACACTTCCCCTCATATACACAAAATACGATCATATGAACAATCCAATGGTCGTTGTAGACGACACCGAAGGAAGCACCGACAACTACAGGTTCTACTGGTTGGTGGTGCACCGTAGGGATGAGCAAATGGTACCGAATTCCCGGTACCGAAACAATTTCGGTACCACTACCGGTACCCACATTTTTGGTTTTTCGGTACGGCACCGGTAGTTACCGGTTTTTATGCTCAAATACCGGTACCATACCGTACTGATTGTTTTTGGTACCGGTGCCCACTTTTGGGGATTTTCGGTACCGGACCGGTACCATGCTCATCCCTAGTGCACCGTCGTCTTCGTCTAGGCTTTGCAAGCTGGGAGGAAGAGATTTCCAGGGGGTTCTTGCAGGTTTAAGGGTTTGTAGGTTTTGGGGTTTTGCAAGTTTGGGGGGTTTTAATTTAAAGGTTAGGACTTAGGAGGAATCCAGTGGTGATGGTGATGGGAGTTAGTGGTGCAGGTAGTGATGATGGTGGTAGCTTCCATGGTAATGGTGATGCAATGGTGGTAAGAGAAGGGAAGGAAGATGGTGATGGCTGCCATGTTGGCTGCCAAATGTGAAATTTTTTAACATGTCAGCAATTACATAAGTATCAACGTCATCGTACACTAACAGAGTTAGTCTTCAGTCAACGAAAGCCCGCTGGAGGACAATATGTCAAAAGTTGGAACCACCAGCACATATTTTGTTAGTTGGGACTGACAGCGGCCAATAACTCATAGTTGGGATTATTTAAATCAATTACTCCTTTTAAAATCATGGGGGTGTTATATCAATTATTGATTGAATTGACTAAAATACCCTTTCTGATTTGTTTTCACTATTGTAACTTCCATTTATTTACAATATTGTCGTCACATTGATCTGTTCGTTGATCTATAAATCTAACAGCCCACATTTTCCCATCCCCTTTGCCCAATTACTTTGTATTGTATAGGTTTAGATTCGTGTACAAAGGGCACATTTCGTGAGAAGTGTGAGAAGAATTAAGAATTAATATATAGACATCATATTTTGGATTTAGGAATGATGTTTCAGGTTATTTTAGCTTGAAAAACACCAAACACAACAATTTAAAACAAAATGCAATGTATTATAGTCATGGAATTTAAAACACAACTAAACCACATTACTTAACACTAAAAACACACTGCTTAATGTTCATGACATGGTGTTTAAGTTTTAAGCCCAGAATACATTGCTTTGGGTTTTTAATTTTTATGTTTGTGGTTTTTAGGCAAAGCAATCCAAAACATCATTACTAAGTCCAAAAAATGATGCCTATATATTAATTTTTAATTCTTCTCACACTTTTCACGAAATATAACATTTGTGAAGGAACCTCACCCATATATATATATATATATATATATATATATATATATATATATATTAATCGTGAAAATTGGCATCTTGAAAATTGTGGTCGTGGTAGTAACATTTAGGGATGAGTATTGGGTCACTATTGAGTAGGACCCTTTGTATGTAAAGACGCTTAAAAGTAGGCACTTCTAAAGCCCATATTGAGCATCATCACTAATTGCTATGGGTCCCCATTATTTTACATGATAGCCCACTTCTAAAAAAAACTAATAAGATATGCATGTAAATGTAATTGTTAGAATAAAATAACTTTTGTTATGATATAATATCCGAATATGGTATCTCTATATGAAAGCTTAACATATATAGAAGAACGGTTTGTATTTGATGGCGAGTGTAGGCACTAAAGGTGTTGCTAGGTTCAAACCGTCGATCATAAGATATTTATCAGTGTTTTTCATGATTTTACTTCGAAAGTTCATATTAGGGTGATCAATGATGACACTAGTAAGGATTCGAGATTCATTAGGTTCACCAACAATAGTAGAGTGTTCAACTCCAACAAGTTGACTTAATCTTGTGACAACTTATAAACATTTAACATACTTAGATAACAAAAGAACTTGTTCGTGTGCATGATAATCAACTAACATGATTGTTTAAAAGTATACTTAAGATTCACTTAATATATAATAACAAATAAATGTAACACACTTGCTTCCTTCTAATTTATATACACACCCCCCTAGTGGATGCATCTCTTGCACGATTAGCTTTCAACTTGGTCTCTCTACTTGCTCATAGAGGTGGACCCAAAAGTCTTTTTAAGTTTGTTTGTTTATAGATTATCAGTGTTTAAAACAACTTAAATATTAACATACGATAAAAAAAAAGGAGACCATGTACTGACGATCTATATTATATTTTATTTTATTATACATATATTAGTATCTTGACTACTGTTAAAAATAATACTTATATCAAAATGTGATTCAACCTTTTGGGCTATATGTTGGTCTGGTTATATTTAAGTCTTCCAGGTTCTTATTGGGCTTTACATTAGAAGCTGGTTATATCATGGGCTTGTGGAAGGCTGAAGCCCAGGAGTGTTCGAGATATGTCTGTAGCCGTTAGATCTCAATCCGTGTGACTTTTAATCTATGGCTGAGATTGAAAGTTTTGTGTTAGTTTGTGGAAGCTTCGAGGTGCAATATAAAAGAGCTCTCTCTCTCTCTCTCATCTTTCGAGAGTTTAGCTCAGATTTTTGTATTCGTTATCTTTTGTATCCTCTCGTCTTCTTTACACCCTTCTAGGGTTTTCTGTATTTGTCTTTGTAAGGATTCTTGTATTTCCTTAGTTAGATGCTCAACTGATCTTATCAATCAGTTGATCTCTAACATTTGTATTGTTTACAGATCTCTACGATTGTAGAGATCTAGGGTTTGGTTTGGGTACTTTTTGGTTGGTAAATAATAATATTTGTCACCTGGTTTTGTCGCTATATCTCTTTGTTATTTGTTTGATTCTTGAGTATATTGTGTTGTGGTTGAATATTATTATAGATCCATAGTTTTTAACAACTACAATTAGGAAAAAAGTATTGAAATTGACGAATATAAACGTGTTATATGTGTAACCATTTCAAATAAACCAAACTATTATAATTAATAATCACACGTAGTATTCACTGTCATTTTTTCTGTTTCTTTACGAGAGTGAATATATGATGTACTTCGTTAGCATTAGTTTTTTTTTAAATAAATAATATAAATTAGTTTAAAATATGATTATTTTGGTCATGTTTTTAGTCTCAATCGATCTACACGATATTATAAATGTTTTTAAAATTAGGAGTTAAAGTTCTAATTCTCATTTTAGATTCCCCTTGGTCTTTGTTGTTTCAGAAATTGGTCAATCAAGTCTCTACCACTAACTCCAGTTAACTCAGTGTTACAATTTGAATGAAATGTTTGATATATCCTTACTGTTTCCAAACACAAAATTCAACACCAAAATAGTGACAAAACAAGGTGGCAAATGTTATTATTTAACCAGCCCAAAATAATGCCCCCAATACAAACTTACAACCACTGAACAATACATGAGACAAAGGATGAAAACCCTAATCACCTCAAAGAAACCTAGAAGACAATACAAAGAGCATACAAAGACTGAGTGAAGAGAGAGAAACAAAAAGAGCTTATATACTAGCTCTAGAACAATCTGATATCACCGACTACCAATAACATATCTGAGCCGTCCATCTCAAAATAAGCCCATGATCAGAAAAGCCCATATAAACCTCAAAACTTGTATCAACATTCAACCCAACACTCGAAACATAATATCAGCCCAAGATTAAATACAAATATCACACGTTACAAAAGGTCATGTAACATATGACTAGAAAATGTTTGAATTACTTTACATTCATACTTTTAACACTTTCCTCTTTCCCAACCTTCAAACTTTCAAGAACACCCGTCCATGGCTTCATCTTCATCAAACAATTATTCTACTTTACATAACCTTGTATTTTTATTTAATTTTATGAACTACCAGCGAATACTACACAACCCGGCCACCCGGGTAAACCCATAACGCTAATAACCCAGTACACCCCCTTACAAGGGATACTCACCATCTGAAAACTCACTGTGGTAAAACCGCTCGTCCACTTAAAGCAAATTGCACAAAATGGGACTCGAACTAAAACCTCCATGTTGAACTCGAACCAATTGATCTAAGACTCACTGACACATAATCCTTCTATTGTTAATATTTTTGAAAAATATGGAATGTTAAATTGAAGTTCTTATCAAATAATGGATAAATTAAGGTTCGTTTTGTAACTTATTGTCTAGTTTCTCGCGAGGGTCCCCACTTCATGTGTCACTTGATTTCTTGATTTAAACTCACGTCCGTTTCAAATATGTTAAGTTGGGACCCACACCCAGATAAGGATTTGTTTGGACTTTCGATTTGCTTAAAAGTAAATTCGAAATAGAAATAAAACATTTGATTATTGTATAAATTCGGGTATTTCAAAATATGTATTAAGATTGGGTTCATGTTTTTTACATGAATAAAATTTAGATGTCGGTTGGTAGGTTTGTGGCTCGCTCAAAAAAGGCTCGAATTAAACTCGCTAAAAAACTCTATTTGAAGCAATCTAAGACGAGCCGACTCATTTTGTAACTAAGCCGAGCTCGATCCTAGCTTGGCTTGGCTTGGCTCTTTGGCTCGTACTTGGCTCATTTAACATTGAGTTTGTGCTCAAGCCAAACTGAGTTGTCTCGTTTAATTTTAAGCTTGAGCTCGAGCCCACGCTGTCTTAACTCGACTCGTTTACAGACCTAGAATAAATGCATGGTTCAAATATTTACATATTAACTTTTTTTTTTGAACGGCTAATGTTACACTCCCACTATATTTACACAATTGCATAAATTTGAACGTAAAACCTCCTCTCTAATAAGCATAAGCCACTACCAAATGGACTACCTGACATTTACATATTAAGTAATCAACCCAAAATCTTTTAACTAGTCAATTCACCAACCCAACTACCCAAGGGCCAAGACGATTGCGATAACTAAGTTTAAAACTTAAATAGATGGCTTATAAAATAGCTTTAGTATTTTAATAATGTTAATAAAGATAAATAAAGGTGTGATGACATCCTTGTACTTGTGCTTGTTGGAGAATATTACAAAATAACAAATTTTATAATAGTTTAAATTTAAATTACGGGTAATCATAACCTGTAAACCACCTGAAATTATAATATGTTATCTGACGTAATGGTTAACCTTGAAAATGTTTATTTATGTTTTAATATGTTGACAATAATGTTGTAGTGACATGATTTTTTATAAGTTATTATTGACATGGTAATTTCAATTTTTTTCATTGCTATATTTATTTTTCTTCATTTGTGGCAGTAGATGGTTATCATCGGTGGCGAATTGGGTGAGTAAATAACTGAATTAATCAAACTCCAATCAAATTAACCGATTTAAGCGAACCAAACAATTAACCGACTGTTCGGTTAATTCATAACCAATCAGTCAAAAATTATGGTTTGGTTACGGTTTTGATGTATGAGATAACCGAATTAATTGAACCGATTATGCATAATCATCCAACACCCTACTACCAATATAAGTAATCCAACACCAACCAGTTTGATGAGCACCATGAACCTTAGGCCAAACAATCTCCAATAATCCAAACATATACATACTCATGATGTGTACTAATATTTGGATCTTATTTTTTTCATCCTAATCAAAATACTAGACTTATTGTTTCCTCATTATTTGTTCTTTTCTTTTAAAAATACATTAAAGCATACATTAGTTATGTATACATTAATGATGCATGCAATAGACTAATTGGCTCCAAGGTTATCACGTATTAAAAGTAAAAATAAAGCCTTCAATGAACAATACATACCATCAAGGACAGATCCAGGGGTTCCTGGGATAAAGCCTACAATGAACAATACAGACCATCAAGGGCGGATCCAGGGGGTTCCTAGGAACTCCCTCAGTTTGGAAAAAATTGAAAAAAAAAATAGTGTAAAAAATTGAAAATTAGTGAAAATCTACGAAAAGAATCCCCTGAATATACCATTGCAGACCATAAAGGGCATGTAGGCATGAAGCGATGCATTATCGACTATAGGTGGTTTGTTCTATGAGTGAGTTTCAATGGAGTCTGGATGGAAGCACTAATCTGTTTGAAATGTAGAAGTTAGTTTCTTGGTTTTTTTTTTTTTTTTAAGAGAGATAATTCCTTATTTGAGACAATTGGACGTCGATTTTTTATGCTTCAGCTCTAGTCCCACGTCATAGCTTAGAGCATGTTTGGCTCTCCTTATTTCCACCTCCTTATAACTTATAAAATGAGAGGCTCGTGATACATTAACCTTGTGTTTTTTGTATATTGGCCTAAAGAATTAAATGGAAAGTTAGATCTTAACCAAAAGTTTAGCCCAATTCAAATATTTGGTTAAGAACTAAATGGTCCGGTTCTCGGGTTTGAGTTTCGCCATCTATCGATCTGGTCTTGACTCGATTTCGACCTGTTGCTCACCCCTAAATTTGGGTATGTACCAGTCCAAGAGTTCATATGTGTTGCATACAAATTACTTTATTTAAGATTGGGCTAACATGATTTATGGGCCAGTTTGAAAGATACACGAAAAACCCATTTAGCGCAAGCCCAAATACAAGAATCTTACTATTTTCGTGATAGGTACACCAAAAAAAAAAAAAAACTTTAATTAATAAATATCAAATATAATTATTTTTGTAAAATAAGATTAAATATTTTGCTTGGTTTTTCCTTAGAATTTTTTTTTTTTTTTAGATCGTATTTAAAAAACTAATGTGACAATGATAAGGACCTACAATGAGGTTTCATGGCGTCTATTTTCAAATGGATTTTTAGATTATTGTGTTATCAAAACGCAAATAATCAGTTTTTAATGTTTGGGAAAGGTTTATAAAAATAGATTATTTGCATTTAATAGATTACCAAAACACAATAATCTAAAAGCAGCTCCACCCTTACTGCAACAAAACACATAATCTGTTTTTTAAAAAGCAATCCCAAACGCATAATCGAGCACACAAAGAAGCAAACAACCATTATGGAATAAGCTTTCAATAATTAAAAAAATAACTTAAAACTAGTCTAGATCATTAACTCGATCATGATTATATAGTCACCATATCTCAGTTACAATTACCGTAGGTATAAACTCCTAACTAAACTATTATAATTATAATTTCTACAATTACCTAACTATTAATGGCAACGGTTTGGAGGATTTGAAACACGAGAAACGTTAAGATATTTGAAGGCAACTTTATTCCGGTTCAAAGGACGGTGGAACTAATAATAGAAGACTCCTACATGTGGGTTTGTCATCGTTCTTGGCTGTCGAACACTTCATGGGATGGTTGTTGTTTAATGTTGGAGGTCTTTGTTAGTTGGTTTTCTTTCTTTTGGTGTTTGTAATCCTTCCTAACCGTTGGCTGGCTTTTTATATTTATATATAAAGAGATCGCCGTTTTAAATATATATATATATATATATATATATATATATATATATATAACCATTTCGATCTATCATTAACTGTTTGACTAGTGCTAGAGTCTAGAATTAACCCAAATCGGTCAACATATTCAACTTTTAAGAAATTATTATAAATATTATTAGTACTACCAGGGAATTCGCACGTTGTGGCGGAGTCGGCAATGCAGAGCGGAAATGTAATTCAAACCTAAAATGATTAAAAGAATCAATCTGTAAGGTGTATGTTTGTATGTGTGTAAGCACCTCTACTTCATAGTGGTGTATTTTTTTTTTTTAAAGGCTAAAAGGAGACATGATAGCATATGCAATTTGACCTACATGCCGGTAAAAAAAAAATGAAAGTAGCGGTTTGACTCATTAGCGAATATTAATATACTAATAGTCCTACTCAATATGTTGAAAATGTCAAATCTGGAGAGATTTCCAAGGAGAAGAAAGCATAGGGACCTTTATAAGGTCCACATTAAGAGAAGGTTGGAACGACTCACAAGTAATTAACCTGTAAATTAACATACCTATAACTTTTTCCGCATGATAAAAGCAATGCAATACAACTGCTAATCAAGTGCACCATAAATTTCTATCAGTGGCATCGAAAAGTGAAATTGGAAGTTAGGTTAATTGAAAATATTTCATATAAGACATCCCAACCTGAGAACTCTATAGACGTGCACGGATCTATTTTTTTCTAGGAACCGAACCGGTTCGTGTCTGAACCGGTTTCGGTTTGGTTCGGCCCCGGTTTTGCCGGGTTGAAAGACCGGTTTCGGTTCGGTTCGGGTTCGTGAACCAATTCATGCACACACTTTTTTTAAGGAAAGGCATCACAAAACTATTATTTTTTTACGTAAAGTTTGACTTTTATTGATTCTTACAATCTTTTTAAAGTGTATAGGCATATATTTGTATGTGTAGAAACTTTTTTGTATAATTTTGTTATATATAAAATTTTTTATACAAAATTGCAATTTTTTAATAAAATGTAGTACTTACTTAATTTTGTTTGATATAATTCTCAAATGCTTTATAATATAATATAGATTATTATAGATATAGATTAATGGTAATTGGAGACATATGATAAAAAATATGTACACGTAGGTTTTGCATAAAGGTTAGAAACGAAAAAAATTACATGACATTTAGGTTTTAAGCATGAGACTTTTCCTATACCATCTTAAAATTCATGTAAAATGACATTTGTAGACATTTTTTTCTCCTTTATAATGTAGTGTAGATAAGAATAAAAATTACAATATTACATGATAAATAAATAAACATATATCAAATACAACAAATTATAACAAAATTAAGTTATAAAAAACCTGGATTTAGAACAAGGGAATTACAACTGCACAAGAACAACCTTATTTATGCCTTTTCTTCAGCTGCATACAGAGCCTTGATTTCTTCCACATCATCATAGCTTCCCAAGAATATTGGAGATCTTTCATGTATCTTCTTGGGGACCAAGTCAAGAGCCTGTGAATCAAAATGTTGTTATAATCTCATTTGGGCCAAGTTTTTTTTTAAGCATGTCGACCCGTTACCATAAAACATCAAACCGACCACGCATGTTGGACCATATCCGCCGCTAGCGCATCATGTGCCTCATGGTCATGAAGTTCATGTGCGTTGAGTATTCTTTGTTCAATATTAGCTTGCAATATATCCTGAACGGCTTCCGGTACATAATTTTGGCATATCGCTTTACCTTCATCTTCTAATATCATATTATGCATGATTATACATGCATACATAGCATCTCGCAGCTTGTCTTTGGTCCATGCACGAGCAGGATTTCTTATGTAATGCCAACGCTGTTGAAGAACCCCAAAACATCTCTCTATGTCTTTTAGCGCGGCCCCTTGAACTTTTTTAAAGTGTGCCCTTTTTTCATCGTACGGATTACTGAACGTCTTAACGATAATGTTATACCTCGGATATATTCCGTCAGCCAAATAGTACCTGTGTGGGTAGTAGTTTCCATTAGCATAAAAACACACCTTTGCTACCCTGCCACAAATGAAATCCTCAATAACAGTCGACTGCTCAAAAATGTTTAAGTCGTTGCATGAACCCGCAACACCAAAATAGGCCGACCAAACCCAAAGATGGACTGAAGCCACCGCTTGAAGAATAATCGATGGTCCTTTTTGGTCACCACATGTGTGTTGGCCTCGCCAAGCGGCTGGACAATTATACCACCGCCAGTGACGACAATCAATGCTACCCATCATGCCTGGTAACCCATGTTCATTCGTATGTACCTCGTAAATTTTCTATAAGTCGTACCAAGTGGGCTTTCTAAGATACCGAGCTCCGTACAACTGTACTATTCCTAAAAAAATAAATACAAATATATATATATATATATATATATATATGTGTGTGTGTGTAGGGAATGGTTATAGAGAAAACCCTCCTTATTTGGTAAACTCTGGAAACTCTGACTTCCCAATATTTTTTTTTTTTGAAAAAAATAGGGCAAGTAATATACATGATTTTAAGCATTTTGGGCCAAAAAAATTAAAAAAGCGCCGAGTACTTTTTTTTTTTAAAATAAAATAAAATTTTGACTAACACATGTTAAGCGCTAATAACAGGTGTTAACAATGTGTTAACTATATGTAAACAGTAGACGTTTTTTATTTTTTTAAAAAAAACCGTTCGGTGCTTTTTCGATTTTTTTGGCCCGAAATGCTTAAAAAAATGTATATTACATACCCTATTTTTTTCAAAAAAAAAAATGTTGGGAAGTCAGAGTTTCCAGAGTTTACCAAATAAGGAGGGTTTCCTCCATATACTTTGCCTATATGTGTATATATATATATATATATATATATATATATGTTAGATTAAATATAAAAAAGGTAAATGAATTTACTTTAAAAAAAAGTGATGTACCTTGGCAAAATTACTCCAAAGAATCGCGTGTTGTTTTCTCGGCCATTTTTAAATACTCGTCGTTGACTCTTACAATCTTTTTAAAGTGTATAGTGTGACACCCGGCATGTCCGGCTTAAACATTTTGGTAAAACATAAGTCTACCTTAGCGAGGAACATTTATAAACGGACTTAACTAGGTTAGTTGAGTCGGGTTAGGATAGGATTGTCCAGGGTTCAATGATCTGGAGGATCATTGGGAGTCGTTTTAGGAATACACTAGTACCGGGTCCCGTTGTTGGTGAAATTACATGAACTGAATCAAGTAGGACAGGTAGATTATTAACATACGTGTAACATAACATGATAATATGTGCTACAAGGTGTGAACATGATTATACGTGCCTATATGTGCTTAACACGTGTTAGAATTGCATGATCATACGTTAGAATGTGTTTAAATGCGTTAAAACGACAAAACTGGAAAACCTGGAAAACACAAGCCCAGGTTCGACCCATAGCGTGGGGGCGAACCTGGAAATGAGTCTTGGTTCGACCCATGGTTAAGGGGCGAACTTGGAACAAACCACATGAACAATCTCATTCGACCTTGTAAGGGGCGAAGGTGGCACCTTCGACCCCATACAAGGGGCGGATGTGGAGTTAGTATAAATACCACACTTTGTCATTTTTCACCATTTCACAAACCCTAAACGCCTCCAAACACTCTCAAACGATTTTAATTACTGGGGAAGGAGTTTTTGCTCTCGTTTTTCATAATCTAACCTACAAACAACATCTAATCAAGAATCCAAGGTGTGTTCTTAATCCTAAACTTTCTTAAAGCATTTTGATTCGTTTTTATCTAACCCTAAATGTCCAGATCTGTTCTAAGGATGTTTTTACCATTAAAAAACCTTTTAAACATCTTCCTAAACCTAAACCTTATCATTAAACATAGGTTTTCATATCAATAAACATATGTTAATTATGTGTTATGTGATATTATGTGTTATTAATGATTTGCTGTGTATTAATGATAGAAACACGATCTACGGCTGCTATTATTGTGGATATATGATTGTTTAAGGTTACAATTAGATGAATAATGATGTTATGTCAAATTTGGGGATTTTGATAAATCTAGGGCTTGTTGCATGATAGTATTGCCAATAAAACTATTGGAGGTTTTCATATACACATTAAACTGAGCATGTTAAGATGATTATGAAAGGATTTCGAAAAGTTTCCAAATTGGGTAAAGATTTCATGCATGATGTGACATCTTCATAATTTTTACCATTTTGGGAAAGGGTTAAAACGAACAGGTTTTGGGGGGAAAATTTGTGGGGTTTTGTGGGGATATGTTATTCATACTTGACTGCTGTGATTGGTGATGTTTCGGGATGTTTTCGGATGTTTTTGAAGCGTTTTGTGGAAAAACACTCTGCCAGGGTCGAACATGGGCACCTTTGACCAGTCGTGGGGTCGAAGGTGGAATCCCAGGGTCGAACCTAGACAACTGTGGTCGAATCTGTCTTAAATGGGTCGAATGTGACTCTAAATGGGTCGAACGTGGCAAAAAGGGGGCGAATGTGGACTGAAAACCCTGGTTCGACCCTATACAATCAAAAATGAGATTTTTGATGCAAACTAATTGTTTTATGCTTGAACCTTGTGTGTAATCTATGTATACTTGATTAGTTAGGGTAATGAGTCACCAACGGGATGTCGGGTCGGTCTAGTGTGTCGGTTGAACATTCAAAACACGTTTTAAAACATACTTGGTCACGATCTGGACAATCGGGGATTAGATAACCTTATGGTTATTAGTCGGAACACTTATGTGAACATTTTGATAGATCTCCGGTAGTTGTGATTATCAAGGGCTTGGCTTTCTTATATTATTGAAGAGCATAACCTAAGGTGAGTTCACGGCCCCACTTTTACTGCTTAAACTTTTGGGGGAGAAAACATGCGCTAAACTTATTTTGGTAACATATGTCATACTATGGTTTTAACTTTGCGTTGCTATACGATCTTTGAAAGTCCCAGGGAGAACCATGAATGTGCGGGGATGCACAACGGGGGAAATGTGGATAGATCTATTGGGTTTGACAGACCCCACTCGACGGCTTGGAGGGTCGGGCGGGTGCATATTGTCTCGAACTGGTAACATTGGTAACATTGCTAAACACACTCGGGCCGAACATTGGTAACAGTCTAGTAATGGTTTTCCAATCGTAGTAGTAGCAAAACATACGCCTAGCTAGCGTACTTGGTAACATTGATATAGTATGGACATGGTAACACTTTGTTAACACTATGGTAACATCTGGTAACATTTTGGTAACATATTGAACAAACCTGTGAACTCACCAGCATTATATATGTTGACGTCTTTTTGGCATGTTTTCTCAGGTCGCTAAGGTAGCATCGATTGGACTAGGCGCACAGGTCTGCATTGGCGTCTAGGTTTAGTTGCACGTTTTGAAATAAGTGTCTTGAATACTTTGGAACACGGTTTTGTAACAGGTTAAATGCTTCCGCTACGGTTGTTACATTTTGAAAACTATATTTTGAGTTTACATATTTCATGTAGTGTTGTTTATTGTGACCGTTAACTTGGATCCTGGTTTTTCATGCGTCTCGCGGTAAAACCCCGCAAGTGGACATTTGAGGGTGTGACATATAGTCATATATTTGTATGTGTAGAAACATTTTTGTATAATTTTGTTATATATAATTTTTTTATACAAAATTGCAATTTTTTTTAATAAAATGTAGTAATTACTTAATTTTGTTTGATATAATTCTCAAATGCTTTATAATATTATATAGATTATTGTAGATATAGATTAATGGTAATTGGAGGCATATGATAAAGAATGTGTACAAGTAGGTTTTACATGAAGAGTATAAATAAAAAAAATTACATAACATTTGGGTTTTAAGCATGAGACTTTCTTATACCATCTTAAAATTCATGTAAAATGACATTTGTAGATATTTTTTCTCCTTTATAATGTAGTGTAGATAAGAATAGAAATCACAATATTACATGATAAATAAATAAACACATATCAAATACAACAAATTATAACAAAATTAACTTATAAAAAAACATGGATTTAGAACAAGGGAAATACAACTGCACAAGAACAACCTTATTTATGCCTTTTCTTCTGCTGCATACAGAGCCTTGATTTCTTCCACATCATCATAGCTTCCCAAGAATATTGGAGATCTTTCATGTATCTTCTTGGGAACCAAGTCAAGAGCCTGTGAATCAAAATGTTGTTATAATCTCATTTGGACCAAGTTTTTTTTTTTTAAACAGGTCGACCCGTTACCATAAAATACAACCCGAATTTACAAATTACCCGTTCTTTCCCGGTAAATGACTGTCCTCCAGCTTGTTCCATCAAGAATGACATAGGGAAGACTTCATAGAGAACCCTGTTTTTATGTACATTTAAATTAAATACTTTACTATTCAACTTTTAAAAACCAAGTTACATCTGGAAAATGGGTAAGCGGGTAACAAGTTGCGCCGCTATCCCTTTTTGAATCGCAAAGCCTATTCTACTAATATCAATTAATAAGCCCAAGTGTCCGATTATACCTTGGGTCGAATAAAATATTGGAGTTTTTATTTATAAGGAAGAATAAGTGACAACTAATGATAAAATGTTATAACAAAACATTTTCAACAAATAACACATTATTTGTAAAAAAATCGGTTCGGTTAAGTTAACTACTAAATAATTCGGTTATTTATACACATATAACTATTATGAAGTAATTAAGGAAATATCTTAAATGTTGAATTAGCTATACCTTAGTTTTCCATTCGGGCTTTTCTTATCAGCAGGGTACAAAAACACGCCCCCGTAAAGTAGGGTGCGATGAACATCAGCAACCATACTGTAATAAAGTAAGAAAACAGGATTTAAGAAACATTAAATACAACAAAACAGAAGAAATATGTATACATGTTTATGCGGTTCTCACAATTTAGTACTTGCTAGATAAAGTGGGAGAGAGAAAACGAAACACGCATTTATATATATCATAGTTGAAGTTGAAGAAATATGTACGTATGTTTATGCAGTTCTCACAATTTATAACTTAAAAGCAGTTATGTATTAAACGGCCCTGTATTATTACACTGTCGTTTCGTTTCTAATTTGATCACTTGATAGTAAAAACCTTACACAAATAATCCAACTTTTAACATTTAGTAACAAAATTAAACCATAAGACGATCTAAAATCGTCGAATGAAACTTGAAATCAATCAACTAAGTTAGCATTTTACAGGTTTCCCAGTCAAAGATGGTCAAAATACTCAATTTCTAAAAGTGTACATGGTTTTAGTACCAATTGTAAAAGTCCATTGACCAAAGTAGATATGAAGTCATTCTATGTGTTAATTAAGTGACAATTTTCCTATTAACTATGAAAGAATAATAAGAAGTAATAAGCAAGTACCTTCCAATATATCTTAGAGATTTTGCAGGTGAATCATCCTTGGGGAACTTGCATTTTTCGACAAACCTGAAAACACAAAAATCGTAGAGAAAAAAGAACGAATCATAAAGGCAACAATGCGAAGGGGATAACATGATCAACATACTTTGCGGTAGGACCATCCCAGTTCTTGGCATTTCCTTCGTTAACAGAATAAATCTTTCCTTTATTCGGGATCTGTACAGGAAGTTGTTAGGTGCAAAAGTAAACATAAATCCTAATGTTATTCAGAATGCATAGTAAATATACACAGACACGAGGGTTAAAAAACGGCTTACCTTAATGTCAGGGTGAGTGAGTATAAACTCCCCTAAAGACGGATCAAGAGTAAATCCATTCACACCAGACCCAGTGCTTAACACAAGCTGAAAAGAAATATAGCTCAGTAAAAAAAAATTAACAAAAGTAGACAACAGTCAGCAATCAAATTAGTTCAATTTCAAAAACTTCACATAACATATGTTAAACGAGTTATTTCCTAACCACGCAAAAAAAAAAAAAAAAAAAAAAAAGAAGAAGAAGAAGATAATTTATTCTCAAACAGTAAATTTAGTTTCTTAGGCTACAAAGAGATAGGGTAAATGGGTCGGTTATCACCCAAAGGATTTTTAATGCATAAAACTTCCTAAATCCTTTTTATTCACAGGATTATATAGCGTAACTTCTATAAACATTCAACACACTACTTACTTCTGAAATTTTTATATTTTTAACAAAAATTTTGTCTTGATGACCCATCCCAAAATTTTACCACTGGTGGACCGCCCCGTCCATTTTCCACTTCTAGAAATGAGATTATTCTCACCGTGCAAGAGCTACCGTACATACAGTATCCAGCAGCCACCATATTCTTTCCAGGCTGAAGAACATCTTCTAAACGGGCAGCGCCAGCATCTTTTATCATGTAAATCCCAAAAATCTAGATAAAAGGAGTTCAGTTTATCACACTGCAAACTCAAGCTATCTAGAAGAGTTTTCAGTATTATGTAGATAAATTTATAAAATATATAAACATAATAATTAAATTAGTTTAGATGGGTATCAGTTATCATACAGTTCCTATGGAAACACCACAGTCTATGTTGGAAGATCCATCCAACGGATCGAAAACAACACAATACCTGCATAATTTGCATAAAATTTCTTAATTAATAAAACTTATAGAGAATAAATAATAAAATTTCTAGGTCTCACTTTCCACGCTTGGATGGTTCTACAATTATCGCTTCCTCGTCCTCTTCAGAAACAAGTATGCACTGGAAAAAAAAAGTGATTAAAAACAGTTAACAAAGAACACGGTACAAAGATGAAGTCAAAAGAATATTAGTGAATACTCACTGTTCTGCCACTGCTGACCAAAGCCTTCACAAAAACTTCATTTGACAAAACATCTAATTTCTTCTGTTCTTCTCCCTGAAGCAAAAACAGGCACTGATGAGTCGATGACTAGACAAAGACGGTGAGTAGAGGCGCAAGATGGGCAGGTTAGGTAATTGGTCAAAGCGGGCTCAGGATGCAATGGGTCATTTTTTTAGTACAAGTGGAAACAAACCGGGCCGATTTGGAATGACATGTAAATACCTTTTGCTGTAACTTTTATGACTAACTAATGTGTTGGTTATGTTTTGTTACATAATAATCCAAAATTCGAAATATATGGATAACAATGATTCAAGAGATTGTATTGTATCCGTTAAAAATATGCTTTGGTGACTTTCCAGCAATTTGTCCTGCTTGACCCATTTGACCCGTTCTCATATTATGTAATTTTTTGAATTGACCCAAATCGACCCATTAATAAGTAAACGGGTCAAAATTTCCACCTTAAAGGAGTGTTCTACTATTAACTTGCCTGCACATTGGTCTCTCCAGCAAGTCCAATGAGTTTCGCCAAACCTGCCTGCACAAGCAAACCATAAATTATAAGAACGGTTTAGTAACATTCTTCAAATCATGTGTTGCAGTGTGTTCAAATCCAGTTGAACAAGTTTGTTTGGTTTTGTTTGCTTAGAAACTTAATTGGTTAAATTCTAATAAGAGTTAGCCGACTCCTACTTAGCCCAACTGGACTAGGAAATCGGGGCAGAAAGCAGTGGCGGATCTAGAAATGAATTTCAGTAGTAACGTTTTTCATTTTTTTCATTTTAGTAGCAACGTTTTCCAAATTTCGTAAAAAAAACAAATTTTCCACTAATTTTTCACTATGCGCGCGAAGTTCAGCAGCAACGGACGCGGCACCTAGCTCTATGCTAGGTCCGCCCCTAGCAGAAAGACCCTGACGTAAAACAAGCATAACTTGGGCTATGAGTGAGTTACGTGTAGGGCCAGCTCAACCGGGGGCCTAAAGTGGATTTTAACATCGAGGCCCTTTTCAAAAAAAAAATGATATCGTTTACGCTCCTAACACATGGGAATACGATGATCACAAACATTGTTTTATACGATTAAAGAAACTGTAATAGAAATATGACGAAAATTTTAAATCATATCTTCAAATTATATATTATATTATTGCACTAATAATCTTTCCTAGCTACAAAAATTAATATTAACAAGATAGAAAAAAAAAATATATTGATATATAAATCCAAAAGGATGGAAACAAAATATATTAAAAAATGTTTCTTTAACAATGATGGCATGATATATTTAATTTGTATAGAAAAAAAGAACATAAATATGGCCATATTCACAAATACAAAGCCCAAATCAATATACATGAAAAAATTAAAAATTGGGGGCTCTTGAAGAGTGAGGCCCAAAGCCAAGACTTAAGTTTAATGCCACTAAAGCCGGCTTTGGTTACGTGGTCCATAAGCAATGGATCTCAAATGTCAATCCACCATAGCTCGGGCGGAGTTTAGTGGAGTTTAAACTCTATTTTTAAAGCTCGAGCTCAGTAGTTTGAGTCGTTTATTATTTATTAATTAATTTATACACATTTATAGTTACAATTTATATATATTTTTTTGTTGTAACATTTATACACAACATAATATATAATATATGTTTTTACTATAATAAATGTTTTATATATAATATAATAATAATTATATATATATATATATATAATATTAAATAATATATATATTTTGCGAGCCTGCTCATAACTTACTTTTAGGCTCGAACTCATTTAAGGTCGGACTCAATTCAAACCATCAATGAGTCGTAACATACAAGCGGCTTGGCTGGTTTACACCGATCCGATTTCTATCTTTTATTTTGCGAGCGTGCTCGTTTACTAAGCGAGCTTACTTTTAGGCTCGAAAAACACGACGATCAAAACGAAGTCAAATCGCTAGTAAACAAACAAACATAAAAACAAGGTAAAGAATCAAAAGAACCTTATTAACAGCAGCACAAACGAACTTGCAACCAAGAACAATGTGACTCAGCAAAATACTGAAATCGCCACGTGACTCAGGGTACTTCGATTGCTCGTTCAACACGAACCGAGTAATCGTCATCAAATCGGTTCGGAAAGCATCGGCTTCGTGATCCATCGTTAACAATACAATTGATTAATTGAAACTAACTGTTTCGGTTCAAAGGACAGAGTTAGAATAAGAAGGGATTGGATTTGATCGGTGGACAAAATCACGCAAATTAAGGGATCAGATTGAGAATATTAGATATATGTGTATATGTATGTATATATATATATAGATATGTGTGTGTGCACGCGAATCGAGATGAGGGTTATCTGATTGTCAATGGAAGGTTGGATGACACGTGGCTAAGGGGTGATGAAATAAAGGACGTACAGAGGAGAGGATAATTGTGAAAGAAAGCTGGTGGCTGGCTGTTTCTTATTCGGTTATGGCGTCTAGTTGAAGTTAGGCATGATATACTATACATATATGGTAATTAGGATTCATACACCCTGACTCACATCACTTACTAATAGTAGGCTGCCACATACCTTAAAATGTGATGTCACACCCCCAAAATATGACGTCACAAGGTGTATGAATCCTATAACCCTACATATATATATATATATATATATATATATATATATATATATATATATATATATATATATATATATAGGGTGAGGTTCCTGTACAAAGTGCATTTTTCGTACAAAGTGTGAGAAGTCTATATAGGCATTGTGTTTTAAATTTTAGGCATGATGTTTTATGTTCCTTTGGCATAGTATTATATAGAAAAACACAAAAATTAACAATTTAAAACACTAATTAATGTATTCTCAACATGCAATCTAAAACACCCTACGAAGATAGTAATCAGTGTGTTTTAAATTTAATGTCTAGAATACATTTGATTGTGTTTTAAATTGTAATGTTTGGTGCTTTTCTATATAAATCAATGCAAAAGGAATCAAAAACATTATAGCCAAAATTTAAAACACAATAACTATATAGACTTCTCACACTTTGTACGAAAAATGTACTTTGTACAGGAACCTATACCTATATATATATATATATATATATATATATATATATATATATATATATATAGGATTGGGTTCAAATGAGAACTCCACTGAGTTGTGAGAACTAGAGAACCCCTTTGAACCATTCACCAAGTGACACTTCACCACCTTTATAATTTTTTGTTTTTTTTAATTAGGGGCAATAAAGACTTTTACACACAATCAGATATGGGGTTTTGGTAATTTTGCACATGTAATGATTACTCCCTAATAATAATAATAATAATAATAATAATAATAATAATATTAATAGATTAACCCCTCTCTCTCTCTCAAAAATCAGATTCAAACTCTCTCTCTCTTCTACTATCTCTCTCTCTCGTCCCCTCTCTCTCTCTCTCTAAAAAACACACAGATCCGGCTCTCTCTCTCTCTCTCTACCTCTCTCTCTCTCTCTCTCTCTAACTGTCTCTCTCTCTATAAAATCACACAGATCTGGTGGGTTCAGAGGTGATGGTGGTGGTCGATGGCGGTGGTTTTAGGATGGTTTGTTTGGGTGGGTTTCAGGGGTGGTTCGAATGGGTGGAGGAGACGGGTAGGGGGCCGAGGGGGGTGGAGGAGACGGTGGAGGAGATGGCGGAGGGGAGGGGAAACGGAGATGGTGACCCAGTATAAATAGATCTGAAACAGATATGAAAGATCGTGTATGGTTATTTTGGGCGGAGATGGGGGTGAAGGGGAAACGGGGATGGGGGTGAAGGGGAAACGGAGGGGGTGGAGGGGGTGGAGGAGATGGCGGAGGGGAGGCGGAGGACGGTGGTAGGGGTTTTCCGGTGGTGTTTTCCGATCAGGTATCCCATTTATTATTATTATTATTATTATTATTATTATTATTATTATTATTCTGTTATTAACCCTCTGTTATTATTATTATTAGTATTATTATTTTTGTTATTATTTTTATTATTATTATTTATGTTATTATTTATTAATATTATTATTATTTTCTGTTATTATTATTATTATTATTTTTCAGTTATTATTATTATTATTATTATTTCTGTTATTGTTATTATTATTATTATTATTATTATTATTATTATTATTATTATTATTTTGTGTATCACTCTGAAATTTGTAAAGGTTTTGATGTGTATATGTTGTTTTTGGGGGTTTTTTACACTAATGTAAATAATTAACCCCGGTGTAATATCGAATGTATAGATTATAGGTGTTGTTTTTTGGGGTTTACACTAGTGTTTTTGTGTAGCAGGGGTTTTGGCAGGGAGTTGATGTGAAGGAGATGATAGGGGTCCGATCATGGTTATTGGGCGGTGGTCGGAGGTGAACAGAGGTAAGGGTGGTTCGAGGGGTGTTTTTGATGGATGATGATGCTTATTCGAAGATGCAGCAGGTTTTTTTTTTTAAATAATGTGTAGTATGTTTTTTTTATAAATGCTTGGTTATTACATTGATGTAATGTACATTTTTTATATATGTTTTGGTTTGCATTTGTTGGAGTAGTTTATGTATTGTAGAGTTACATTGGGGTTTTTTTTGTCAGGAGATGATGCCGCGACGAAGAGCCGTTGCTGTGAAGACGACAATGAATGGTGTAGTATGTTTTTGTAAGAAAACACTGGTGTAAACATCAGTTTACACCAGCGTAAATATGAATGTATAATATATAGTCATTGTTGATGTAAGAAAAACACTGGTGTAAAACATCAGTTACACCAGTGTAAATATAAATGTAAAGCATACTATCTAGTTTTGGTTTTTTACACTAGTGTTTTTATTTTTATTTTTTTTGTAAAAGTTGTGTATGGCTGATTTACATTGGTGTAAATCAACCTCCTCATTATATGTTTTGTTTGGTTTTACACGGGTGTAATTGTTAGTAAATGTTTGTGTATGACAGATTTACACTGGTATAAAAAATTACACCAGTGTAAAAATGGGGGATAGAGGACTTGACGTTTTCTTGTTTTTAAAATATTTAAAAAAAATAGTAAATTATTTTAATTAAAATAATAAAATAAAGTTTAATAAATAAGATTGTGTTTAATAATGAAATAAAAAATAACATAATATTATATTAATTCTTCTCTCTCATGAGGTTTTACCTAAATACCCTTAATTGTACTTTAACATATTAAAAAAATACTCATTAATCAAGTAAAGACAAAATACATAACTTTTAATCTGTTGTTATTTGATAATATTTAAATGCCGCCTTTTAAAATCTAATATGAAAAACGCGCAACGCGCATCTATTAATACACCTAATTGTATTTTTTTTTTTTAAATTGTTTGGATTATACAAATACTTTTATTATTATTTTTGGTTTAGTCCTTCCACTTTCACAGGTCTGACACTCATGGATACACTCGAGACAAAGGGGGTGTTTGTTTTTTTTGCTCCGAAGCACTTCTGACCTCTTTTGTCTGCGTCGCGCAGACGCGCGTAGACGTTTGAGGTCATCAGATTGTTTGTTTTTTGGCAGACCTTTCACTCAAAAAGATCTTACGACCTCTTCTTGGTGCAGACTTGTTTCAATGTCTTCTAAGGTCTTCTAAGATCTTCAAAGGTCTAATCTTCTCTTCTCCTCATCCACCACCACCCACCATCACCACCACCGTCCACCACCACCATGATCTACCACCACCGTCCACCACCACCACTATCCACCACCACTATCCACCACTACCACAGTCCACCACCACCGTCCACCACCACCACCATCCACCACCACCGTCCACCACCAGGATCCACCACAACCCACCACCATCCACCACCACCACGGTCCACCACGGTCCACCACCACCACCGTCCACCACCACCAGCACCGACCACCACCACGGTCCACCACCACCGACCACCACCCCGTCCACCACTACCACTACCACGGTCCACCACCACCCACCACCACGATCCACCACCCACCACCACCACTGTCTACCACCAGACTGCTGTAAAAAATCAGTTTATTTCTTGCAGACTGTAGACCTTTGGTCCACCTCTTCTCCTGCAGATGTCTGCAGATGTGGTCCGCAGACTGCAGACCTTTTTATTGCAGAAAAAACAAACAGCACCAAAGTGAAGGCTGTAAACAAGTGAGTCTAAGCTAATTAATTCATGAGAGGCTTGAGTATGAACTTGGAATTGTTTCAAGTTATATTTTTTAAGTTTGAGGTTAGATTGTGAGTAGATTTTTAAGCTTAAGCTTGATTAAGAATATTTTTTTTTAGTTTGGATTTGGCTTGTTTGATTGAATATTAATTAATTTCTACACATTTAGATTTAAAAACACACAACTAATATTGATTGTTTTCGCAAACTGTGAGTATATCTTTCCCCTTTTTATTGTTTTACTTTTTTGGGGTGACTCGTGTACAATTATTATTAAACTTACGTATATTATTTATAAAGCAATGTGCTCATTGATATGTTTTGTGTGAATTGCATGAACGATTTGTGAAAGTCATTAACCTTTGGGCCACACCTAACAATGAGTAGTACTACGAATTATATCCCTTGGTTGACTTACGTGAACGAGTTAAGTCCTTGGTCATTGTTATGTTTTTTCTTAAACGATGTGTGAACGATTACTGAACGATGTGTGAACAATTATTGAACGACGCGAGGCTTGATTTTGACCCTTTTACATATTACAAATATCATAGCACATAAATTGCGAAACACTTTTCTATTATATGTATTCAAACAGGGTATCTTCACTTTAGATTTATTTTTTATTTATATTTTATTTATGACATAATATAAACTATTTGGAAGTATATGGAGGAAATTAAGTTAGAGTGAAAACTCTGAAAAAAACCATATGTAACAAATTTATTTGTTTATAAAAAATTTAGGGCATGTAATTTATATGGTTTTAAACATTTTGAGCAAAAAAAAAAATAAAAATAAATAAGCTTTTCATGTAACATCACAGGAAAAACTTACTTATTTTTTTTAAATTGCTCAGCGTTTTTTTTTTTTTTTTTTTGCTCAAAATGTTTAAAATCATGAATATTACATACCCTAATTTTTTTTGTAAAAAAATAAGTTCGTTTCATAGGATTTTCACTCTAATATAAGATCTCCAATATATCCTTATCCTATAAACTATTTAGTTATTTTTATCAGAATTTCATATATACTAATTATTGTTATATATTTAGATGTCTATAAGGCTCATTTAAGCTCATGAGTCAGCTTTTCACAATATAATTATCTCATTTGAAACAGGTTAAACCTGAGTAAAACCAATAAATAGCTAATCAAAATGGGTAAACAACCAAAATAATTTGAAAACCAAGTTGAAAGTTTTGACTATATATAAATTGAGTAAGGGAGTGTTTATTTTTTTCCCAGAAATGCCTCTTGGCCTCTTTTGTCTACAGCGTGCAGACCACGCGCATACGTTAGAGTCTACAACTTGTTTGTTTGGAAGACATTGCACTAAAGGACTTTCTCACCTCTTCAGACTTATACAAATGTCTTCTAAAATCTTTTCTTCTTCTACTCACCCACAACATCAAATATTCCTTATTCTCCCTGTCCTTCTTCTTTTTCTTCCCTCCTCCCCTCCACCTTCCGCCGCCGCCGCCTCCTCCCTCCACCTTCTACCTTCCCCGGCCGCCTCTTCCCTCCACCTTTCGCCGCTGCCTTCTCCCTCCACCTTCCGCCTCCTTTCTCCCATCCCCCTCCCCCTCTGTCACACACCGTTCATCTTCTCCGACCAACTCCCATTGACGACCAAAACCTCTCCATCACACCTTCACCATCCCCGGTCATCCCTTCCCATCCTTCGATCAACATCCGCCTACTCCCCCTTCCCCCTCTGCCTCTGTTGTTGATAGTTGAATATTAGAATAAGCTGTTTTGATTCAATGTTGTTATGTGTGTGATTATGTACTTACAGTTAGGTTTCTTTTATGCTAATACTTGTGAGATCGAATATGTGATTTTGTTTAGTATTGAATTTTATGAAATATGAATGTTGTTCAATGTTGTTTTGTTATAAACATGGGCGTAGCTCTTAAGAGGCGGGGAGGGGCGGCCGACCCCCCAAATTTTCGCTCAGAAGTTCCGATTATATAGTATTCGCATAGAAATTTTTTGGTATATATGGTTTCGACCCACCGAAACTGGTTTTTGACCCCCCCCCCTAGTGATTTCCGACCCCCCCCCCCCCGAAGTTTCGGGTCAAGCTTCGCCACTAGTTATAAATATTTGAACTTTGAATTGTGGCGGTTATGGTTATGGTGGGTTGTGGTTGTGGGTGACAACAAAGGGTGTTGGTTCATGGTGGGGGGTCTTGGTTATGGTGGGTTATGGTTTTGGGTTACGCTGTAGACGTTAACAAACAAATAGTCTTCTTCTTGCAGACTATAGACCTTTGGTCCACCTCTTCTTTTACAGGTGTCTGCCGATGTAACTCGCAGACTGCAAACATTTTACCTTTGAAAAAACATACAACACCAAACTTGAGCCGGTTCAGGGTTTAAATCGGGTTTGTCAACCTCTACCTAAAACCGGAGCACTGATGGCTTCAAAAGCTACGTACCAAGTTCCTCTCAAACTTCATGCAACAAATAGTATACACACGTAATGAGTCGAATTTTCAAAAGAAAAAAGTGTAATAAATATAATAGAAAAAAAACTTATTTAATTAATATATTTGTTTGGAGACGGGAAGAAATTCAAAGTAATAAATATAGCATTTATAAAAATTATAAAGTCTTCAAACGAATTAATTATTTTGATTTTGAAGAATTTAATAGACATATAATTCCAAAGATTTAATGAAATTTAATGATTTTATTATTTTTTTTCTTTCCATCGGGTTTATATATATTTATTCTAATTAAAGAATAATGTCATGTGTATACTCTAACCATCTTTAACTCCACCTAGATGTCACATCCTTTATTTTGTCTCTTTTCACACTAGCTCACAGTGCGAGTAGTGGGATGAGGGGGTGGGGGTGGGGGATGTGGCACATGGTGGATGGGCGTCAGAGACGCTATAGCAGCCGGGTCAGAGGCCGACGAGGTGGACAGAGGTGAGTGGGCCGATTGATGGGCCGAAGTAAGGGAGGTGGTTGTTTGGTTGTGGGCCAGGAGTGGTAGGGATTGGGCCAGTATGTGAAACGGGTTGTGAGGGTGAGTTGTTAGGAGATTGTGGAGTAGGCTGTTGGGGCGGCGGTTCCCATGTTGATAGGATCAAGATCTTTCTCATCCCCTTAACTACCTCATTCCCTTAATTTTCTCTCTTTTAAGTCATGTTAACATGTTAACTAGTGCCAATTTAATGTCCCTTAACATGAGAAGTGAGTGGTTGACAATGAAAGTTAAAATGTCACATCACCGTTAATACCCTTGATGTGAAGTTACACCTATCAAAACAAACAAGCCCAACTACATTTGTTGTCGATCAGATTATCAATTGAATGTAAATCAATTCAATGTAAAGACGATTTTATTTACTTTGTTTTTAACAGAAGCCTAATATTATTCTAAAGGAAAAAAAACTCTTTTTAAGATAGAAAGCGATAGTACAACGATAATACCAAACTAATCAAACAATTTTATTTACTAATGTTGCAGATTGTGGTTTCCATGGATTTATTTAAACGATGAAGTTAAATACTTATACACGCACGCCAGTAATTTAACAATTACTTATTTGGGCTTAATAAGGAAGGGTTAGGATCAAATACACAAAACACTTTTTCTTTTCTTTTTTTGAACGATCAACTAAAGTATTGCCGGGTACTCTGTACGCGACCCCCAATGGCCGAAAGGGGCCCCAGACGGCCTCTAGTCCGTACGGACAGAGCCCTTCGGTCCACCCGTCTCCTGTTCCAGGGAAAACCCGGCCCACAAACCCGTCCGAAGGCACGACGGTAGTGAACCGGTAAAACCTGGAGGGATCAGGAGTCGTACCCATGACCACAAGGGTCAAGGGTCTCTCCATCACTTCCCAACCACCTACCCCACCACAAGAGTGGGGGTATCCATCACATGCCTCCCGTGGGAATTGAACCCGGCTCCCCCAAAGAGAGAACCGGCCCTTTTACCACTAGGCCACATGATCAGGATCAAGACACTTTTTCTAGGAAGGGTGAGAAGGATTGTGATCCATTGATCATCTATACTATATTATAATGCATGAGGGAGAGGTAGTTTAAGATACCCAAAAGTTAAGAACTTATTTTTCATTAATAACCCTAAAATGAGGGTAAAATAGTCATTCAAACATTATTTACATTTTAAGACCTTATTTTAGTTACACTTTAATCCCTTAAACTTTACTTAACTTTTGATTATTTAAATTATAGTTAAACCTCTTTTCCTTATTTTAAGCAAACCACCCCCCATGATTTTTAAATAATCATATTTTTTGCATACATTTATACTTTTATAAAAAAATTACATCATAATAATGAGAATTTTATTATCTTTAATTTGAGTATAGTATTGCTATTTTTTTATTTTAAAAATCTTTTATGTGCTACGTGATTAACGATGTTTAGAAGTGAACATTAACTAAACCGTTCACCGAAGCTAGACCAAAAAACAGACAAAACTGAACCAAAATCTATTCAAAACTGAAAACATCCGATATAACTTAAAATTGGTTATCGTTTTCTTTTTGTACCCTTAGTTAACCCAAATTAGTTAAACTAAAACAAACTCATTAATATATTCATAAGAACGTGCCCGCACGATGGGGTAGTGAACATAGACACTTCTAATGGTTCATGGTTGGGTTAGGTTCAGTTCGGTTATAAGCCTCAACCTGAACAAAAATCGACATTATCGGTTTATCGATCATGTTAACCAACCGGTTAATTGGTTCAGTCTATTTGGTTAGATTGTCGTTTTTAGTTTGGTTTAGTTAATTTTGGTTAAGAACCAAAACCAAACTTTAATTTTGCTTAGAAACACATGAAATGAAGGTATAAATACATGTAATGGATGTATAAAAGATATAAATGTATGAATTGTTCAGTTTGGGTTTGTTAATTTTGGTTAACTTAGGGTACAAAAAACCGATATTAGGTTAACTCAATTTTGGTTAATTTTCAGTTCGGTTTTGTATGTTTTTGTTCGATTTCGGTTGAGGTTCAATTTTTGTTCACCCCTAAATATTATTTATCACGTAAAAAATTAAATTTTTAGTTAAAAGTATATAGCAAATTATGCTCTAATATGGTTTGAAGCTAAGTAGATAGGTTTATGAATTGTGTTGGTGGTATAAATAGAGGGGGTTTTGAAATTTTTAGCTTTTATACCTAGGCCTGTAAACGAACCGAACGAACACGGTGTTCGTGTTTGTTTATTTAATTTTAACCAAACACAAACACATAATAAAACACATTTTTGTGTTTATGTTCGTTTATTAAGAAATTTGTCATGTTCTTGTTCGTTTAAAACCTAAATGAACAGTTCACGAACGAACATAAACAGACGTTCACGAACATAATAAATGTGAACGATTTTGTATTACTGAAAAAACCCAATTACTAATTGGTTACATATTTATACAAGTAACTAAATCCCAATTTATATTTATATTTATGTAAATATAACTACTTATGTAATTAATAAACATAAACGGACGTAAATAAACGAACATAAATGAACACACTCAACGTCTGTTCATGTTCATTCACTTAACTAAACGAACAAAATTTTTTTATTCGTGTTTGTTCGTTTATTAAATAAACGACATAAACGAACTTACCGCCGAACAAGTTCACAAACAACTCATGAACATTCGGTTCGTTTATAGACCTATTTTTTACCTCAATTTCATGTATTTGTAGGAAAAAAATTTTAGCCAAAATTTGTTTTTGTTATTCACCAAAATTAACTAAATCGGACTAAAAACCGATAATCTAACAATACTAACCGAACCAATGAACCAATTGTTTAATAAGATTGACTAATTGATGACTTTTGATTTTAGTTTTGGTTGAGGCTAATAATCGAACTTAACGGAACCATACACACCCTTAGAAATGTTTGTGTTTCCCGCTGCATCGCGCGGGCATTCTACTAGTATATTTGAATGCTTGAGATTAGTTTGTTTGAAAAAAATAAATAATAAATTAGAGGAAGGGCATAAAAGGAAAACCACATTTGTTGACTTTCTCTCTCCACATGCAATGCACATGTCAATTCCCCCCATCATTTTAAAACTTCTATAACTTTTTCATACGACATTTTTTTTTTCAAAAAAATTTCACAATATTAACGAGCGTTTTTTTATCTTTAATATGAGTACCACATTGCTACATTAAAATTGAAAAAAAAAAATCATGCTAAATGGGTTTTCTTCTCCGTTGTGTCTTTCTGCTCGTTCATTGTGTTATATTATGCATGTGTGCTTTATAAATATGTTATTTATGTTTTTTTAGTCTACACATGATTTAACTTTGTCCATTGTGTTTTTAGTATGCTTTTAATTATGTTTTACGCAAATGAGTTTTGTATTTAGGTGTACATTGTGTTTTATTCGTGGTTGTAACGCTTATATATTGTGATTATTGGTAGTAGGCATATCGATTAATCCTAAGATTGTTATTGTCATTGGCGGGCAGCTGTGTGTATGTGCCCATACCACCATCTCACATTATTGGAACATCAGGGATGCGGCAAGAGCACATATTGTTCAATGGTAACGTTAATGTTATTGGCTTAATGTGTATTTTCTTATGATGCGGCTTGTTTTGTTTTTGAGGTTTATCAACACTGTGCCATTAATAGGAGTAAGCTAAAAACAATTAACCAAACTATAACAAAAAATGGAAAGGAAATAGTCGAAGAAATGGCTAACTGGTTGTTCAATTTTTTTTTTATTTAAATGAAACGGATTCCATTAAATTAAAACCAACACATTACAAGTGGACGGCTGGTGGTTCAATTAATTTCGTTTGGGAATTCCGATTAATAAAACCAATCCAAACGTGCGGTGGTTTAGGAGAGCTTTAGGAGTGGATAATTTTAATTTTTTTTGAATATTGACTTTCATTAAAAAAAAAAAAAAAAAAAACAACCGGCAAGTCCTCGAACCAAGGACCGCCAAAAACCAAACAAACAATTTACAACATATACAAAGGTGAAATAACCCAATCTCTCCAAACAATATCTTTGTAAGTACCTCTATGTTTGGCCCAAAAAAACGACAATGACTTAACATTATAAATCACCTCTTGCACCTTCGAATCCTTCTTGTTGAATATCTTGTTTCAAGCCATCCATATCTCCCGTAAAGTAATCAATTTTTAAATAATTTTAAATAATTATGTTTAATATAGTATACCTTTTGTTATATTAATTTAAAAACCTATTTTTAATAATTTAGTGTTCATACATTTGAAAAGTCAAAAGAAAAGATCAATGATGAAGTTCAAGGATCAAAATACAATTTTATTTATGTTGAAAAAAAAAAGTATTGTCTACCAAGTAATTAAAGAAATTAGTCGGTGGGTTTTTTTAGTAAAATTTACTAAGACTATAAGGAGTGGAGGGGAAAAGAGGAGGATGAAGCGTCATGTGACACTTGTAGAGCCTACGCATGAAGGGTGAAAATTGTAAGGAGTGAAAGGGGGGAAGAGGGAGGGGGAGGGGGTGAAGGGAATGATATTATTGTATGTAAAAAAAAAAAAAAAAAACCACAAACTAATCAGCATCAACCACGTGTTCCACCTCTTGCCCCCACGCCAAGAAAAATTCCCCCGCCCTAAGGGCTCACGCCATGTTCCCCTCACTTAGGGATGGTGTAGGGGGGATGGAGTTTTCACGCCCATTTCCACCCCCACTCCGGAGTCCGGACACTCTAACATCAACTTACAATTAAACAAATTATAGATAATTGTCCATAACAAGATAGAGAAAATCAGAAAATGTAGTATTTGGTTTTATATGGATAAAATTTATTGTTCCTGTTGCAATACATATATGATTAACAAAAAAAAGGGTTTTACAAAAGCTCGTATATGTGATTGACTGATTGTTAAACCATAGTGAGTCAACTCTCAACCCAAACACAACACGTTAAAAACCAAATGAACCCGAAAAACCCCTTTAAACAAATTGTTACTAGATAATGGTCCATAACAAGATAGAGAAAATCAGAAAATGTAGTTTTTTTTTTAAAATGAACATGACACAATTTTAAATGTATCTGGATTTTGGTTGATGTCTTCAACACAATATGCGTCATGTTTGGGTTCACGTATTTAATTCATCAATTCAAAGTTTTAGTGTCTTTACAAATAGAAACTTAACTAATAACCGGATAGCCTATTATTAGACGATAATAAAAAGGTGTGATGACATTCTTGTACGTGTGCTTGTTGGAAAACTATAAATATGGCAAAATAACCAATTTTCTATCGTTTAATATATGAGTAATCATAACCTGGATAGCACATAAAGTTATAATATGTTATGTGACGTGCCGGATAACTTTGAAAATGTTTATATATATTTTATTATTGAGTTGACAATAAGGTTGTAGTGATGAATTTGTTCAGCGCTACGATGTGTTTCGTGAGTTTTATTAAATAAACAAAAATTCGTTCAAAAAAATAAAGAGAAAATTGCAGTTTTCGTCCTTGTAGTTTGCCTAAATTAACAGGTTCAGCCTAGACTTAACACCCTGAGTACCTGTGGTTTCATTTTCTAACACTTTACGTCCTTGAGACTAACGTCGTTAGTTGTTCCGTTAGTTTTTGAGTAAATTGACTAATATACCCTTAATTTTTTGGGTGAAATGACTCTTGTACCCTTCCATCTTCTTTTTCAACCCACCCACCACCACCATCACCACCACCTGCAACACCACCACCACCATCTCCACCACTCCTCCACCACCAGCCTTCGAATTCACGTAATAAAGCTTCTGGCCGCCGTTCTTATTATTCTTCCATCGTTGCAACCGTTTCTTCAACTTATTATTATTGTACTCAAAAGATAGGTTTATTAATTAAACCAAGATGCCAAGCACAAGGCTATAAGAACCCAAAAGTCGCTACAACTGTTCATCTCATCTCACCTCATCTTCAATTGTCTACCTTGACCACCCACTCTCTCTAGATTCTCCTATATTTATGTGGTGGCCACCGATACTGTTTCATATGTCCCTTAGACACCTGTTTTCCCCAAAGTACATCAAGTACTCAATGCACTTTGATGATGTAGGGAACTCAATTGGGCCAAGCCCAATAGCCCAAGAAGCCAAAATCATTAAATATAATATTGAGTCAAGCCCAAGCCCAACAAGGAAGCCCATTAGGGTTTAACTCATCCCCCCTCTATAAATAGAGAGGCAAACCACACAAACAACTCAGATTGGTCTGAGTACAAGACCTCTCTCACTCACTCTCTCTCTCTCTCTCTCTCTCTAAAACTTTCTCTAGAGTTATTCTCTCTAATAAGACTTTCAGCAGCAGCAGGCTGAAGCCTTGAAGCCTTCGAGCTGCTGATATGCATTCTTAACAATCTACAACCATGCTGATTCCACATCCAAGCCGGCTCCAACAGCCACTACATGCGGAATCACGCTCTGTTACTCGCAAGTCTCAGCCTTCATCAGGCTTACGTGGTTGGTCCCTAGTTGTAACTTGGGATCAAGAGTTCTTTTCTTCAACATCATACTCTTATTCTTTATCTCTTCTTAAGTTAACCAATAATAACAACATTCTGACTTTGGGTTGATCCCAAATCAGAATCATAACAACTAAAATATCAAAACTCTTGAACCTCCCATCTACGTTTACAACGTAGAGGGACACCACGACTTGCGTTTGGTAAACCGAAACCCTTTAACCCTTTTACCCCTTCTGACGAGTTCTTCCATGCTACTGGTCTAACCCTTTAAGCAGCAGACGAGGTCAGAAGCTTGACGACCTTGGAACGTTCAGACCCTCTCCGGACACATATTTGTTGTAGCAACAAGTTGGCGCCCACCGTGGGGCTGTGCTACTAAGAACATAAACTCTTGGTAGTTCGGCTCCGTCGATCTATTTTCTATGTTCTTTTTATATTTGGAGAGAACGATTTCGAGAAAGTCACTTCTATACCTCCTATTATGCTCCTAAAAACGATATCACATCTACACTAAAACTCCTATTATAGGCTCCAAAGACACTTTTACTATCCAACATATTCCATGACTTACATGAGAAATGGAATAAATATGAGCCGTTTCTAGTAAATAGGAGATGTACAAAGTTGTTTATGCACTATGTTCTTTGATAATTTAAAGTGTTTTCATTTTATGTCAAAGTAAAGTATCTTTGACAATTTTTTTAAAGTGTTTTCACTTTATGTCAAAATAAAGTGTTTTCACTTTATGTCAAAGTAAAGTATCTTTGATAATTTTTTTACCACTATTTGAAAGTCAAAGATTCTTGACAACAAAGAAATATTTTTCGTGTATATTCACACATGTATGCATAAGGTACAAATATGTATAGATAAATAAAGAGTAAAATTACTACCCGTTATTTATAAATAAATGCATACACTCTGCCCAATGCTCTTTAAATTTCCTAGAGACTTCATACTAAGTCACTCATCTTGGAAAAATACATTTACACAAAAAGACAAAAATACATGTTTTTATCCAATGAACAAAAGCATGGAACCCTGTTACCTTACTGTGCACAGAGCATCTTGCTTTTATCTAGCGGATAAACGTCTGAACCCTTTAAACTTACTGTGCACAGAGCATCTTGCTTTTACCCAGCGGATAAACGTCTGAACCCTTTAAACTTACTGTGCACAGAGCATCTTGCTTTTACCCAGCGGATAAACGTCTGAACCCTTTAAACTTACTGTGCACAGAGCATCTTTCAGCTTTTCAGAGTAGGTTTATAGGTCTACTGTACACAGAAGCTTTTCAGCTTTTAAGCTATTATTCACTACAACTCTATACTTCACTGTTCGCAACAGCTTTATAGCTTACTGACCTACTACAACCTTTTAAGCTTTCAAGCTACTGTTCAGCTTTGCAGGTGCATAGATCTACTATACATCAAAACTTTTTAACGTTTTCAGATTATGCATACCATACATTGCTCCTTGAAGCTTTATAGACGTTTAACACAATGTCCAACGAAGTTTTCTAGCCTTCAAGGCTACTGGTCACAAAATCTCCACAACCTTTTAAGCTATTGTTCTATGAAGCTTTAAAGCCTTTTGGGCTATTATTCGTCAAAATTTTACAGAACTTGTAGGCTACTGATCATCAAAGCCTTTTAGGCTACTACTCATCAATGCTTTCAAGCCTTTTAGGCTACTGATCATCAAAGCCTTTAAGCCTTTTAGGCTACTGACCATCAAAGCCTTCAAGCCTTGTAGGTTACTACTCATCAAAGCCTTCAAGCCTTGTAGGTTACTACTCATCAAAGCCTTCAAGCCTTGTAGGTTACTACTCATCAAAGCCTTCAAGCCTTTTAGATTACTACTCATCGAAGCCTTAAATCCTTTCAGGCTAGTGACCATCGAAGCCTTAAACCCTTTCAGGCTAGTGACCATCGAAGCCTTAAACCCTTTCAGGCTAGTGACCATCGAAGCCTTAAATCCTTTCAGGTTATTGCCCATCGAAGCCTTCAAGCCTTTCAGGCTACTGTTCTTTAAAGCCTTCCAGGCTATTGCTCACTCAAGCTTTAAATTCATTTCGGCTACTAACCATGGAAGCTTTAAAGCCTTCCAAACTACTATTCCCTAAAGCCTTATAACCTTTTAGGCTATTCAAGCATTAAAGCCATTTAAACCATTGTCTATTAAAGGTTTCTAATACCTTACAGCCTTTAAGGCTACTCCAGCGGAAGCTCCAAAGACGTTAAGCTATCATTCATCAAAGCTTCACAGCCTTTTGGCCAAGTATCCAATGAAGTGTTTAACCTTTTTAGGCTATTTTCATGGAAGTTTTATATTAATTCTGACCACTAACTCTTGAAACTTTACAGCCTTAAAAAGTCGCTACTTATAAAAGGTTTACAACCTTTTAGGCTACGGGATTCATTAAAGCCTTATAGATTTTTAGACCACCGTACGTTGAAGCTTCACAACAATTTAGCTTCACAACGTTCAAATCAATCATTCGCGAAGCTTTGCTATTACCAGCTTCAACTTCTAAACAGCTTCAAAAGCTACAAAGCAAACACATTTCCTAAACAATAGCCACAAATACATTTATGATGCAAACATTGCAACATTATTTTAAGACTAACATAAAGAAATGTCAAAATAAACATATATGGTTCAACACATCAACTTATGAATCTTTAAATCGCCAACGTCGCAAGCTTTCAAACAAGCTTCTATAGATCCGAAATGACAACAACTTCAATCAAGAAGTTATATCTCACAAGCAAAAGAATCAAATAAACCAGTAAAACGCGCCTCTAGTCACAAACACCTTTTACCAAGGGCTGACACGAGTAAGCTGACATGCTTAAATAAAGCAACCCCCGAAGCAAATAAGCATATCAGCTCAGAGGGTTAAAGGATAACAGGGCAAAAGGCTTCCCCTAACAACAACCTATATAGCAACATATCTTCGAAAAAGGAATAAAGAGGTAAGATGTATAACAACACTTTGATATCAGTCAGAATCACTCATCACCACGTCATGACCACTTCTGACTGGGGGGATGGTGGCTCGTGTGGACAAACCCACATTCGAAAGAAGTCAAGAATCAAAGAAACAAAACAGTTACACACGTCAACTTATTTACCCAAACGCTGAGATGCCTTCAAGCATCTTACCATAGCAAAGAAACACGATAACTCAAAACAACAACCTAGCTACTTTTCTTTCGCAGAAGTTAAGAAGCTTAAAGGCTTACTATATTGGGTCAACATTATTCAAGGAAAGGCGAACCTCTTATCAAGACTAACCTTGTGTTCAAACAACCTAACGTCTCAATGGGACACGCATGCCACCTAAAGCATATGCTTTTCTCCCCTTGAAAAGATAAACAACTCAAGGAAGAAAAAGCCTCCCCATGCCAACAAGGCCACTTCAAAGGAATGAAAGAAGAGATCATTGTGTACACAAATCAATACCTCCCATACATCCTCCTTTAACACCGCTTTAGCTACAATGAGTCAACAAAGGTAACCACTTTCTTCAATTAGTGAACAAAGTTAGAATTGTTCATCCAAAAGGCTATAAACCGCAAAGGTCATTAAAAACTCTAACAAACACAAGAAGTTTTAAGCTTTATAGGTCCTCGCAAACTGTAACCTCAGAAGCTTAGAAGGTTTAAACCTCACTAGTCTCCATAAGCCATGACCTCAGAAGCATAGAAGGTTTAAACGTCACTCGTCTCCATAAGCGATGACCTCCAATGCTTAGAAGGTTTAAGCCTCACAGGTCCTCATAAGCCATAACCTCCAATGCTTAGAAGGTTATGGACTTCAAAGGTTATCACCCCGGAAGCCAGGAAGATTATAAGCTTCACAACATATCACCTCTTTTGACTACAAAAGCTCGACAACAAGTCAAACTCGTTACCAACACAAGTTTTATACCTCAAGGATGACAAAAGTCAAAAATACATCACATGTTCATGATAACATTGGTAGACTTGAGTACTTGACATGATTTTTACATAAACTCCTCCGAACATGTCATTAAAAGCTTCAAATACTTAGAAGTTTCAAAATAGTTCAGAAGCTTCAAAATAAACAAAACAAGCTTAAAAGCTTAAAAGCTTCAAAAAGACATTAAAAGAAGCTCAAAAGCTTAAACGCTTCAACTACCACGTGTTTAAAGGCTTACAAGCTTCAAATACAACAACTGAAGCTCCGAAATTTAGAAGTTTCAGATACGAAAACTGAGGCTTACAAGCTTGAAGGCTATACAATAAGCATAGGAGGACAAATAAGCTATACATGTCATGACTTCTGCTCTAAAGCTAAAACGAATACAAGCATCTTGCTAATATGTAACAACTTATCAATCCTTGAACAAAAACCACAGTTAGAACAAGGCATACGTTCGCCTCCAGTATGAACACCACTTCTCGCAATTTAAAAAGCAAAAGAATGACTTAACTAAAGGAAGAAGCTATCAAACTAGCTATAAGTGAAAGTGTCCTTGTAACAAACAAGTCCTATTCTAAGAGCTCCCAACTAGGTGAACCACCTATAATAACACTTGTCTTCTACTAAGGCTCTAGCATGAACAAAAAATATACCAACAAAGATTATCCAAAGCAACTTGCTCAATCGTCGAAGCTCTTGCTAAAACATCAATGCTTCTCACTCACACTAAGCGCAAACACTTGCCCAAAAAAATCTCCATCAAAAGAATGTTACCTAAGCTAAACATGAATACAAATTTTGAAGCTTCCAAGCCTTCAACCATCTCTGGAGATTTACCAACTATAAAGACTACAAAGTCAAGACAAGCTAACCCAAACCAACCTGAGAAGCAAGGCTACAAAATAGCCGTAGTAAAAAGGATCAAGCCCCATAGAAGCATAAAACTAGAAACGTAGAAGCATTGAAGCATCCTGCTATACATAAAAGAAGATTAAGGACGAATCAAACCGCAATGCTAAGGCGTTGAAGCTGTTGGCAAAATAACAAAGAAAGCTACTTAGCAACCAAAGTAGATTTGTTAAAACACCAACACCTTGCCAAAGCACTTTACTACAACACATGAGTGTCTTCCTAAAAGACAGCTCACATGTTACAAAAACAAAATCTTGGAAAGCTTGGTCCAAAATAGGAAGGACGACACATTGTGCTCGAAACTCACAACGGTGATTCCTACAAGCTCAATCAACCAAGAAGGAAAGAAAGTCCCAAGACATTGGGATGACAATCACCTTAAAAGGTTCAACGTAACCACAAACGACCAAGAGATTTCTACCACTTCTTTGTGTAAACACTTAGTTATCATAAAATGAATGAATCATAGCATTTTCCATCAAGATTTGTCTTTCTATCCTATAATCAGGTTGAGAACCTAGCAAGAAACTCCATGGCAAGGGCCATGTAAGGGGATGAGCTCCCAGGCCATTTCGCTCAATAGGTTCGAGGGATAAACGGACCTATATAAGGGGTGAGTTCCTAAATCAATCCAACTCCATGAGATAAACAAAAAACACTTTTATAAATCTCATTGACAGGCTTGAACAACCTACACCAAACGTTCCTTAAGTTTAGAAAACAAACTTACGAAAACATATTAAAACACTTATGTAAGTGTATATAGGATAGATGGTGACATGTTTGCCTAGACTACCTTAAGGATGAATGACTGCAGCATTCAACCTTTGAAGGTGCTACCGGTAAAACATTTCTCAACAAATACAAAGACAAAACATCCAAACATGCAAGCATCCAAACATGCAAACATGCAAGCATCCAAACACGATCACAAAAATACACCAAGGTACAATTCAAAAGTGAAACAATCTCACAAGGCCATACACACAACAAAATATATGAAAGCTAACATAAAAGGCCATGATCGACAATCATAACATGTCAAGCCTAACGTCTTGAAAGGTTCATAATACCACAACCACATGTTAATATTCTAGCCATACAAGGCTAACACCAAATGGAACCCTACAAGGTTTCCCAAATGACACAACGAATGATACTTTACCAAAATGGTGCTAAAGAAGCAAATCAATAGATTTGGACACTCAGTCATGTCAACAAAAGAAGCTCAACTTCATACGAACGAAGCTTATAAACATGCTCTATATATCAAGCTTTGAGCGAAGGAAGCTCATATCAATCTTCGAACAAAAGAAGCTTACAAGCATAAGTCATACGTCAAGTTTCGCATCAAAGAAGCTCGCTAGCAAGGTCATACACTCAACGTCTTATGAACAAGGCTCCTGAATGAGAATAAAAAGCGAACGTTCATAAACAAAGAAATTTGCTATTTAACCTTGTTTGCTTCTCTCTACTTGATTCCATCGCTTGTACCATAAGAAAGAATTTATCACAAAACCTTGATAGCACAAAAAATTAGGCTAGTGATGGATTTCATCCATAAGCTTAAAGGAGGAAGTCCACGAGCTTTTCAGCTGTCAAGCCAAGCCACTTTGCTTAAAGGATGAAATCTATGTGCTTTAGTCAACAAAAACAATAACTTTGCTTAAAGCCTTCAAAGCTTAGGAGACGTACAAGCTTTTTATCAAGTCAAGTCATATAAAGTCAACCTTCAAGGCAACGTGCTTCACCTTCATATGCAAGAAGCCTTCCTTCGTACACATGCAACTTTCCTTCTGTCATATGAAGCTCATTTGCTATCTTGCTTAGAAATCGACCATTCGGTCAATATAATAATCCACTATACATCGGATTAACTTCCCGACATTTGTTCAAAAACGTGACTTGCTAAAAACCTCTGTAAGTGCACCTAGCTACAATCATTTAGTGATACTTAGCTACTTTGTTGATGCTTACACGCATTTAAACTGCCATAGTCATTTGATAAATGAACCATCTTCCAAAGGCTTGTGCCCAAAATAAAGATATTTCCAAAAAATATTTTACAAAATTATGGGAATATCGTCCAAAGGAGCATACATGTGGGATATAGATGGTTTTAATCACACAACTCGAGATAACTTCGCCAATACAACAAAGAAGCTTAGAAAATTAAGCTCAAAAGGCGAAAACTTAAAAGGTCAATAGCCGATATGCTGAAGCTAATACAAGCTAACAAGGAAAGAAGCAAGTAATGGAGAAATATCCAGCTCCATAGCTTCCATCCAAATAAGGGCTTAGCAAGCTGCAAAGCTTATCAGCTTAAATCCTTATAAGCTTTCAAGCTCATCAGCTGCTTCCACCAAACTAAGGGCTTATCAGCTTCAATGCCAATAAGCTTTCAAGCTCATCAGCTTAAACCTCCTAATAAGCTTTCAAGATCATGAACTTAAACAAGTTTCAAATTTTATCGGTTTAAACCCTAACACATTCCAAAACTCATTATGCTAAGGTTTGTTTGTTGATATTTATCCTACTTACACGAAGGTATCTACAAATGAACACTCACTAAAACAACAAAGGTTGGAAGAAAGCGCAAAGATAATGAATAGTTTGAGTCTAGTATAATGTACATGTATATATACATTAAACTAGACTGGGGGGTTGATGATGTAGGGTACTCAATTGGGCCAAGCCCAATAGCCCAAGAAGCCAAAATCATTAAATATAATATTGGGTCAAGCCCAAGCCCAACAAGGAAGCCCATTAGGGTTTAACCCATCCCCCCCTCTATAAATAGAGGGGCAAACCACACAAACAACTCAGATTGGTCTGAGTACAAGACCTCTCTCACTCTCTCTCTCTCTCTCTAAAACTCTCTCTAGAGTTATTCTCTCTAATAAGACTTTCAGCAGCAGCAGGCTGAAGCCTTCGAGCTGCTGATATGCATTCTTAACAATCTACAACCATGCTGATTCCACATCCAAGCCGGCTCCAACAGCCACTACATGCGGAATCACGCTCTGTTACTCGCAAGTCTCAGCCTTCATCAGGCTTACGTGGTTGGTCCCTAGTTGTAACTTGGGATCAAGAGTTCTTTTTTTCAACATCATACTCTTATTCTTTATCTCTTCTTAAGTTAACCAATAATAACAACATTCTGACTTTGGGTTGATCCCAAATCAGAATCATAACAACTAAAATATCAAAACTCTTGAACCTCCCATCTACGTTTACAACGTAGAGGGACACCACGACTTGCGTTTGGTAAACCGAAACCCTTTAACCCTTTTACCCCTTCTGACGAGTTCTTCCATGCTGCTGGTCTAACCCTTTAAGCAGCAGACGAGGTCAGAAGCTTGACGACCTTGGAACGTTCAGACCCTCTCCGGACACATATTTGTTGTAGCAACACCCTTTAATCATATAATACCACCACTCAGAGAGTAAAAGAGTTTTGTCATTTTTGTTATTTGTTTTAGTTTTTTGGAAGTTTGTTTAAACTTAATTGTATATGGTGGTGTTGAATCTGCTGCTGGTGGTGGTGGTGGTGGTGGTGGTGGTGGTGGTGGTGGTGGGTGGGTGGGTTGGAGAAGAAGATGGGAGGGTATAAGAGTCATTTCACCCAAAAAATTAAGGGTATATTAGTCAATTTACCCAAAAACTAACGGAACAACTAACGACGTTAGTCTTAAGGACGTAAAGTGTTAGAAAATGAAACCACAGGTACTCAGGGTGTTAAGCCTGGGCTGAAGCTGTTAGTTTAGGCAAACCACAGGGACGAAAACTGCAATTTTCTCAAAAATAAATAAACAAAAAAGAATGAAAAGAGAACTAACAAAGGAAAAGAGAAATTGATGTGACTAAACAAAAAATATATTGTGATTTTATATTTCAGACTTTCAAAGAAAGAAAAAGAAATTGAAGAATATGTATTCCGTAAAATTTTGTTTTGGAAAATTCTCTCATTTCGAGCAATCCATATACACCACATCGTAGATAGAACTATACCTTGAAGCACTCGCTTATCCTTTTTCTTCATCTTCCACCAATTAGCCAACTCACGAAGTTCACGAACCTCAAACACAAAAATAGGATCTAACTTGCACCATCCCTCAATCCTCGACCAAGCTTCCAACGCAAAAAGACAAGCAGTAAGGATGTGGCATGCTGTCTCCTTCTCTGAGCTGCAAAATAGACATCCATCATCGATTAACCCCATCCCCCTTTTATGCAGGGAGCTTGGGGAGAAATTGAAAGGAGAGACCCGAACCCTATGATGTGTACCGTCGACATAGCCACATACAAAAAACTCCAGTCAGAACAGAAGCTTTTACAGTTCTTGAACGCCCTTGATCGACAATATAACCTGATAAAGAGCGAAACTCTCCGGTGGGATCCGCTACCCTCGGCTGAGGGCGCCTACGCCACCGTTCGGAAGGAAATAGCACATCAAGGAATCTAAGGAACCATTAATAACTCATCTTCCCCGAGCGGTGTGGTAGCAGGACTGAATACCAGCAAGTCACTCGGACCATAAAGCCTCGGTCTTCTGTCAAAAGGGCGAACGAATCAGAAAAGCTCTAATCTTGGATCATCATCCCGGATCGACAAAACAAAGCTTAAATGCAACCACTATGGTATGACTAGACACACCAAGAGTCAGTACTTTCAACTCGTCGGCTATCCAGAATGGTGGAATGACGGTCATAAGAAAGGAAATAAGGAAGGGGGTAACGCTGCTGCAAGCATTGGAAAAACAGAGGAGGCCAGCCATGGAGGTGGCGGCGAACATAGGGCATCGCCTTCGGAGGCTTCACCTCTGATGACTGTACACAGAACGAGGAAGGAGGTAAAGGGTTTGAGAAAATTCTCAAAACTGTTTTTAATACTTTCAATTACCCATTTATTGATTTTAAAACCTTTAATTATAATCTCTCGAAAATAACAAAAGCCCCCTTAAAAGAAAATGGTTATTATGATACTCGACGAAAAAATTAACACACTTTGAAAAATTGGCCAGTACGATAATGGACAAAAAAATTTAACCAAAAATAACAATTATTTATTTTTATAAAACCAAGCCTTAAAAAAATTGTTAAGTGGAAAAAAAAAAAAGAAAACGGAGGGTTAGAAGAACCAACGGAAAATATGTGCTAAGTCAATATAGCCCAAAATTGTTGAACATTAGATGGATATTCGATTATGGTGCTACTGATGCTATGACTTTTGATGTATCGGGTATAGTATCACAATCTAAACCTATGGTTAACTACATTAAAACCACCAACGAGAGAGGAGCTCTTGTAAAAGGAGGAGGGACCATTGAAATATCGCCAACTTTAAAACTTTCAAACTATCTTCATGTTCCGTCTTTATCACATAAATTATTATCTATCAGTTATGTCACTAAAGAATTAAATTGCACAGTTTTGATGCACCCTACTTTTTGCATTCTTCAGGATATCAGAACGGGAGCGATCATTGGGCATGGCACTGAGCGTCGGGGATTGTACTATGTCGAGGAAGTGACTCAACATGGGAATTGATGCTTGCTCATAGAACTATGGATAGAGAAGCTTGGCTTTGACATAGGAGATTAGGGCATCCATCTATCGGTTATTTACATCTTTTATTTCCAAAATTATTTCCTTCAAATAAACCTTTAAATTGTGAGACTTGTGTCTTGGCTAAGAGCCATAGACATACTTACAAATTTAATAACACGAAAGTTGATTCACCTTTTTCAATTATCCATTCTGATGTTTGGGGAACCGCAGAAGTTATTGGGGGGACAAAATTTTTGGTATTTTGTTCTATTTATTAATGACTGCGCTCGTATGACATGGATTTATTTTCTAAAAAACAAATCAGAAATTTTTGATAAATTCACTATATTTTATATCATGATACGAACACAATTTAAAACCAACATCCAAACTCTTCGATCTGATAGCGAGGGAGAGTTTGTAAATGAGTCAATGATACTTCTTTTTGTCAAAACAAAGGGATTATTCACCAAACAACTTACCCACATACTCCCGAACAAAACGGTACGATTGAAAGAAAAAACCGTATTCTCTTAGAAATATCTCGAGCCCTTCTAATAGAATCTCGGGTTCCTAAATCTTTTGGCCCAAAGCTCTTGCTACAACCACTTATCTAATTAATAGGCTTCCCACCAAAGCCCTTGATCTTAAAACCCCCTTAAAAACCTTGCCTGATTTTACAAAACTCCCACCTACCCTCACACTTGAACCACACGTATTTGGATGTTCCGCCTTTGTCCATATACCCAAAACAAATCGAGGGAAACTTGGCCCTTGTGCTGAAAAGTGCATCTTTCTAGGTTATAGCATCAACCAAAAAGGATACCATTGTTATAGCCTAAAAAGACGTTATATGTACACCACCCTTGATTGCGACTTCCTTGAAACCGAATTTTTCTACACCGCCAATACCCAAAATGAGTCACCGACTTCTCAAGAAACCGACAAATCAACAACAATCAGTGTCACTAACCAAGACTCTTATCTTGGTACCTGAGGGTAGCAACTCTCAAACCTTTGAAAGTGACCCTCAAAACATTGAGAATTGTGAGTCTCCGGACACTCATGAGTCCAACAATAATGACACCTCTGATAATATCTCTCATGATTTTCAAAATAATGATATATCTAATAAGCATGAGATACATGTAGAACAAAATATGCAGGAAGAACCAGTAAAAGAAGAACTAGTGGAAAATATGTTTTTCCACCTAGAGCCAATAGAGGTGTCCCCCCAAAACGCTAGTTACCAGAAAATGAAACAAAGTCACCTTGGTACCCCCCATGGCAAACATTGTCAAGGGAAACTTATCCAAAGAAGCACAAGCATTTACGTCATCCTTATATGATGAAAAAATTCCTAACTCTGTAGAACAAGCCTAAAACTCATAGAAATGGAAGAAAGCAATGGAAGAAGAGATGGGGGCGCTCATAAAGAATGAGACATGGGAAAAAAGTGTCATTCCTCCAGGGAAGAAACCCGTAAGATGTCGTTGGGTCTTCACAATTAAACACAAACCAGATGGAACCATTGAAAGATATAAAGCCCGTCTAGTTGCAAAAGGATACACCCAAACATATGGGATTGACTACTCAGAGACATTTTCCCCAGTAACGAGGATTGATACGATACGTGTACTCTTCTCCATTTCTGCGAATCAAGGATGGCCCCTTCACCAATTTGATGTTAAAAATTCCTTCCTACATGGTGAATTAAAAGAAGACGTGTATATGGAACCACCACCTGGGTTCAAAGAAAATTTCAAGGATAAGGAAGTTTGTCAGTTATAGAAAACTCTCTACGGTCTCAAACAATCCCCTCGAGCTTGGTTTGGCATATTTGCTCTAGCAATGAAGGGGTATGGTTTCTGACAAAGCAACTTTGATCATACATTATTCCTCAAACACATAGGTAAACTTATAACTTGTTTGATTATATATGTTGATGACATGATTATTACAGGAAATGACGAGGAAGAGATGGGGAAGTTAAAGGCAAATTTGTTCATAGAATTCGAAATGAAGGACTTAGGAAGACTAAAGTACTTCCTTGGAATTGAAGTTCTAAGGTCCAAGAAAGGAATCTTTATATGCCAAAAAAAGTATGTTCTTGATCTCCTAGCTGGGACGGGAATGATTGATTGTAAACCAGCTGATACCCTGATGATAGCCATCTAAAAACTTTGCATGGAAGATGGAGCAAAACAGGCCGACAAGGAAAGATACCAATGTCTAGTAGGTAAACTTATATACTTCTCACATACTCGCCCAGATATCGCATATGCAGTTGGGGTCGTCAGCCAGTTTATGCATCAACCTCAAGTTGCCCACATGGAAGTAGTGTGAAGAATTATTAAATATCTCAAAGGTACAGTGGGGCACGGGGTTCTCTTTCAACCCAACAAGCATCTAAAAATTCAGGCGTATACTGATGCAGATTGGGTAGGAGATAGAGAAGGACGAAGATCAACATTTGGTTACTTCACTCTAGTTGGTGGCAACCTTGCTACTTGGAGAAGCAAAAGACAGAAAGTTGAAGCCTTATCCAGTGCAGAAGTAGAATTCCGAGGGATTGCACGAGGCTTAGCTGAAGTTTTGTGGATACGCAAACTCCTAAAAGAAATCGGATTTACTCAAAACAAAACTACTACAATAATGTGTGATAACAAATCCGCTATACAACTTTCGGAGAATCCTGTTCAACATGATCGAACAAAGCATGTGGAAGTTGACCGACACTTCATTAAGGAAAAGCTTGAAACAGGGTTATCGAGCTCCCTTTCGTTCGATGAGAGGACCAATTAGCAGATATTATAACTAAATTCGTTAATGGGAAAATATTCCCTTATTGTCTGAGCAAGTTAAGTATCGAAGACCTCACTACTTAACTTGAGGGAGAGTGTTAGAAAAGAAGATATTTTGAAATCAACATTACATCTTCTCATAATTTTCGTTTCCTCTCAAACAAGGCAATATAGTACCGTTGATCTATAATCATAGATTGCCAACCCACATTTTTATTTGTTTCCATGTATAGTTTGACTTACCTTCTTTATATATTGTCATTTTTCCTTTGTAAGATGTATAAACCAATTCTCAATCACTAATAATTATCCCTTTTTGTTATTTGTACCTTGTATTGAAAACATAGGGGTTGCTAAATGTACTCCCTCTTATTTATTTTTACTAAATCTACCCCTCCCTTAAGTTTCACATTAATTTAATTCAAATATTTTTATTTTTGTATTGCCAATTTTTAATATTGTCTTATCAACTTAAATTTTTTTTATGTTTTATTGATATTTTTTTAATGTTTTTTAAAACACTATTTTACTGTTTTAAAACCTTTTCTTTTAATTTTCCTAAGTACGTTTTTTTTCTTATTTTGATATTTTTGAACGTTTTTTAAAACAATTTTATTGTTTAAAACTTTTCTTTAATTTTCCTAAGTATGCTTCTTATTTCGAACAAGGAAAACACTTTTTTTTTCTTTCTAAACATTGGTTTAAATTACATTAGAAAACTTTTGCAAATGATTTTTGGTAAAAGTTTTTAACATTTTTTTAAAAATGATCTTATATCTATATACTACATGATAAAGGAGGAGGCATGGGCAAATATGTCCAAAGTTAAGATGGTATACCAATAGTCCTTTACAAATCTTTATTTTTTTTTGTCATACTCTTCCTTTTATGCCCTTATATACAATCTTTAATACTAAGAGGGTGTTTGGGATTGAGTTTCAAAACAACTTATTGACTTATTGGCTTTTTCAAGAAGCCAATAAGTCAATAAACTGTTTGTGTAATCCAAAAGCACTTTTTGTTTTGACTTTTGGCTTTTAAGGGTGTAAAAACTGTTTTTGAAAAGTTAAAAATCCTGGCTTTTGGCTTTTGACTTTTGGAAAAAAATTACAAATTTACCACCCATACAACCAATATTCACAATAAGTTAAGCGAAACACTTAAAAAAGACAATCTATTGACTTTTTGACGTTTCTCATCCCAAAAGCTAATCCAAACACTTTTTTTAAAAACTCTTTTTTAAAAGTCATAAGCCAATAAACACTTTTGACCAAAAGCACTTTTGCATTTCCAAACTCAATCCCAAACATCCTCTAATTGTATATATCTTTTTTGCACTCTTTGTATCAACATAAAGATGTAACCCCTTTATAAACACCATAAACATTCAATTTAATATTGTAATCCTTGAAACCCCACGATGCTCTTCACCTTCACTATGTTATTTTTTTTCTTTTGAAAGTGGCTAAAAATATAGTATATGAATATTTGGTAAAATGGTGACCCTTTGTGCTAATGCATATCACCAAAAGAAGAATACATCAAGTATTCATGGTCTGACTTGAATACCTTTTTTTGTTGGAATATCCTAACAATTTCTTATATATATTCTTTTAGTTCAAGTTGTAACAAAACTGCTTGTTACATTACTTATGTTCGGAAGCAATGAAGCATTGATCTGTGCATTATATAATATCCCTAATTTGCATTATGTGTTAGTTGGTTTCACTTAAATTTACAAATTTAAATTAGTGGATTTTGTGTGAATACCAGCTTAAATTACTAGATTTGTGTGATTGCCACCTATCACCACTACCTACCCATTGCCACCGTCGTTGTTGCAACTAGCCAATATAAAAAGAAATAAGAAATGTAGCGGGAGAACACTATTTTGAAACATCTCTGTCATTCCTAAGATTGACCACTTTGTAAAATTGTACATCTACATGTATCATGACCACTTTACAAATATTGTTTTCAGATATAGCAATTAATGACTATCATGGTTTGAACATTGGAATAATAATAATGTTTTTTTTTCTCCATGTAATGTAGGGCAACAAAAGAACAAAGTACAACCGATAGAAAATTTTGATAGGCAAAAGGAAGTACTAATAATTGAAGTGCCAACACTTTTGCTTGATTAACTGAAAGAGAAAACAAGAATTTTTGGATCAAATGTATTGATTGGTGAAAGTTATATTGGAAAGGTTTGCCAATGATAGTAAAGAAGAGTGGTGTTTACCTAAAAAGACGTCCATGAAATTTTATTCCACCTAATGTACTTGTAAGATGGTTTTGTCTCCTCTATTGTTTCTCTTGACATAAATTTTATGATTTCATACCACTAGGCTTGCTAGCTATATTTGTTTAAGTGAATTAAGGTATTGGTTTATTTCCATGTCACATGCTTTCACCTATTATGATCCATTCATGGTAAGTCGGCAGTCTATATGGTTTGAGACTTTGAGATAACGGTACGGATTTGGCAATTTCAATGTTCGATTAATAGCCTGGATCGGGGTTGTGTAAAGTGTAAACACCCGTTTATTTTTTATACATATTCTTTTTGAAATGTGGTTATGTTTAGAATTCACCCTTAAACCCCACACACGTGCCACAAACCCCAACTAGAAGACAACAAAACAGATGCACCCGCTGCAATGCACGGGCATTCACACTAGTTTTATTAATGAAATATAATGGTTAGCTAACATTTAGTTTGATCAACACATTTCATTCTTTTCTCAAATGACCTTAAATAATAACTAAACTAAATAAAAAAAGTTTGTATATACAAGTAAAAGAGGTTGAATCCTTACACTTTCATGATTTCAAAATAGTTGTTTGATAAGAATGAACACATTGACAATGAAAATAATTTAAAAACAATAATTGGTTAGGTTCTATAAATAAAGATTTATGAAGTTTTAGTATTAGTTTCATCACTCATTACTTTTAAATATATTAAAAAATAAGGATTTTTTTGAATGGGTGAAATTTAACAAATTTAAAATGGTATTTTAGAAAATAGGATATAAAAGGTAAGAAGTGGGAGTGCATTTAGTCTACCCAAAACAGAAGATAACCCCATTTTGTTAAAGCCCAAGCTTGTTATAATCAAAATCTATATCTATACTATATTATAAAGCATTTGACAAGGACTTCTTAAAATTTAAGAGGTACAAGTTAATTTGCTTATGATACAACATACAATGCACGTAATAACTACATTTTAGGGGCAAAGTTGTCTTTAAAGCATCATAGTTAATCTAAATGAAGTCAAGAGTTATGTATATGATAAGTCATGACATTTATTTCTACAATTATTTTGAACAATTTTTTTTTGAACGACACATTTCACTCCATGTGAGACTTGAACCCATGACCTCCCCCTTAAGTGTTCCTAAAAGCTTTGCTTCTACCATTGGGTCACCAACCCAAGAAAACATGTAAAAAAGAATTTTTATAATGCTACATGTTTTATTGTAATCTTTTATATACAATTTAGCTACTTTATAAAAGTTAGTAAATCTATTATTATTCATGACAATGTTACTAAAGTTTTAGGTATTTGAGTCTTTTAGGAAATATCTACTATATGAATAATTTGGCATATTGAGAGCTAAATCGAGCTTACCCTACTAAAAACGTAAAGTGATATGTTCGTTTACCTCACAGATTGGAACAACGAGGTGGGTACGGCGACGGTCTTGGTGGTCGTGGCGGTGTTGGATGGTTGTGATGCCGGTGTTGGTAAGTTTTATTATTTATAAAACAATATGCTTTTATATTTTTTTTCTTTAATCCGTTTATACGAAATATGTCAAATTTATTGTTTTTTGATAATATTATCTTGTGTTTAGAAGAAAGAGAAATAAAAAGTTTCTTTAATGGTTTTATTTTTATATACGTTTCAATGTAAGCTTCGTTTAAAACAAAATTGCGTTTGATAATGTAAAAGTAATCTAAGCAGAGGCGAACAAGTCATTAAAGTTTTTTTAGTTTTTTATTTCCTTTTTTATGTGGATTTGTTACGGTTTCGACTTACTTAGCTTTTTCTATGATGATTTTTAACTTTTTTTAATATGGTAAGTTAACTCGCCGACATGCATGTGCGTGATTCATGGACTTCTTAAAAATTAAGAAGTACAAGTATATTTGCTTATCATACAATACTTAATGCACATCTTAACTACTTTTTAGGGGCATATTTGTCTTTTGAACTTGTCTTTAATTACACCACATTATAGTTAATGAACCAAAGTAATAACAAAGACTTTACATTAGTTATGTACAATTAATCCATTAGTAATATTAAATGTTTGTACAAGATAATATTAATATTTTTTATAACTAAAATACTAATTAAATTTAGTATTATCTTATTTTTATTTTTTAGATATACTTTCTAAATATACTAATAATAATAGCAGTAGTAGTGGTCGTGGTCATAGTAGTGGTAGTAAAAGTGGTGGTACCTAATTAAAATCGGTGTTTAAGACAGATTGGGTTAGAAAACACTTCCTAAAAGAGATTTGGTGACACCCGCCGCATCGCGCGGGCTAACCCACTAGTATGATAAAACGATGCTTTTATATATGTGATAGTTAAACCATAGTGAACTCATCAAGATCGAGATGGGATTTGGATTTGTAATAGCATCTAGCTTTGGGCCAAAATCCAAAAAGTAAGTCCAACAGGTAGTTAACCAAATGAACTGAACTGAAACTAAAACTGAACTGAACCAATTAATCAAACCGGTCGTGGTTTCTAAAGTCTCACAACACAACTAGTTTTTTTTTTCCCCAAGGTTGAAGGGCGCTAAATGCACGCCACTAATCATTAATGCATTGTATTATTTGTATTTCATGGGTTAAGTTATTCTATAAAACGGAAAATAAATGAGAAGGGTGGGAAATAAAAAAACCATAATGGATTATAAAATATAACGCAATGCTAAGAAAGATAAGACAATGTCAAGGAAAAAAGACACAATAAGTCTCAAAAAAGACACAATGACGAAAAAAAAGACACAATGCCAAATAAAAAAAACACAACGATCTAACAAAAATTCTAAAATCTAAAAGCTAAAAATCTAAAAGCGAAAACCTAAAATCTAAGATTGTACAGTACTACAGTTTGATGAGACGGTTTTAATGCTGCTAGAATGGGTTCAATTGAAGTCCGTTTGTTGCTCTTACTACGATTTCCTATTTCGAAAAGAATGTGTGTTTGAACTTTTCCCTATGTTTTATTGCTAGTGTTTCACTGCATTTGTATTTTTTTTATTGAGAAACTTTATGCTCGACCGTGTTCATTTTTGTTGTTTTCTTTTGTTTCCGCAGAAGCTACTCAAAGGAATCATACGAATATGTGAAGAGACTAAAACTACCAATTAGAGCATGGGCGTTTGAGAAAGTTTAAGACATTTAAGGGGGGGGGGGGGGATCACATTTTGGTTACCGTTGCCAAACAACAAAACTGCCACCACCCCATCGATAACGTCACTTATTTGTTGTTCTTCGCAAGAAGTAATTGAGGACAAAAGAGACGTTGAGCGTTTATTTCCGACCGTCGGAAACGGTTAAATTTTGGCAACAGTCATATTTTATTTATTTATTTTTTCGTTTATTTTGTAAATCTTAAAAATTCAATCCTATATAGAGAGAGAGGAATGTTCTTGTACAAATGAGTCTTATTCTACAAATAGCCCTTAAAGTGAGAAGTGAATGAGATTTTTTTTTTCAATCTTGTTAAACATGTAATTTAGTACTGAAATCTAAAAAAATTAGTGTAGAGTAATTACGTAATTACTCTAATGACGTAATTACGCTAAACAATTTTTTAATTGTTTTTTATATTATTTATCTAGAAAGCATGTTTAAAAAGATGGAAAAAAAATTGTATTTGAGCTTTACTCTCTATATATTCCTAACTTTAAAATATTCTATACTCCAAATCAAAACCAACAATCTTAAAATAACCTATACTCACCAATTAAAGTTATGTATCAATAAAATAATTTGGTTGCTTGTTCAAACAAAAAGTCTTGAGCGGCGGGTTGGAGCAAAAGAGGCGTGGAAGGTTGTGAAGGAGCATGGGAAGTAGGGCACGGTCCAGTTGTTGAACGAGGATTCTGGATGTAAACGATGAAATAAGTTTAACCCAACCGGAGAAAAAGGGTAAATAGCAAATGAAACAACCATCCGGATCATCAAATCAAAGTGGGTTGGCCGAAAAAATCGATGCGTATAAGTTAAGGAAGGAAGCGGTATTTCAAAAGGTGATGGAAGCTAAAGAAAAACATCTTTTGGAATAAATTTTTTTTGATTAAGCTACAACAAGAAAGTGTTGCTGAAGAAACAATAAGTATCTCGGAGATTATCACTAATCACCGAGGGGTTTATACTAATGTTTACTCAAGTACAATCCTTTACCCAAACCGTAGGTTCAACCCAAGATGTGAAATAAGAAAGAGAGTGTGTGTGGTGAAAGTAAATACACAAAGATGTAAGTGGTTCGGTCAAGTTCGACCTGCGTCCACTATGAAAATCCGGTTGTATATTACTTTGGAGTTTACAAAGTATTACAAGAAGAACCTAGCTCTATAGTACAAGTGGTGATTTTCGAATCCCTTTCAAAGGGGTTAATGTCTTCTAATTATAGTGGAAGTCGTGGGCTTTAGAGAAAGCCCACGAGGGGTCTTGGATTGCTTGGGCTTTGCCCCAGCCCATTTGCTTTGGGCCCATGGAATGGGCGGGAAAAAGGACGGCCCTGCTGCTGACGTCATCGGCAGTTGGAGCTGCCTTGCCTAGTGGACACGTGGCGGCTTATGACCGGTCGCCGATGGTATGTCGTTCTGACACCGCGGACACGTGTCTCCTTTTGACTGGCGACATCTCTGATATTTTGCATGTGGATCTTTCTGATCCTTGATCTTCCGTACCTCGTACCTACAGCTGGTGAGCTGAGGAATATTCCGCACGCAGGCGGGGGCGCGCGTGTTCCTTTGGAGTTGAAGTGGACAAGACTGCCTTACATGTAGTCTTGTTGTCCTTGGTGGAGTGATTTCCGTGTGATCATTCCGCGGATTGTCCTAAAGAGGGATAGGGATACCGCCTTACATGTAGTCTTGTTAATTTGACGCTTCTTGCTAAGTGGGCGTGGAGATTCAAAACACAACCGAATAGTATTTGGACGAAAATTATTGTATGTGTTCATGGGGGTAGAGGGAGATGGGATTTTCTTCCTATGGATAAACGCATTCGAGGTTGTTGGGCTTCTTTGGTTAGATATATTGATCGATGCAAAATTCAAGGCGATCCTCTTCGGATGCTCATTCGGCCTACAGTGGGGAATGACAAATCTATTTGGTTTTGGTCGGACTTGTGGATAGGCTCTTCTATTCTTAAAGTCAGATGGCCGAGGATATATGAGTTAGAGAATAAAAAAATTGTTTTGTTTCGGAACGTCTGAAGAATGTTAATGGTCTTCTGCGGTTTTTCCCTAATTGGAAGGCGGGCATTTATACGGTCGAGCAGCTATCTAAGCTGTAAGACCTGGATTATTTGTTTCAATCTATTGTCTTGACAGGTTTGGAAGACCAATGGACTTGGGGCAACGCTGCAGACAACAAGGTGTTGTTCACGGTTGCAGATCTCAAAAACGAATCAAAGCTGGCGAAGAGAACCGTAGTCAGCAGTTGATGACTTGGGAGAATTGGGTACCTATAAAAATTAATATTTTCATGTGGCGTGCGGAAAAGGATAGGATCCCGACTAAAGTGGCGCTTATTAATAGGAGAATAAATATTCAAGATCCTTTGTGTGGGCTTTGTAACTCAAGCAATGAGGACGTTATGCACCTTTTCACGGGGTGTGGTTTTTCTTTCAAGGTTTGGGCGACAATCGGCAATTGGTGTAAAATATCTACCATATTTCTATTTGACTTTGAAGATGTTTTGAAGATACACCAAAACATAGCCGGTGATAAATGGAAGAAGAGGATTGTTAAAAGTATTGTCATGATTACATGTTGGGAGATATGAAAAACAAGGAATGATAAAGTTTTCAACGAGACCATCCCCAAAGTTGTTGAGGTGATTGCGAGGATCAAATCGTGTTCGTTTTTATGGCTGAAATATAGGTCTAGATTTAAAGATTATTTGGAAAGATTGGGTAGTTGACCCATTATACATGTTGTAATTGTTTCGTTTGGCGGTCCTCGTTTTGTGGGCGAGCCGTTTAATTGAAATTCACAGTTAAAAAAAAGTGAACATGAAAACGGACAAATCAAATCATTAATTACTAAAGAAACCACAAAAAATAATCATTAACAAAAAAATAAGCGAAATTATATTGGAAGCTGCTACAAAGATGGTGGCACAGACGATGGAGATTGATAGGACCGATAGAGCGAGGAGGTAAATTTGAAGGGAAGATGCATGAATACAAAGATTTTAGTTGAAATAAATGGAGGGGGGGGGGGGGGGGGGGGGGGGAGGGGTGTTTCAACCACAAATTTAAAGTTTTACAAACATAATATATCTTCGATGAGATGTCAACGTATTATCCTATATGTTTATACAAGAGTATATGTCAAAAAATCTTAGATACGTTTCAACGTATACAAGACTATTATCCTATATGTTTTTACATGATATTTAGCAACAGACTTCTTGAGGCCAATTATCTTGAACGAATGAAAAGTAGGTATGCATTAGAGTGACAAAAGTTGATTGTACATTAGGGTCAGTAGAAATATACTATAAGCGTTAAACATTTGTAGCCTAGTTGGTTGAGGGCCTAAGTTTTTTATGGGAGGTTTGGGTTTAATTCCTACTAGCTACATTTACATTTAGAGGACATTAAGAGAAATGAGGGATGACTCCTGACCTATGGTCAGGAATTCGAGTCCTGATCTCGCCCGGGTTTTACCGGTTCTCCACAGCGGGTCTTCGGACGGGCGGGGATCGGGTTTTCCCCGGTTCGGAAACCTCGTGGGCAAGCCTGGCTACCTTGGCCAGCCCCTTGCATAGTCCTGGGGGGTTCTTGGGTTCGCCAGTTTAAGGGTCTCATGGGTAGTCGGGCAGAAACGTTTCGTTGGCCGTTCAAAAAAATATATATATATATATACTATAAGCATGTGTATCTAATTCATCAATACTAGACAACTACGTGTGTAAACGATGATGTGTAATGGCCAGAGAGCTACTCGGGATCAAATCGGTAAAAAACTCGAACGAGCCGAGCCTTAACGAGTCCAGGGCCGAGCTCGAGCCTGAAACATGACTCGTTTAGTTATCGACCCCGAAGCTCGAGCCTGAAACACGATTCGTTAAGTTATCGAGCCCGAGCTCTAGCTTTTCATACAAAGACCGTTTAGGTTCGCGAGCCTAAACGAGCCCAAAAAAATTTTATATTATTATTTTATTTGTATAATATACCTAACATTTAATATTGGCGAGCCAAGCTCTAGTCGAGCCTTGGCTCGTTAAAACTATCAAAGCGAGTTGGAGCCGAGCTTTTAGCTTATTTAAAGTTGTTCTTAAATTATTTCGAGTTGAGTCGAGCCAAGTCGAGCTCGAGCTCTTGGGTTTTACTATCAAGCCGAGCTCAAGCTTCATAAAACATGACGTGTATAAGCTCGAGCTCGCGCCTAGTTGGGCTCGAGCTGGGCATGACTCGTTTACACCCCTATAGACAATGCTTGAGAGCCGATACGCTTGCGGGCAATAAATATTCCACAATTTTATAGGCTTCTAATATGTGGTGTCAGTCATACACTTATATAAATTAGATATGAAAAATGAAGGTCCACATCCCGAATCGATTATCTAACCCATTTTTTATGGAAGATGACTTTCGTTTACTCGGAAGTTGTTATACCCGCACAGCAGGCCCTGACCCTCTACACCCCCAGTCTATGTTGTCTTAACCGTTTCCACGTTGAAGGTTGGGTGGGCTGTTCACAGCTTCCGTCCGGAAACTGTACCGCCTCCACACGAACTCAGTTTAACTGCCGCCCGCTGATATAACAGCCAGATAAAAACCGAATTAGCTCTGGTTTGAACTCCATCCACCCTTTAATCACCATATAAAACAATCATCATTTCATTTCCCAACAAAACATTTCGCACCACCACCACCATCATGCTATTCCTCTCTACACAAGCTAAGTATATCATCCCTTTAAACAACTACACTACTCCAAATACTCAAATGACTAAAACACCCCTCACATCCAAACCCACCCCATTCCATCCCGAAGACACAACCGTCATTCCGCCCCTAAACAACCACTTTATCCTCCCCAATACGACGCCGTTGTCCCCACACTTCATCAGACACCAACTTATGTTCGTCAGATATAAAAACTAAAAGTAGGTTTAAACTTTAAACTAAAACAATTCAATACTCCTATTTATCCAAATGACCAAAACACCCTCCACATCCAAACCCACCCGACCCAACCCCAAAGGACACAACCGTCATTCCACAATCTAAACAACTAAACAAGTAAACTAGCCCCCAATACGACGTCGTTGTACCCACACTTCAACAGACCACATTATGTTCGTTAGATATAAAAACCAAAAGTAGGTTCAAAAAATTAAAAAACCCCCAATTTCTCTCTATACATAATAATAATAATATTCGAGATTTTAGGGTTTCAATAATAATAATAAAGCTTAATAATCGAGTGTGTAGTAGATGTAATTGTAGCTTAATTCCTTAATTTCGATCTGTTTATCTGTGTATATACATATACATGTGCTATAATTTGTTGAATTTTAGATATCGAAAACCCTAATTTCTGTTGAAGGCTTTTGTGTTCGAAGATCTGGTTCGATTTCGATGGAGGATCATATGGAGGATGATTTGCAGAAGGCGTTACGGATGAGCATGCAATATGACCCGCCGGAGGCTAAGCGGAGCAAAACTCCGGTGGAAGAGTCGTCGGATGTGAAGAATCGAAGGGAATTGATGGCCGCTGCGGCCGAGAAGCGAATGATGGCCGCAACCGCATCTGTATCTGTATCGGCATCGGCATCGGCATCGGCTGTGGTTTCGAGTGGTGTTGGTAGTAGTGTGGGGAAGAGTGTTGGTTCGGAAAGTTCGGAGATGAAGGTGGAGGAGAGTGTGGTGGTGACGAAGGAGGAGGAGAGGTCGGTGGTGACGAAGGAGGAGGAGATGTCGGAGGAGCGGGAGCAGTTGGCGGTGGAGACGGCGAATCAGTTGTTTTCGATGGTGTTTGGGAATGGAGTATCGAAAGGGATACTTGCGCAGTGGAGTAATCAAGGGATTAGGTATGGCAATTGATTATGTAATGCAATTTGATAATGTTTATTGTTTTGTATGTGTGTTATAGTTTTGTAGTGCGTAGATTAATGTGGAATTGTGGATTTTCATGTGTATTAGGTAAGAATTAAGAATCAAAACTTTGCTTGAGCCTTTAGCATTGGATTTTGTTGACCAATAAGTGGTGTTATGACGTGGTTTTGTGTACCACTTTGTGGCACGAAAGTTATTGAGATGCTAGAATTCTTGATTAAAGTGGAGAGTTTAATGCGGGTTCTCATTTCTGGCTTTTATTGAACATACTTCTTGCCTATGTATTAGTTAAGAATTAAGAATTGAAACTTTGCTCTAGGTTCTAAGCATTGGATCATTATGATAAGCTGACTATGTTGACCTCTAAGTGGTGCTATATTGCGGTGTTGTGTTTCCTTTTGAGGCATGAAGTTATTGAGATGCTATAATTCTTGATTAAAGCGAATAGGGTTTAATGTGTGTTATCGTTTCTGATTTTTATTGAAAATACTTCTTGCCTATGTATTAGACTATTAGTATTAACAATTGAAACTTTGCTCTAGCTTCTTAGCATTGAATTGTTATGAGAAGTTGAGTATGTTCCCATACTTTATTGAACGTAAGTCTATCCTATGTATTAGTTAAAAGTTAAAAATCAAAACTTTGCTCTAGCCTCTAAGCATGAAGTTATTAGGAATTTGGGATGCTAGAATTATTGATTAAACTTTAAAGTACGGTGGTGCTATATTGCGGTGTTGTACTGTTGTGTTTCCTTTTGAGGCATGAAGTTAATGTGATGCTAGAATTCTTGATTAAAGTGGATAGAGTTTAATGCGGGTTCTCGTTTCCGACTTTAGCGGACATATCTCTTGTAAATGCATTAATTAAGAATTAAAAATCAAAACTTTGCTCTTGCCTCTAAGCACTATTTTCTTATGATAAGTTAACTATATTGATCATTAAGTGGCAATATATCGTGGTGTTATGTTTCATTTTGAAGCATGAAGTTATTGAGATGCTAGAGTTATTGATTAAAGTGGATAGCGATAAAAAAAACTGTCTTAGCACTGGATTGTTATCATCATCATCATACTCAGTTAATCCCACCTATAGCAAAGCTAAGGTAGGGTCTGAGGAGGGTAAGATGTAGACAGCCTTACCTCTGCCCCTAAGAATAGAGAGGCTGCATCCAGTGAGACCCCTGGCTCGATGTGGTTTGGTATCAAGCCTTGGACATAAAATGGTGATATGTCGCGGTGTTCAAGCTTGTAAAAATCGGGACTAGTCACCGACTAGTCGCCGATTAATCAGTGATCGGTCCTCTGGTGATTAATTTTCAATTAATTTTCAATTAATCACTCCAATAATCGCTGGTCGGGCCAAGCCGGTGCAAATCGGACCAAATTGGTCCTAATCGGACCAAACTGGCCCTAATCGGACCAAAATCGCTAGAAAATTAGGTTAAAATTGGATAAAAATGGTTAAAAGTTGGACCAAATCGAACAAATATTACGAGTTCTTACCTTAAAATCGAATAATAGTGCATGATTTCGAACCATAATAGATGAAATTGTATGAGTTGGTTTATAGCCGGATGTTGTCTCTGATGAAAGAATGAGAGGGGAGGAAAAAAGCGGCGTTTGATGAAATATGGCTGATTAGGGTTACTTAAGTTTGGGCCTTTTAACATTTAACCCCCCTCCATCTTTACTAGTTTATATTTGGTCCCTAAAGTTGTAAATTTATACCTAAAATGTATAAAAATAACATTATATATGTATAAATTTGTAAAATTATATATAAAAAAAGTTTGATTTGATTAATCCCTAGTTCCCACCTCACCGGCCGACTAGCGCCTACCGAGTTCTACAACCTTGGCGGTGTTGTGTTCCATTTTGAGGTATGAAAGTTATTGAGATGCTAGAATTTTTATTAAAGTGGACTGAGTTTAATGCAGCTTATCATTTTTGACTTTGTTGAACCTACTTCTAGCCTATGTATTAGTTGAGATTTAAAAATCAAAACTTTGTTTTAAATTTTGGATTGCTATGATAATCCAACTATGTTGACCATTAAGTGATGTATCTCAATGTTGTATTTCCTTTTCGAGGCATAAAAGTTATTGAGATGCTAGATTTCTTGGTTAAAGACTTAAAGTAGATAAAGTTTATTGTGGATTCTCATATGCGACTTTATTGAACATGCTTCTAGCCTATTTATTAGGTGAAAATGAAAAATCATTTTTTTTCTGTAAAGCACTGGATTGTATGATAAGCTGATTATGTTGATCATTAAGTGGTGTTATATCTTGACTGTGTGTTCCATTTTGAGGCATGGAACTTATTGAGAATTTGAGATGCTAGAATTCATGATTAAAGTGGATAAACAAACAACATTCTTCTTCATACTAGAACAAGGTAAGAATATTCATTCTGGTCTAACAATTTTGTGTATGTTTAGCTCCATCCCACACTAATAGCAATAGTAAGGTACGGTGATTAGATGTTTAAATAAAATATTTTGAACCTGCCTTCTATGTGGACAACTAGTTTTAGTACACATATGACTTTCTTTTTTTCACTGTGATCAATATTTGATGATTTATATGTTAGTTTCCGAAGGGCCTAAAATAAAAGAATGGAGTTATTCGTGTTAAGAAGTTCAATTCAAATCATGAATTTAAATATAAAATCATATAATTCATCTATGCAATATTAAAGGAGAGTTATTTATTGCAATTAAAAATCCAGCAGGTGAACTCGCAGTACATAATTGAACCCCTATTATTTCATTGTAGACTGGGAATTTGGGATGTGTTTTTCTATTTGGTGCTAAAAGAATAAAACATAACTTGGTGCATTTTGGATTTTTATAAATATTCTTCAGAAGGATAATAATAACACATGAAGTAGTGACATGCCAGAAATTTAGCATCAAGCTCTCTAACCTGATACGACTCTAAATCAGAATTGTTTGTCCGAAAATTGGAGTTTTTTTGTGATTTGTAGGTTAAATGGTTATTGGTTAATATTGTTAGCTTAAATAAAGAACTGGTTAATGATTTGTGTGCTAAACAAAAAGATTAAAGAAAAAATCTGGTTTGAGGGCTGTTACGGGACAAAACATACATTTTTTAAAATAGTTAATTGCATAACTGCCCTGATGATTGTTAAACATGGTCTGGAAATCCTGGAATGCTGTTATTGATTGCATTTTTCCTGATGATATTTATAGAAAGTTACTTATTTATGATAGTACGGTAGGGTATATAGTGTAGATAATCATACTCTATGCTTTAATATGGATTAATATGGGTGTTCTTTTTCGAAACTGTGTTGTGGTTGTGGTAAACGTAATTGGTTTAGTTAAATGCTGTTTGTCTTTCGGGAGACGATGTGTTTGCATTCTTTATAATTTATTATATTTTTACCTCAAAAGAAGGAAAAATATGTTATTTTATATGTAATGTAACTGCCCTGATGATTGTTAAACATGGTCTTGAATGCTGGTATGGATTGCATTTTTCCTGATGATATTTACAGAAACTTAGGTATTTATGATAATACTGTAGGATATACAGTGTAGTCGTGTAGATGAGCATACTCTGCTTTAATATGGATTAATATTGGTGTTTTTTTTTTTCTTTTCGAAACTGTTTGTTGTGGTTGTGGTAAACAGAATTGGTTTAGTTAAATGCTGTTTATCTTTTGTGAGACAATGTGTTTGCATTCTTCATAATTTTATATTTTACCTCAAAAGAAGGGAAAATGTTATTTTATATGTTATGTAAATCCTTGTTCCGTGCTTATTCTATATAGTTTTATTGTTTTTTCTCATAGATTTAGTCCTGATGAAGAAACATCAATGGGCTTAGTTCAGCATGAAGGTGGGCCATGTGGTGTATTAGCAGCCATACAAGTAAACTTCTTGAGTTCTCGCTTATCATTTTACCTCTTTTTTTTTTTTTTTTTTGTGAATCAATTTTGTGCAGAAGCCAAAATATATAATAGCATTTGTCTTAATTTGAATGATATAAAGCTAATAGTTGCAAGTTAGAAAAACAATTCAGGTCTGGTTTTAAAACCGAAGTTGATGAATTAATAATCGTTTTTTGCTTAGAAAAGTGAATCGCTAAACGAACCTGAAACTGTTCCTTTAAAAATCTGTTTTTATTTTGTACATTAAAATTTAATTTATGAAAACTTGACATTTTGTATGATACGATTTGTTTCCATTTGCAGGCGTTTGTTCTTAAATATCTCCTATTTTTCCCCCAAGAATTAGTTAAAGATGGACCAAAGACTCCAATGTTTTCCGTTTCAAAAAGATCGCAGGAAATTCAAGATCCTGCAACAAATGTCTTTGGATCTCTGACAGAAGAAACTAAATCAAGGTGATTATCGTCATTTATCACTTGCTTTGTGTCCATCGCTGAAAAATAATAAAAGTTTTGCATTAGATGGAACCAGTGAGTTATTGTGAGGGAGTTCTGATAATATCTGACACTTTTAAACCGACATGTTCTAAAAGAAATATATACATTCTTGCAGGGCTTTGGTCAGAAGCATGGGTGAAATATTGTTTTTGTGTGGAAATAACAACAGTGCAACAATTGCATCCCTTAGAGTTCTTGACCATGAGATTGAGGGTAAAGATGAAAGCTCAAAAGATGAGGTAAATTGAAAACTAGGTTTAGGAAACAGGCCAAACGGGTAGTTATTGCCTTGTTGGTACTGACCGGACCAGGCTGCATTGACCTGAAACATCCAATGCCCTCACCAAAGGTCTTCCAACTGATTCAGCAGTTTTGCTCCAAGCTTTACATCTGCGCTGCCGCTCACCTTGAGGGGGCGGGGGTGATACCAAATCTATTACTTTTCAGACTTTTTGAATAAAATGATTTACAAGGTTTTACAACATTAGATTTACACTTTGGGCATATGTCAAGACACATTTGACCTGTATACCAATTAGTTTTGATTTTTTATTTGACCCATTAGTGATTAAATATAGCCCATTTCATGATATTCATTTAATCTACCAGATTGTTGCAAGATCTCTCGATGGGCTTTCAATTGAATCTGGTGATGATCTTCAGAAAGCTTTGAAAATTAGCACCTTCACATCTCTTTCCAGTGCAATGCAAAAGCTTGAAGAAATTATTCCAATTTTTAGAAGTCGTATGGGGGCATTATTGTTTTTACTTTCTGCTTTGCTTTCTCGAGGACTGGTATGTCAATAATTATTTTTCTTAAGTATACCTACAAAGCACCTTTATTTTAGTCATAGTCCAAATCTTTGAAATGGTTTAGGAGGTTGACCATAATTAAATTAGTAATAATTAATGTGTTTATTGTAATTACAAAAACAGTTTGTTTTTACTTATAATCTAAATCATGGAATAGATGATCTTGTAGGTTGTCCGTTTACTAAAACTGATTATTAATATATACTAAAACTTTATTATAACGGTTACCGTCATAATCAAATTTATGAAGAAAACGATCTATAAGAGGTTGTGTGCATTGAAATAGACTTAGGGTGACTTTCAACCCATTTGACGCCTTCCACTTTTTAGTTAATTTTCGTGTTGACTCGTTGAGATAAAACTCGACTCAAGACGATCCTTCGTAAGAGACGAGTTAAAATGTTCACCTTTATTTTTGTGCTAATGTGGACCTCATTTTTTTTTTATCAGGAAACTGTTCAAGCTGATAGAGACGACCCAACACAACCGTTAGTTACTGCCCCATTTGGGCACGCTTCACAGGTAATTCACATACCTCTGAAGGGTTTTTTGGATCCTCCTTTTATAACTGATTATCGAGTTTTAAATGTTTGGATAAACCGATAAACAAATATTGCTCGGTTTTGGATAATCAGTTCCAGTTTCAAAAACGAGGTCTACTGTATTAAAAAAATGTTATTTTTTGGTTATTTAAAGCACTAGTTTCTGGTAACAATAAGAAATTACTCAAAACACTCGAAACATCTGGTGTTCTGATTATAATTGTCTAATTCTGATCATTAATCCCCTCAGGAAATTGTTAACCTGCTACTTTCTGGGATGGCCGTTGCTAACGTTTTTGACGGGAAAATGGACTTAGGTGGCGGGATGTTCGTTAAAGGTATTTTAACACCCGTTGAAGTCGGTTTCCTTACATTACTAGAATCCTTGAACTTCTGTAAAGTTGGTCAATCCTTAAAATCTCCAAAATGGCCAATCTGGGTTATTGGTAGCGAATCACATTACACCGTTTTATTTGCTCTGGACCCACGAGTACAAGACGAAAACGAATTTGAGAGTCGAGAAACAACGATTCGTAGAGCATTTGATGCGCAAGATCAAAGTGGTGGTGGCGGTTTTATAAGTGTAGAAGGATTCCATCAAGTTTTGAAAGACGCAAATGTCAACCTCCCGGCTGACCAAGTCAACCATCTTTGTAGCTCCGGGTTTATAGTATGGAGCGAGTTTTGGCAAGTGCTTTTGGATCTAGACAAAAGTTTAGGTGGGTTAAAGGATTCAACAGGTCTAATGGGCAAAAAGGTCTTTGACCTTTATCATTTTAACGGGATTGCAAAATCGGTTTTGGGTGGTTCGGGTGGTGAGACACCTGTACAGAGACCACGGCTAACAATGTTGCGGGTTTGCGTTCCACCACGGTGGACCCCAGAAGAGTTTATGGCTAATGTATCCCTGCCAGGTTCTAGCTCTGGCGCAGGTGGTGGTGACGGTTCAGGATCTCAAGATGCGATGTCTGAAGTGTCTAAACCCGAGCGGGCTCAACATGCTCCTCTAGTGGATTGTATCAGGACTCGGTGGGCTCGAGCCGTGTGTAACTGGGAAGGAGACCCACCTAGCATTGTTTGACCATATGGCTCCATGTTGGCGGCTTCATATTTTACTACTGGAAAGAAATCAAACACAGATACATAAATGAGTGTCGGTTCGGGGTGGGGGTGATTGTTTGGTTGCATATGCATTAGACTATTTGTTCAAAGAAAAACCGAGGCTGAAGACGCTTTATTCCCTTGCACCTTGTGCCTTGGAAGTTGTACACTTCGGGTTTGCGCAAGGAGTACCCTTTAATCTCATTTTCGAACTCAAGATTTCATGAATTCTGGTCTTTTTAATCGATACTTTTTCGTGTTACTAGTTTGAATTCTTTATTTTCAGATCTTTTTGTTTTTATTTACTTTTTTTTTTTTTTTGTGTTTTAGCAGTTGGACTTCTTGTAAAAGTCTGCAATTGTTTATTTTCAAATCCTTGTCCATGATTTGCTAATAGTTGTTTACATAAAACGGGTCAGTGTAGATTGTGTTTTTATCGACAACTGGTTGGATATTGTATTCGACTATTCGAGGGCATACAAGCGTCAGCTGAACCTATTACACCCCAGGCTGAATTGTTATTATAATGAGTATTAAATCTTTTCTTGTTACAGTTTGCGCTCTTAGGTACTACTAGGTATGCCAGAATTTCATGTTTAATTTTGACCCTGCTGTAAGGTTATTCTTTTTACCCGTTATCTAACCCATCTATACTGCTAGGCAAATTAGAATTTCGTGTTTGAAATAATTTTAGCTTTCGACGGTATCCTATGGAAGAACACCTGATCAAATTTCTGACAATTCCGACGGTATCCTTGGTTTACAATAGCCCAAGGCACTCTTGAGGCATTTAGGTTCTGAAAGCCGAGACATGAAGCAAGGGTATCACGTATGTGAGGTGTTGCTTTGCGTACAACTCATCATCATCATCATCATACTCAGTTAATCCCACCTATAGCAAAACTAAGGTAGGGTCTGAGGAGGGTAAGATGTAGACAGCCTTACCTCTACCCCTAAGAATAGAGAGGCTGCTTCCATGGAGACCCCCGGCTCGATGTGGTTTGGTATCAAGCCCAGATATATAAGGAACATAACACTTAGCAATCGGGACAAACCCGATCGGTGCATGTACCCCTTTGTCTTTGGGCTATCCACGCCACCACATGATGCATGATTAACCGTCCGTCGTTTTTAACGTTATTTTCACGAAATTAGTAAAGTAACGTTAAAACTAGTGCAACTTTACTTTTGCCCCCCAAGGGCCACACATATACACATTATATGCGCACACCGAAAGTGGGGCGTTTGCGTACAACTGAAAGTTTTAATTACAACAAGCGCTGCGCCTCTGGATTGTTTTATATTTCAATCTTTTTTATCTAACAAACCTTTCATAAGTTCATCTCTTTGGTTGGTTTAACATTCAATCAACTTATAAACTGAGTGCAACACTTTTACTACGCGTATACTTTGACTACATTGGAACGTAAAATCATAGTAACTTATGATGCTATAAGGGGAGCGTTTGGATGTGTGTTTTGAAAGTGATCATCCGAATACTCACTTTTAACCGTTTCGGTACCCTTCTTTCGCTTGTGCAATTTGTCAATAATCCTCCATGTAACCGCATCAGGAGCAAGCCCATTTCTTCGCATTTCGCCAACAATCTGATAAGCATCTTTTATTAAACCCAACTTGCAGGCACCTTCAACCAAAATATTATAGTTTACAACATTTAACCTAACCCCACAATCCACCAATTCATATGCAAAATCACAAGCCTCATTAAACTTCCCAGAACAACAAAGCCCTTTAAGCATAGCCGAATAAACGAAACTATCATGAACTTTTGATGGCCAGATAACATCATCCCACAACACCTTCGCTTCATCTACGCGATCACATTCACATAATCCACCAATCATAATCGCGTGTGTAGTACAGTCAGCAGCCACACCACCATCAACCATTGATTTAAACACATCCATTGCTTCATTTGCAAGTTTCAACTTAAACAAACCGCGAAGAACAACATTATATGTTATCACATTCGGGTCAAAACCCTTTTCAGGCATAAGCTTGAAAAGTATATCTAGAGCTTCGTTTGTCCTTCCAACGCTTAGTAATCCACTTATGATAGTCGTAAATGTCACACTATCCGGACTGCAAAAGTTGAACTTTTTCATAACCATATCATCTAGTACCTTAAGTCCATCATCAACCTTTCCCATTTTACAAAATCCGTTAATAACTGTGTTTAACGTAACTACGTCAGGATGGCATATTGTTTCAAGCATGGTAACAAGTGTGTTCAAAAGCTCGGTTGAAACATCATTCTTTATCAGAGATAAAGCGCGTAAATAGATATTGTAAACTCTCGCCTTATCAACCCCTTCTTTGTTCAACATGATATCAAGAAGCTTTTTCGCTTTCACAAGATCGCATTCTTCTACACAAAGCCGTTCCATAAGAATCTTGTAAGTAGTTTCAGACGGCGTGTAGCCAGTCTCAACCCCTTGTTCTAACAACTGATACGCTCTCAAATACCCGCCGTTTTTAGTAAGTCCATGAATAATAAAATTATACGAAACAGAACTTGGAACACACCCTCGTTTCATCATTATATAAACAATCCTCGACGCACCATGATGCCTTCCATACCTACAAAGCGAATCTATCATTTGCGCATACGCAAAACCATCGTCTACATTCTTCCAATCATACATCTTTTCCGCAATATCAAAAACCGATTTAAACAACCCCACTCGACAAAAACTATCAACCAAATTCGTAAACGCAGCATGATTAACACGCACATCATCTTCCTCATCCATCGATCTCCTTAACCTCCATAGTTCCTCGTCCAACAACGAGCTTTCAAATCCACCCCCCTTATTACAAACAATCCCACTGATCAACAAACTATACGTAACCGCATTAGCCTTAACACCCCACTCAGACATTTCATCAAACACCTTACGCGCAAGTCCCACCTCCCCAATTTCGCAATACCCTTTAATCAAAGTACTATAAGTCACCACATTCGGCGACTGCCCTAAACCCCTCATCCTAAACAACAACATATGCCCAATTCGAACACACGAAACGTTACAAAACGCATCAATCAACCGATTAAAATTGACAACAGACGGCACAAAACAAGGCTTAAGTTCAATAACCCTATTCATGGCATACAATGTAACATCAGGGCGTCTTCCCCAATTCAACAAACGTGCAATGATCACATTGCAGGTTCGTTCATCGGGAATGATAATATTGTGGCTGTTATTGTCGTCAAAACAGTTAGAAAGAAAGGATATGAAGTGGGTGTGGGCTTCGGCGAACCGGTTGGAGTTGCAAAGGTTGTGGATTGTTTTGGTGATGGGTTCTTCCAATTGTTTTTGTTGTTGTGGTTGTTGTGGGTGTTGATGATGTGGAGTAGTGTGTGTGAATAAGAGAGATTTAGAATGGGTGTAGAGATGGGATTTGATTGATTTGGTTTGTGATTGGAGTTTGTGGGAAAACATAGTCTGTTGTTTCTGTTGTGAGAATTTTTTAAAATTGTTTTGTTTTTGTGTGAAAACTGAAAACAGCAAATGGGTAAAGTAATAGGGTGTGAATGAGTTATAATATGTTTGTTAAGGCTCGAGATCGAGTTAGATAAGTTTGAATAGAATTTAAACAAGGGGAAGCTCAAATCTAAATTGTAGCTCAATTTGGGGATCCCAGAGTGAACTCCTCTTGCTCAGATCTTGTATGGGGGTCGCTAAGTTGCTTTTTGGCTTGCGAACCTGCCAACCCGTCATGATGGATGAAGCGGTATCGTGTTTTGACAAGGGTCTGCGGGGAGCCATTGAAGACATAGTGGTATGCGGGGGTCCGTTCTTTGGTGACCTACAGTGGCGACTGTCATCTTTACCGATGCGTTTGGGAGGGTTAGGGCTCCTCTCAGCAAAGGATGTGGGGGTGTATGCGTTTGTGGCATCGCGAGCTCAATCTTGGGACCTCCAAGACCACATCTTAAGGAATAGCGGGGTTGTCGACATGGACTTAGACTACGCACGGGCCCTCAAAAGGATAAACGACTATCTCCCAGGTTTTGATATGGACGGTTTTTCTAACAAGGACACCGCCCCCCCCCCCCCACCCCCAAAGCCTCAGAAAACTTTGGCGAATGCCCTTTTTGGCAAAATCGCACAGAGCCTGGGTGAATCTTTTGATCTGTCCCCCCGCCAAAAGGCTGTTATTGAATGTTTGCAAAGCCCCCATGCCCAAGATTTCTTGAATGTTATCCCAATCGAAGGTTTGGGCCAAACAATGTCTAGGGTTGAATACAGGGCGATTCTTAAATATCGTTTGGTAATCCCCATGTACCACGAAGATGAGGTCTGTCCGATTTGCCGTAAAGCATGCTTGGACGAATACGGGGAACACGCGGTTCACTGTGAGGAGTTGCCTGGCTTCAAATATAGGCATCACTGGGTCCGGGACGTTCTTTGGGACATTTTAAGAAGGGCTGGGATCTCAGCCAAGAAAGAGGCTCCTGTGAATTTCCTCTCGGACCCCACAGAAGGGAGATCCACCCTACGTCCAGCAGACTTGCTTATCTTTGGGTGGGCCGGGGGGAAACACGCTTGTGTCGACTTAACAGGCGTATCTCCGCTGGTTGGTTTGAGGGATACTGGTTTTGTAGCAGGGCAAGCGGTGCGGAAAGCGGAGGCGAAGAAAGTTGAGAAGCATGCTAAAGCCTGTGAGGAGAACCAACACGTTTTCGTACCCCTGGCATTTGATACCTTTGGCGCTTTGGCACCGGAAGCCATCCGTTTCCTGACCAGAGTCCAACGGGTTATTCATAGCAGTGTCACGACTCCGGGGGGGGCAGGGGTTCGTTTTTAGTAGGCTAGGGTTTGCTGTCCAGAAAGGGGTGGCGGCGCAGCTTGTTGCTCGCCTGCCTGCTATCTTGATGTAATTTTTCGCGATTTTCTATGAATAAAAAGAAATATTATTATTTGGGGAGGATAGGGTTGAAAAGAAATGTTTGCCTCTCACGTGATAGGCACGTGGGGGTAAGTAACGGACTAAGTAACTCAAGGCGGATCTAAAAATGAATTTCAGTAGTAACGTTTTTCATTTTAGTAGTAATGTTTTCTAAATTTCGTAAAAAAAAACCAAATTTTCCACTAATTTTCCACTACGCGCACGAAGTTGAGCAGCAACGGACGTGACACCTAGTTATACACTATGTCCACCCCTGAAGTAACTGGTGTTAGGAACTTAAGATAAGAGACGGATAGTGTCAATACTTTAGAAGTTGAGGTGTAATCTATACTATCTTATAATACATTTCACAATGACCTCTTAAAATTTAAGTATTACAAGCATAATTCCTTATAGTACAACACACAATGCATATGATAACTACTTTTTGAGGACACATATGTCTTTTGTACAATACTTACACATTTTTCCCCTCAACTTTACTCAACTTATTTTTTATTTAAATAACAATTACACTTTTCACCCTTATTTTAACCAACTACCCCCACGATTTTTAACCGCCCATAATTTTTTTATACGTTAATATTTTCGTAATATTATTACACCGTATAAACGAACATTTTTTTTCTTTAATTTGAGTATAGTATTGCTATATATTTTTTTTTTTAATTTAAAAATGATATGTTATGGTTAAGTAATAACCGAAATGAAAACATACGAAAATGAACCGAAATCACATTACTATATTATAATACATTTCTTATTGACCAATTAAATTTAAGTTTTACACTATAATTGTTTAAAGTACAACACAAAATACACATGTTAACTAAATTTTGTTTCTCGCCGCAACGCGCAGACACCTGACTAGTAATGTTAAAAGTGGATGAAACCTGATGTTTTGTGCGAACTTAATGGATGAAAATTGCAGTTTAATCTTAAATTAAATCAACTCTATCTATTTTCTTATGTATTCAAGATGATGAAATCTAACGAGATCCAGTTACGACCAGGTTTGGAAAGCAAAAATAAGAACCTGGATATTGATCGGGCATGTATTTCGCCATTGAATACTATCCTACATTTTAACTGATGGCTGCATTGTGTACTAGTGTTTTCATTGATTAATGTAGGTTGATTAGCTTGATAAGTTCATAGAATACATGTGGACTTATCTTCAGAAGGTATATCAGTAACATTAATAATGCTAGTTTTTGTGGTTTCTTTACTAACCTCTATATATTTGTAGGCAATATGCGAGACTGCATAGGTATATCAGTAACATTAATAATGCTAGTATTTGTGGTAAATCCTATAGAACGCAGATTGAGATTGTCTGCACCTTCCCTGAGTGAATGCCGATTTACTTCAGAATTAGTGTCTCATAGAGTTTGTTCTTATGCATATTTTGCAATTTGCAGAAATTTAGGATTTACCAGAAAACGTAACTCGAAACTCACAATGCAGGATCCTTATATACCTCATTATAGTAACATTTTTTTGGATTTTTGCTTGATTTAATGCAATAACTTGGTTTATAGCAAATTAACAATAGTGTATTTTGTTGATAAATAAAGTCAAAATTGGCCAGTCAATGATAGACAAAGCTGGATAAGAGTTGCATATGAAGTCCAGGGGCCAGTTGTGACAATTCTGAGAGTTCATTTCTGTTATAATAATGTTTCGGCTAAAAGAGTACAAGACTAATAAGCTGGAGGGTTAATTCTGCCAAGATGAAAGTGTTAACTAACTTGTTAACGTCTACTTTGGGGATTAGGTCTTTATAAGCTGTTTTGTTTCAATCGTTTGGTTTAATCGTTTTCTTTTCAATTCAATGTAATTTATTGTTCGTTCTTCATCATTAATAAAGTCCGAAGCATTTGATTACGTTTCTTGATACAATTTCATAGTCTATTCTTTAACAATTGGTATCAGAGCCAGGTTGCTCAAATTCTGTAAAATTGGTTGTTGTTATCCACGTTTGAAGATCAAGAATGGTGTCAACTAAGTTCGAGATAGAGAAGTTTGATGGAAAGAATGATTTTAGTCTCTGGAGAGTTAAGATGAGGGCATTATTGGATCATCAAGGGATCAATGATGCTCTGTTGGGGGAGAATAATATGCCTGCTGGTTTGAATGATAAAGAGAAGAAAGATATTCTAGAGAAGGCTCATAGTGCAATAATATTGAGTCTTGGTGATAGAGTATTGAGAGAGGTGTCTAAAGAAGCCTCTGCAGCAGGTGTGTGGGCAAAGTTAGAGTCATTATACATGACTAAGTCTCTTGCCAACATATTGTATCTTAAGAAGAGGCTGTATACGTTCCATATGGCATCTGGTAAGAGTCTTGAGGATCATACTGATGAATTTAATAAATTGATATTGGATCTTGAAAATATTGAAGTAAATTTAGAAGATGAAGATCAGACCATTGTTTTCTTGACATCTTTGCCATCAAGTTTTGAACACTTTGTTGAAACATTGATGTATGGAAGAGAAACATTGTCAATGGATGAAGTGTGTCTGCACTTAATTCTAGGGAACTGAAGAAGAGATCATATCCAAAAGAGGAACGTGGAGATGGTTTATTTGTAAGAGGGAGGCCAGATCATAAAACTAATAATCAGAAGAATTCAAGGTCTAAGTTGTAACACCCCAACCGATGGCGGAAACATCGAGGTGTCACGTAAGAATGAGTATACAGTAGCACATGGTATTTAAGTTTTAATTGAAATTTATTTAAAGTAAAAATATCCAAAATTGAAAATACATAACAAGTCTTGAATGAAATTCTAATACATCAAAAAGCCAAACAAAGCATAAACTTCAAACTGTCTCCTCATGCTAGCTCTAGACTTCAAGCATCATTATTTCCTGTTGAGTTGTAAAAATGGGGGGGGGGGGGGTCAACTAGAAGTTGGTGAGAATACATAAGCCATGTCACGCAATTAAGTTTAAGAATAAAAGTTTAGCAATTCATATGTCTATCGTAAGTTTAAGTCTACATGAATAAACATGAAGTGTTGTATGCACATAATCAAACCTCCGACTAGTTTAGGTCCATCCCGTCATCCACGGTTCGCCTTAATATCACGTTGGAACGATAACAATCACCCGCGCTCCCCATAAAAGATGGTCAACGAATCTAGGTGGGATTGTCAATCCAATAGATCTATTATTGAGTATCGCCGGCTTGGCCATAGCTAATGATTATGTATATTGAAGTTTAAGTGTTGTTGTCTAAATCATGAGGCAATAAAGTTTACAACTAGACATGTATGTAGAATTGCTTAAGTATAATGTTGCAAGTATAAAGAATTGCATAAACATGGTTACGTAAACTCACATTCGCTAAGCTGAATTATCCTCTAAGCGTTGTGAATGTATGTGGGGCGAATCCCAAAGACTCAACAACGTAGCTAGTCCAATTTGAAGAAATAAGAAATTCGAAAAAAAAAAGAAAGAATATCATGCTTCCAATTCGCCAATTACAAGAGCTTATAATCAAAGCTTCAATTGTAGAAGTAATAGACTATAGAAGAAAAGTACGAGGGAAAGTTTAATCGGATTGAAACAATCGATTTAGAGGTGGCAAGTGTAATGGTTCATAGGTGGGTTTTTATACTAGTTTTGGATTCAATTAGCCATTAAAATTGGTCAACACCATAAAGTAAGGTTTTATGATGAATTGACTATTTGACTAGGACTTTGACTGCTTGACTAAGACTTTGACCAGGACTTTGACCAGGACTTTGACTATTTGACTCAAGGCTTTATTTTGAAATGAATTTATATCTTCCTTGTTTGAGATTATAAATGTAATTGAAAAAAATGATTAGCTTTAAATAAGAAATAAAAAAAATCATTAGTTTGAATTGGAAAATAAAAAACACTGTCTTATAAAATGATGATTTTATAAATAGAATTAGGATAGGACATATGTCATGATTGAAGATTTTTTTTTTTAAGTACAATGATAAAAGGAACTTAGAAAAATAGAGTGCACGGATAAAGATAAGAATACTTAGAAATAAATTAGACTTTATATCATGGATCGGGAAATACTTTAATGCAAAATAAATGGGAAAATTCGTGAGGTTACATAAGTCTAAATTCAAGAGAAGATGTTTTCTTTGTAATTCAGAAAAACATCTGAAAAGAGATTGTCCTGAGTTGAAGAAAAAGAAGTCTGATCATGGAGGTTCAAAAGGGCAAAACAGTCATTTTGTATCTGATGATCAATCAGATAGATATGACAGTGCTGATGTTCTTGTTGTAACAAGTGAATGCAGTGATGTTCTTGTTGTAACAGTGAATGGAATCAAGATGAGATGGGTGATGGATTCAGGAGGCTCTTTTCATATGACTCCTGTCAAGGAGTTCTTTAAAGACTTGAAGATGGTTAAGAATATGGGATCAGTGAAACTTGGAGATGATAGACCCTGCCAAGTAGAAGGCTATGGTATAGTCATTATTAGAACTGAAAGTGGAATGGAGGTTGATCTTAAAGATGTCAGGTACATTCCTAGTCTTAAGAGAAGTTTATTGTCACTTGGTACCTTAGAAAAGAATGGTTACCATGTCAGTTTGAGAGATGGTAAGGCTAAGGTAATTAAAGGTTCTATGGTGATGTTGAGTGGGACCAGGACAGACAACAATATTTATCTGTTGGATGGTGATGTTGTTGGTGCTGGACTGGATGCCATGGCTAGTGAAGAAGGAGATAATGATGCCCTGACATGGCATAAAAGATTAGGCCATATCAGTCAGCAAGGACTTGTTGAGTTAAAGAAACAATAAGTTCTTGGTGATCTGAAAAATTGTGACATCAGTTTCTGTGAGGCCTGTATCATGGGGAAACAGAAGAGAGTTAAGTTCAGTAAAGGAAAGCATATAACCAAGGGTATCTCGGATTATGTGCATTCTGATCTATGGGGGCCTGCAAGAACTGAAACTATGGGAGGGTCATGTATTTTCTTTCTATTATTGATGATTATTCAATAAGGGTATGGGTATATGTCATTAAGAGTAAAAGTGATACTTTTAAGAAGTTCAGGGAATGGAAGGTTTTAGTTGAAAATTAAACCAATAGAAAGATAAAGAAAATAAGAACTGATAATGGGTTGGAGTTTTGTTCAGGGGAGTTTAATGAAGTTTGCAAAGAGAATGGTATAGCTAGACATTTGACTATACTAGGAACTCCTCAACAAAATGGTTTAGTTGAAAGAATGAATAGAACTTTATTGGAAAGAGTGAGATGTATGTTGGTCACAGCAGGGTTACCTAAGAAATTTTGGGGTGAAGCTGTGTCAACAGCAGCCTATCTTATCAATAGGTGTCCTTCATCTGCAATAGATATGATGACCCCTATGGAGATGTGGACTGGTATGAAACCTGAGTATGAAGATCTGAAAGTTTTTGGTTCTCTAGTATACTCTCATGTTAGTGATGATAAGTTGGACCCAAGAGAACAAAAGTGTATTGTTATGGGATACACAGAAGGAGTTAAAGGCTATAGACTTTGGAGGGTTGATAATGTTAGTCCAAAGATAATAGTGAGTAGAAATGTGAAGTGCAAAGAAGATGTGCTATATAAAGATTTATTTGGGAATAAAACTGAAAAGATGAGTAGTGATAAAGAGAAGGTTCAGGTTGAGGTGGAGCCATCAGTGGAAGAAGAAGATATGATAGAACAATCTGAAGAAAGTAGCTCAGGTGATAATCAGGTAGTTAATGATTATTGTTTAACCAGAGATAGAGCTAGAAGACAGATTGTGAAGCCCTTGAGATTTAGAGATAATGAAGACATCTCTGCAGTTGCTTTTATGACTGCAGAGAATGAAAGCATCTATGAACCATTAACCTATGAAGAAGCCATGTGCTCTGTTGAAAAAGAAAGGTGGAGAAGGGCAATGGATGAAGAAATGGAATCTTTGTACAAGAATGGTACTTGGATTTTGGTAGATAAGCCTAAAGATCAGAAGCTTGTGTCATGTAAATGGATCTACAAAGTAAAGGAAGGTGTTAAACCAGGTGAAGGTCCAAGATACAAGGCTGGATTGGTTGCCAAGGGATTTACTCAAAGGGTTGGGATTGACTACAATGAGATTTTTTCTCCTGTAGTTAAGCATACTTCCATAAGGGTGATTTTGTCATTAGTTGCTTCACTTGATTTAGAGTTGGAGCAACTTGATGTCAAAACTGCTTTTCTTCATGGAAATTTAATAGAACAGATATACATTGTTCAACCTAAGGGGTATGAAGTTAAAGGGCAGGAAGATAAGGCTTGTTTATTAAAGAAGTCATTATATGGCTTGAAACAGTCTCCAAGACAGTGGTACAAGAGGTTTGATGATTATATGGTAGGTAATGGGTTCACAAGAAGTTTATATGATAGCTGTGTTTATCATAGAGAGTATGAGAAGGGCAGTTTTGTCTACTTATTGTTATATGTAGATGATATGCTCATAGCCTGCAAAGATAAGGAAGAGATTGATGCTACAAAGAGACTGCTAATGAAGGAATTTGAAATGAAGGATCTTGTCACACCCTCAAACTTCCACTGCGGGATTTATACCGCGGGGCGTGTGACATACTAGGATCCCATAGCCATAAGTCACATGAACGACTCTAAATGCCCAACCCATTTAGTTCGTTATCGAAAACAGGTTTACTAGATAATCATTTATTCAAATAGTTGCGGAAGCGAATTTAAAGATAATAGTTAACCATATAGTCTGCGCAAAACAACGCACTTAAAATCATAATAGATAATTAAACATTCGAAAGTAGTTAAGTGTTCATATCCCAATGACGCTATATGATGCATGCCCTACACGTACTCTGAAACTAGTGACCAGGCTTTCTAATCGCGGCACCGGAAGCTAACTACCTGTAAAAGCATGTATATCGTGTGTCAACATAAATTTGGTGAGTTCACAAAGTAAGGTAAGTAAAAGTGTAGGTTTCCCAAACCAAGAATGTTTATTAGGTTCCCCGAACCCAAAGTAGTAATCATTAACCAAAACCAAGAACCAAGAAACAAGAACCACGAACCACTAGTTCAGCGTATGCCAAGGGTAGCTAACCCATTGATGATAACCAAACAATGTTATACCGAATTGCTATTCAAACGATGCACTCGCCCCGCGAGCTGGTTTTTGCCTCCCATCATTGCCTATCAACAATGATAAAGTCTAAGGTCGTAGTTCACGCCCGGCTCCCAGCACGGTGTGAGGTTTGTCAAACCTAATAGCGCTATCAACTAGTAACCCGCTTGCCATAACCCGGCAACTCATTCGGTAAATAGTAGAGGACTTCCGTGATAGAATGCAGTTTAGTTCACCAAGGACACAGAGTGTGAAACTAGCAAAGCCCGACCCACACAAGGAGTCATAGCACCCCAAACCCGGGATGTGAAAGTAGTCCCAAACCGGACTAGAAAAGTTAAGTAAGTTGTCTCAAACCCGAGACGCATGCTTTTGAGAAAAGAGTAGTTAAACTCACCTGATAAAGATGCTTGTGATTTAGTGAAGTTGAATTACGTAGCTACTATTGTCCGGACAGTACTTGCCCTATGATTTATTAGAAGCATGGTAAATCACAAGTTTTGTCATACAATTTGTCTACCCGACACATGTGGACTTGGTTATTGTGTTATGTGAACCTTGGTATTGTTCTTGTGATAAATTTAGACATCTTAACATGAGTTTAGAACATAATCTTACCTTAGTTGAATGTGAACACTTGTTCTAACTTTGGTAACACATGTTAGTTAGTGGTGGCCGATTATAAAACTTTGTATAGATCCTTAACCCCCGATCGTGATCTTAGGTATTACAAAACCAATTGCTACACGTGGTGATTTATAAGATCTTTAGGATATAGAAACATAGTTTTTGGCCTCCTTAAGATGTAACAAGGCCGATTTATGTAATGTTAAGACAACGTATTCACTACTGCAAGATTAAGCAAAATCTAAGACAATGTGTGCGTGTTCATGTGTTTAAATCTACTAGGGTAGATTAAAGTAAGGTAGACTAGATTGGATCATAGTTTAAAAGCATGGTAACCTTACCTAAAGGTGATCGAAGGTTGGATGGTATCTAAAACTCCTCCACGAGCTTGCAAGGCTTCGGCTATGGATGAGCAAGATCCAAAAGTTTTTAGAGAGAGAAAGAATGATGTTGGTGTGCCTTTGAGAATGAGATGTGTCCTCTATTTATAGTGGATCGGCTAGTGTATGGACAAAACAAAGGAGGTATGATCTATCTTCTTGAAGTTCGTTATTGTTTAAGTGACTAATCATAGGTGAATGAAAGATAGTGACTTAAGAATGGTTGTGTGCTCCTTGATTCTAGCCGATTATAGATAGCTATGGACTAAAGGGGTATGTTGACTCATCAAGGAGTGGATTAAGGTTTTGTTTCTTTCCTAATCTTGTGTAAGGTTGACAACTATCCATAGCTTGCATCCTCCCCTTCCCTTGGCCGATTATAATCTCTCCCAAAGAGGCAAGTCCTTTGCCTTGGAAATGGAGCATTCATTCCTTGTTTTATCTCTACTTTCATATAAGTAAGTGTCATGCCTTTTCCTTTGTTTATAGCCGCTAGATGTAGGAAGTCCAAGAGAGGGTATGTTGACTTTAAGAAGTAGTGTGATATCTCTTGTTTTGTTGCTTGAATTGGTGTAAGGGTTGACATATCCCTTTCATGGGGACATGTGGGTATTTCGGCCGCCAAAAAGAGGAGAAGAGGACAAGGATTTCTAGATGATAGTGATGGTTCCTCTCATGTATTCCTATTGGTTGCTTGTTCCCAAGGTGACATCCTAGAATGTTTGTTGAAAGTGACAAGTCCTTGGACTTGTTCCATGTGGTTTTCGGCTAAGAGAAGACAAAGAGATCAAGTGTGTAGGGTAATGAGTTTAGCCCTTTGATAGTGACTAGTGAGTGCATATATGTGAGGTGTATTGGCCGATTGTTTCTTAACCATAAGAGGAAGGTTTGTCATGTATGATCTAATCTCTAATGATTAGTGTTTTGTATGTATTTTAGTGTAATATCCTAGTTCCATCCATGTTCCTTGTTAGTTAGTGTAGGTAGCCGAAATGTGTAGAAGTTTAAGTGTTTATAGGCATGTGTTGTTAAATCAATTTCATGTTGCAACTCCTAGCCTTTTTGTGATCAAAGCTTGGCCGTAGGTGTTAGTCTAGGGATAGGAGTTGTCTAATTAGGATGTGAGGCTCTATAGTGATTAGTTTAAACAAAAAGAGTAAGACTTCCATAGGTTAATAGAAGATGTAAGACTCTATGTTTGTGTATAGTGTGATAACTAATCCATGTCCATGTATATGTGGGCATGCGTGTGTGTATATAGGTAATTGGTGAGCATGGGTGTGTGTTGTGACACTCGCCGTTTAGGAACCGTTATCCGTACTGTAATTAACGCACTAATTGAAAATTTAACGTCAATGAGATTTAATTTTGATAAATTAAAGTCTTATTATTGCTAGCAAAGTTATTTTGATGCAAAGGTTTGCATTGTGGATTTTTTAGAAATTACGGTATCGCATTGCGATAATTAATCGAAATGAGCGTTGGTGACGACCCGATAGCTATAAAATATCTGGAATGGACCTATATGCTTGGAATAGCATAAGATAATATTGTATATGAAAATTTAGTTGGAACGAACAAAAACGCTGATTTGTAGCTTTTGTCTCGCAGCGTTCGGTATAGCGTGTATGTTCGCTTTTAGCCGACAATTTGGACATAATTAAGCGTCAAGCACCTAATATAATTATTATACACTAAAATTTCTAAGATTTAGTGGTTAATAATAATTCATAATTTATTGGGCTGAAATAATTAATTTAGGGTGTGTTTTTATAATTTTTATACCCCTAAATTACCTAAAATACCCCCCTAATTAACAAAATTGACCCAACCCATTAATACCCCATCTCCATCCACGATTTTTCTTGCAAAAATCTGCAGCCAACACATGTTTATTTTACACTTATCTCATTTGTGAGATTTACAAGTGTTATGCCTATACACCTAAACCTCACTCATTGAAGCTTTTATGCATGCAATCCTACACAAGCTCCAACACACTCCAACTCTTTTCCTTTCCTCAATATTGTCGCCTCCTTCATCTCTCCACCCTCTCTCTTCATTTTTTTATAAACAATCAAGAATACTAGCTAATTTTTACATCCATGAAAGATCTTTGAAGCATTGGAGGTGTTTTAAAACAATTTTAAGCTTGGAGAAGAGTGTAACAAGGAGATTCATCATCTTTTCTTTCTTAAAACAAGTATTCTTCAAGGGTATAATGCTTAAACCTTTGATTTTTCATCATGTCTTTAAGTTGGATTCTTGAAAGATTGTTCACCTAAAACGTCAAAGATTTTTGAAAGAAAAGTTTAAACAACAATTTTGTATAAAAATGGAAGATGATGAGATGAAAATGAGTGTATGTGTGTGCCGTGTAAGTGTGTGTGTGTATGTTGGTGTGTTGACATTGTGTGATCTTTAGAGTTTAATGTTTGGAAGTAACTTTTTGTTAAAAATTAGAGTTTTTATGAATGATTGTGTATGATAAAAATATGATATGAGATCTGATGTAAAAATCAAAATATGACTAAAAACTTAAAACAAATTGCATGTTATGATTTTTGACTTGAATGTGGATTTATTTTATGATACTATGTTCAAAAATTCAAGTTATGATAATCAAAATATAAGTTTGAACATGCATTTTAAGATCTGATATGGGTCCACAAAATGTGTTATAAGATGATGAAAATATTATGTTCTTGGATAAAAACATGAAAATCTATGATAGAGTCATGCTAGAATAACTTAAAATGCTTAAAAGTGGCTTAAAATGGTAAATATATCATGTAAATGGGAGTTTTTGAAAAAGATGATTTTTAATCAGTAACATTCAGGCTATTTTGACCTTATAATGACCAAAATAATCTATGATAAAGATTATAATTAAAACAATGTGTTTAAAACCGAATTCTAGACGTAAAAAGTTCGGTTTTCGCAACTTTTCGGCACTTGGAACCTTATAATTTCAAAACTGATTATAATCAGATTATGAAAATATATTTTAAGGATAAAAATTATGTTTTTAAGTAAATAATAAGTTTGGTATTTTTCTATGTATTTATACAAGGCTTAAACGCGAAACTAGGCGTTAAAACGGTAATTTTAACGCTTAAATTGTAAGTTTCTGAAAACTGATTTAGATCAGCAATTTTGGACATAATTTATGTTTAAAACAATTGTCTTAAAGTGTTTATAAATATCTTGGTGTTTATATGTGTGAAAATGTGTAAATTGACACGTAGGAAATTACGGTTCGGCTAGAAATCGCGTCGTTACGCAATTTCTAGCCAAACTTATTAAATTGCCAAATTTCACTTTATAATTAGTATTATAAGTGCGAATATGTATATTTTGATGATTTATGTGTTAATAGGTGAAAAACGTGGAAAACGGCTAAGTAACGTTATCCGTTTCGATTAAAAACACATACCGCTAGTCTTGGATTGATTATGGGTTCTAGGTTGCGATCACACCGTGAGGTCTAGCTAACCTACGAAGAAGGTTACGGGTGTAGATGTAAAATCATAAACAGTTTTGTGAACAAATTAATTATTCGGAAATTGGAAAAACCTGTGAACTCACCAGTTTTACTGATGTTTTTAAATTGGCATATTTTTCAGGTACTTAGTATGCATGTGGGGGAATTATGAGACGGGTTTTTGGGGCAAGCACATGAATGTGACACTGGGATATCATCGATCTTGTGGGGACCTAAACTTGGTTATGAAGTTGTGATGACGACTTTGTATAACTATAGATTTTAACAATGTTTTGTAACAAATTACTTAACTTTTAATCTTATGGTATCCACTTTTGTTACCGTGTTTGCTTAATTGTTGACTGTCACCAATGTCCGTTACACCGCCCACGCTTAATCTCCGCTGCGATTTCTGGGTGTGACATGTGTGTATATAATGTCGTATGTATGTGTGTATATACACATGTGGGCATAGCTTGCATAGTCTCTAAGACAAATATCTTGGCCATGATCCCATGCTTAACATGTTATGTCAATAAGTCGGTCTATTCATGTTAATAGTGTTGTGATTGTTCGTTGTATAGCCTCTAGTACACCTTTGATATAGGAATATCATCCGGTTCCACAAGGGTAAGAGTTTGTTATGTTCCATGCCTCTTGATGACGACATTAACATGTATTTTTGTTTCATAGGCATTATATGTTCATTAAATAATAACCCATAGGTACATATTTATCTCGTGTGTGCACGTATGACTTACCTAGCTAACCTTAGCTAAGTAGAATGCAAGGAATCTAAGTGCAAGTAACTAGAGTTTTGATTGAATTAAGAACCTAAAATTGCGGGGTATCACATCATCCCCAAGTTGAAAAGAATTTCATCTCGAAATTCAGCAAGTAACCTAGTAAAGTTGGCGTCAAGTGAGAGAAAATTCCAAAAAAAAAATTCTGGGTGTCACAGATCTAGGTGAAGCTAGAAAGATTTTGGGGATGGAAATTGTCAGGGACAGAAGTTCAAGACAGTTGAAGTTGTCTCAGAGTTCTTATGCTAAGAAGGTGTTGAACAATTATGGAATGGATAGTTGTAAAGATGTTAAAACTCCTATAGCTCCTCATTTCAAGTTGTCTAAAGAAGGATCACCTAAGACTGAAGCTCAGAAGAAGTATATGGAGAATGTTCCTTATGCTAATGTTGTGGGAAGTCTTATGTATTTGATGGTATGCACAAGGCCTGACTTGGCATATTCAGTTGGGTTGGTTAGCAGGTTTATCTCTGATCCTGGTAAGAGTCACTGGGAAGCAGTTAAATGGATTCTCAGGTATCTAAAAGGTACACAGGATGTTGGTCTTGTGTTTAAAAGGAATGATGATTGCAGGGGTAAAATGGTCACAGGATTTGTTGATGCTGATTATGCCAAAGATTTGGATAATGGCAGATCAATTTCTGGGTATGTTTTCATGGTGCTTGGTAATGTAGTAAGTTGGAAAGCACAATTGCAACATGTTGTTGCATTGTCATCTACAGAAGCAGAGTTTATGGCTCTCACAGAAGGGGTAAAAGAGTCTATTTGGTTAAAAGGTTTTGTGCAGGATTTGGGGTTGGAAGATCAAAGTGTTGTTGTGTTTTGTGATAACTCAAGTGCTGTTCAGTTGACTAAAAACAGTGTGTTTCATGAGAGAACTAAACATGTGAAGGTGAAATTGTTCTTTATTAGAGACATAGTCAACTCTAAGGAGACTGAAGTCCATTGGATTGATACTGAACATAATCCTGCTGATATGTTAACCAAAGCTCTTCCTGGAACAAAGTTTGATTTCTGTGTGAGGTATCTGGATCTTGGTTAAAGTCAATTTGTGGCTTTAAGGTGGAGATTGTTGATAAATAAAGTCAAAATTGGCCAGTCAATGATAGTCAAAGCTGGATAAGAGTTGCATATGAAGTCCAGGGGCCAGTTGTGACAATTCTGAAAGTTCATTTCTGTTATAATAATGTTTCGGCTAAAAGCAGGGGCGTAGCATTGTTGGGGCGGAAGGGGGCGGCTGACCCCCCCCCCCCCCCCGAATTTTCGCGCAGAAGTTCCGATTATATAGTATTCGTATAGAAAATTTTGGAAATATAGGGTTTCGACCCCCCGAAACTGGTTTTCGACCCCCCGAAACCAGTGACTTCCGACCCCCCGATGTCTTCCGACCCACCAAACCTTCGGGACAAGCTTCGCCACTGGCTAAAAGAGTACAAGACTAATAAGCTGGAGGGTTAATTCTGCCAAGATGAAAGTGTTAACTAACTTGTTAACGTCTACTTTGGGGATTAGGTCTTTATAAGCTGTTTTGTTTCAATCGTTTGGTTTAATCGTTTTCTTTTCAATTCAATGTAATTTCTTGTTCGTTCTTCATCATTAATAAAGTCCGAAGCATTTGATTACGTTTCTTGATACAATTTCATAGTCTATTCTTTAACATATGTGATATTCCTATATTCAACATTTTCAAACATATGATGATTGGCGAACAAATCATTTATGGTACCTTAACTGACCAAACGTCAAAAGATACAATAACCGGTTATGTATAGTTAACTAACGGTTCAATTCGTTCTCTAACACTTGATCTTGAAAAATAACAAAATTGATAACATGGAGACTTGAACCAATGGAATAACATTACTGAACCAATTTAGTAACTCAGGTGCAGATTCCTTATGCATTTTAGCTTATGAGCACAATTCTGATATTTAATTATCATTTTTACAAGTGATTTGGTTCAAAATTTGTACAAATATTAGTTTTATTAATTTAATCGAGCCCGACCTAAGCTTGAGCTTAAACAAAGTTCTTTTATTAATCTAGCTTGGCATGTGGAGCTCGTCAGGCTCGTCGAGCCTTATGAAGCCTTAGTATAATATTAGTTTTATTAATATTTAATGCTATTTACCCGCTCTTTTAAGCTTATTTACTAAACGTACCCGAACCGAGCTCCATTAATCAAGCTCCAAGCCTATTATTTAGATTATTTTTATCTAATATATTAACTAATAGATAGCAAACAAGCCAAGCTCAAGCTTAATAAATTTCTAACATGCCAAGATCAAGTTTTGAAAACAAAGCTCTAAAACAAGCCAGGCTCAAGCTCTCATCAGTTTTTTCAAGCTCAAGCTTGAGACTCGGCTCAACTCATTTGCACCCCTAATGTAGCCCTCGGTACTCGGTCTAATCACACACTACTCAGCCCATCCAAGTTAACAACCCTTCCACAATAATAACATGATACATTTAGATCAAGTTGCAAGATCCAATCAAACAAAAAAATAATAATAATAAATAAAAAACAAAAAAAACTGAACATAAACTCTATTTAGATTCCATTAAACCAGTTACATTCATCACCATTAATCAACAATAACATTCCCCTAAACATTAATCCAAACCTCTAAGCTCTCTCACCTCTAATCCTCCTAGCCAACTGCATATCTTTCGGCATAATCGTAACCCTCTTCGCATGAATCGCACACAAATTCGTATCCTCAAACAACCCCACCAAATACGCCTCAGCCGCCTCTTGAAGCGCAGCAACCGCGCTGCTCTGAAACCGTAAATCCGTCTTAAAATCCTGAGCAATTTCCCTCACTAGCCTCTGAAACGGAAGCTTCCTAATCAACAGCTCCGTACTCTTCTGGTACTTCCTTATCTCCCTCAACGCCACCGTCCCGGGCCTAAACCTGTGCGGCTTCTTCACCCCTCCTGTTGCTGGAGCCGATTTTCGGGCAGCTTTTGTTGCCAATTGTTTCCTTGGGGCTTTTCCGCCGGTCGATTTGCGGGCGGTTTGCTTTGTTCGGGCCATTTTTGTGTTGTTTTGAAGGTAAAATTGGATTGAATTGGTTGATTTGTGGGTTATTGAGAAGAAGATGTGTGTGTGTGTTTATAAGGGTTTGTGGATGTTTGAAAATATATTGGGGGGAAAGTAGTGAGAGGGAATTAGGAGCGTTGGATTTGGTTGTGTTTTGAATGGACGGTGGAGATTATGTTTTGAGGTAGAATATGGATTGCGATCCGTGTGATGTTCTTTTTCTTTTGTAATCTAAAGATATTGAAAAACTAAGGATTGAATTGGAAAAATATGAGTGATATGGGCATCACTAGGGCTAAAATTGCTCGGCGCTCGCTCGTAATTTGCTTGGAAAATGTTCGTTTGATTTTCCGCTCAGATGTAAAAGAGCCAATCGGCTTGGCTCGGTTCAGCTCGATATAATATTTATTAATTTATTATACATATAATTATATATACAAATATTAATTACAATTATATTTATAATTTTATATATGCCACTCGTCGCTTTCTCGATATAATTTTTATTAATTTATTATACAAATTTATGATTGTCCAAAAAAACGTGCCGCTCGTCGCTTGCTCGATGCTCGCTCGAAAAAATGTGCGTTCGAACAATGCTCACTCAGTTTCTGACTCGGTTGTAAACAAGTTGATTGACCTTGGTTCAATTTGTAAACGAGCCAAGCATAGGCATCACTACGAAGTCCACTGAAATACCTTAATTTTCACAAATTTTGCGTTGTCAATCGTGATCTTTTATTAATTTTTGTATAACGTTGTCAATATATTAAAGTTATTTTGTATACAAGAAGAGCATAAAATGTCAAACTTGTCATACTTAATTGTTAAAGGAAGTCAATAACTTTTTTTTTAACGACGAACTAAACAACGTAGGGTACTTCGTACGCGACCTCCCAGTGGTAAAGACAGGGGCACAGCCCGGCCTACCCCGGACGCACGAAGCCTCTAGCCCGCCCGACAGTCCGCTTCCAGGGAAAACCCGACCCACATACCCGCCCGAAGGCACGACAATAGTGAATCGGTAAAACCTGGCGGGATCAAGAATCGAACCCCTAACCACAAGTGGCCATGAGTCTTCCCTCATTTCCCATATCCCCAAATGCAACTAGTGGGATTCGAACCCAAGTCCCCCAAATGAGAACTTGAGCCCGTTACCAGCTGAGCTACATTGGAAGGGTTAAAGGAAGTCAATAACTAAGATGGAGTTACGTACATGTTATTATGTTTGATTGTTTGGCGACACATGGCATGCTAGCCAACAACTATGTTAGTTTATTAACGACCATACGATAGGTGTTTGACCACCCACCTTTTCGTGGAGGTGACTTGAGACCTAATAGTCATAAGTAGGGGTGAGCAAATGTCGGTTCGGTTCGGGTTTTACATATAACCGAAACCGATAACCGAAGTTTGGTTTTAGGAAAAACCAAAACCGAAACCGATCGGTTACATCGGTTCGGTTAATTCGGTTAATGTGTTGGTTATCGGTTCAGTTTCGGTTATGTTCGGTTAATATCCAAACATAAAACTTGTGCAAAATTATGAACATAAAATAGTTAGTAAAGTATTTGGATCTTTTCAAAAATACAAATATATATGAAAACGCAAGAAAAATACATGAAATACCGAGGAAACAAATAAAAAAATGCTTCAAATATTTGGATATACATGAAAAATACATGAGTTACACAAAAGATATATTTCAAATACATAGATATACATGAAAGATATCTATCTATATATATAAAAGAAAACGTATATGCTGACGTGGCGTGCAATGGAGGCCTCAACCTCTTCTTAAGAGTGCCACGTGGCATTATAATTGAAAGATTTTAGTGTTTTTGAACTATTTCCTTTTTTAATTAAAAGAAAAGATAAAAATAAAACCTTAAATTAAATTGAGTTATTTTAGGAAAAAAAGAATTTAAAAATAAATTTTAAATTTTCTCTTTCATGTTTCCTTCCATAATTTTTAAACGTTTATATCTTTTATATACGAGATTTTTTAAAGAAAAAAATTACACCAAATTAACGAGCGTTTTATTATCTTTCCAACGAGTACCATAGTCCTATATAAAAAATGGAGAAAAATCGACCATTTTTTGTGGGGTTTCATTCATACAGGAAAAAAACACACAAAGTGTTCATGTTATTCATTAATCATGTTTTTTCTTTTAAACCAGGTTCTTATCTACGATGTTGAAAATCAGCCCAATCGCCATGTTATCATTGGAATTTTTAGGTATACTTCATCAAGAGAAGTTAGGAGAAAGAATGGCGCAACACTGCAACACATGGTGTCACCTTATAGCAAGGTTATTTTTTATTTATTTAATTACAAGAGTAATAATTATTACTATTAGTATTAATATTATTAGAATGGTTATATTTTTCAACCCCGGGACGCTCCCAGAAAAAATTGATAGTTGTTGACGTGACGTTCAATGGTGGCCTCAACCATCTCTTGATTATGCCACGTGGCATAATGAGATGCAATGATTACAACTTCCAACTTAAATGTTTGTTTAGTTGATTAGGTTAGGAATTATAAGAGCCATTAGAATATGAGAAATTAGAGAGATGTGATGAGTTTTTTAATAGTTGCAGCTTACATAAGTGATTCTTTAGATGATTACTGATTAGATTTTAGATTAGGGAATATGAGTTATTACTGATTAGAATACTATGAACATGCAATGATTGAGAGATTTTGTGGTTAGTTAACTTGAGCCATTTGCAATAGGTTATCACGTAAAATTAGATTTTTTAACCCCGGGACCCTCCCGGGGTAATCAGCTAGTATGAAATATACCAGAAATACATGAAAATATGTTTCAAATACATGATATATGTATGAAAAATACTTAAGTATATAACTATCGGTTCGGTTTTGGTTATTTCGGTTACGGAAGAAGGGAAAACCGAAACCATAACCGAATAGTTCGGTTTTGGCCATATATTAACCGTAACCGATCGGTTAATTCGGTTTCGGTTATTTTTGGTTTGGTTATCGGTTCGGTTTCGGTTTTTTCGGTTATCGATTTTCATATGCTCACCCCTAGTCATAAGTTTGAGCCTTGAATGATACAAGATTTTAATGATTATTCATTGTCGTGTCTTCGAGCGGGTGTGTGGTCGGATTTTCCCTTGATTGGTGGACCTGGAGGACCAGGTTCCCCATGGGTATCTTGAATTCGTCATAAAGGAATTCTCACGGAAATCCGTGACGCCTTTATTGACCTTTCAAAAAAAAAAAAAGCTAGGTGTTCGATATGAGAAAACTAGATAATTATGAGTTTTTCGCATATTTTGACTAGACATAAATAACTCCCAAATCAATATTAAACCAAGCAATGTTAGTTAAAAATAATTATTGAATAAGTTATCCAAAACATAAAGATGTTTATTGAGTGCCATCTTAATTTTGACAAAAAAAAAAAAAATAACACTTTTTAATTCAACTATCAAATATTGCCCTGAAATTTCACTAGTCATATAATTAAATTTCATTACTAACACATATAGTGCATGGACTTTTCTTTTTCCAACTAAAACCACATTTGTCAAAATTCAGCTATCAACAGAAAACAAATACAAAACACTTTATTAACAAACTGAAAAACAAATACAAAGTCTCCAAAATACAAGAACAAACAGACTACAACCAAGGGCGAAGGTTGGGAGAAGAAGGAGTTCAATTGCTGACGAATTTATTCAATCTCATCTTCAAATCTGGAAGGATGCCAGAGCAATGGAGGACTAGTGTAGTAGTACCTTTGTATAAGAACAATGGAGACGCCCAATGTTGTGAGAATTATAGAGGGATTAAATTGCTAGGACATACTATGAAACTATGGGAGATGGTAATAGAGGCTAGACTTAGAAGAGAAACTCAAGTTTCTTTAAACCAATTTGGTTTCATGCCAGGGCGGTCTACCACGGAAGCAATACATATCCTTAGGAGACTGATGGAGAAATATAGGGAGAAGAAGAGGGATCTGCATATGGTATTCATTGATCTTGAAAAGGCATATGACAGTGTGCCTCGTTCACTGATTTGGGACAGCTTAGAGAGTAGAGGGATCCCCGGGAAGTATATTGTAACATTACGCATTAAAAACTTGTACGTTACACGTTCGCATTTAATAAAACGTCAAGTTTTCATATTATATTCGCATTTAATTATTTTGTCGCGATTGTGGAACCCTAATACTATATATATATTATAATATATGTGTGTTGGTTTGTATATATATCAAAAAATAATAAAATGCTTTGGCCGGGGTTCGAACCCGCGCCAAAGCCAATCACACACACATGCACAACCAACTGGGCTGGACCATCTTTTTGGAAGTAACCCGGACACACTTTATATTTATATACATTTTAAAAACCTTCGCAGTTGACAAGAAAGTCAACTGTGGGTTAGCTTGATGATCAATCCAACGAATTAACTCGTAATTGATCTATTATTGGTAAATTTGTGAGATTATCGGCCTTGTGTAACACGATTACACGTCAATTACACGTCAATCGTTGACCAATTGATTCAATTATACGCGTATGTTATTAAACGGGGTCAAACCTTCCAATTAACCTTAACCCTTAAACCTCAGTATAAATAGATGATCTGCGAACCTTGTATACTCGCTCACAACTCTCTCTCAACCTCCAATTCTCTCTGATTCACACTGAATATTATAATCTTGTCCATCGTTTGACTTTTGCTTTGACCCGACGATCATACGTATATCATCACTGTGAGTCTTCGTTTTTTTGTGGGTTTTATTCATCGGCGATCAACCAACAAAAGCCCCAACATTAATCGGGCTCATGTTGGCTGATTTGCCCAATTGCAAATTCTAGGGTTCGTTTGTTTAGCTTTGGGGATAAACTGTTTGGGCACAGTGTATATATTAATTATTAACCAGAGGACATCACAACCACTGGCCTAGGCCAAGTGGTTGTGACCTGGGTTTGACACAGAAGGGAACCGGGTTCGAGTCCCGGCTCTAACCTTTCTTTTTATTCTTTTCTTTTCTTTTTAACAAACAATTATATATATATATATATATATATATATATTAAACCTTTTAATCTTTTAAATTCATTTTAAAATATCAAAACTATTTTATAAATTCTAAAAAAATTATATTTGTTTAATCTGAGATAAAAGTTTTATTTACAATTTTTATTTTTCAGAAATTCATTTATTTAATATTTATAATAATTAAATCATTTTTATACTATTATATTTATAAAAATCCATTTATATATCAAAACAGTTTTATTAAATGCTCCAAAATTTATCCTGACTTTTTATAAAGTCAAACTTTACTGAAATAATTTTTAATTCAGTAAAATCATTTATTTTATATTTTTAATCAATTTTTGTTAGATTTAATCATAATTAAATCATATTAAATCCAATTTTCATCATTTTTGCACCAAAATTTTATACAAATTATTTTTAATTATTTAGAGCAGAAATATGATTTTTAAAATTTAAATTCTTTAATTTTAGTATTTTTGGATATTAAAGTTAAATATTGGCTATTTACAAATAAATAGATTTAAAAATCTATTTTAAATGAAATAATTTTATAAAAATTATTTTTATGCTTCAAACACTTTAATGTGCACATTCAAAATCCAAATTTTATAAAAAGACTTTCTTTCATTAATTATCAAATTTTCCTTTATTAATTAACATTTTAATTTAAATTCAACAATTGATTATCCCCAAATCAAAACCCTAGGATACACTTATTAGTTAATTAGACTTATTATATATTACCTTATTATAGGGTGATATTTGGAATCATTTTGGGCAACACAATTATTTCATCTTTTCAACAAGTTTAACATTTGCTAAGGTGAGTTTTACATAGCCCCTTTTATTTATCACCATTTTTGGGGTGAAACATATTATAACATTATCATTGCAATTCAATCATCAATGTGTCTATGTGTTTTCTATGTTGCATTATGTCTTGAGCATGATTAGAGTAAGCACCATTCTAGCATAATCATTAACATTGATCAGCCGACGGTATACATAGATAGATTTATTGGACTGACAATCCCACCCGGATACGTGCCTCCTACAAAGGTTACGTGGGTGTTTGTTATCGCATAACATATTCATTTGGACCATAAGTGTATGGTATGTATCATTTTATAACAGTCAACAGGGTTGATTATGCACTCGATTTATTTCTAGTATGTTCTCACATATGGGCTAGATTAACATGACACATGAATTGCACAACATTTTATTCATTTTATTATCAAAAACCTATGTAATTCTCACCAACTTATGTTGACCCAAAATACTTTCAAAATTAACATGTTTCAGGTAACAATGAAGCTGAGGCTTGAGTTAGCATGAGGATTTTACTTGAAGTTATTTGAAGTTATTGAAGTTGCTATTTGATATTATGTATTTGAATTCTTAGACATTATTTCACATTTTGGATATTATGTTTGAATAAATTATTTAAAATTTATATTATACCATGTGCTACTGAAAACAATCATCAATACGTGGCACCCCGATGTTTCTGCCATCGGTTGGGGTGTTACATATATTGACTTAATTACGGATATGTATGTTAGATCTGAGACTTTCGGGCGCCTGTAGGGGACACTGAGTTTTTCCCTGTAGAAATAGGGCTTCACCAAGGGTCTGCAATGAGCCCTTTCCTGTTTGCGGTTGTCCTAGACGAGTTGGTGAAGTCAATCCAGGAGACGGTCCCGTGGTGCTTGCTTTTCGCAGACGATATTGTGTTAGTGTCTGAGAGCAAACAAGACTTGAATGCGAGGTTAGAGGAGTGGCGTAGAGCTTTGGAGGGTAAGGGTTTAAGGATGTCGATCTAAAACTGAGTACTTATACTGTGACTTCAGTGGGATGGCACTCAGATTACCATTGAGGGTCAAGTGGTTCCGCAGGTAACTAAGTTTAAGTATTTAGGATCGTTTGTACAAAGGGATGGAGAGTTAGATAGGGACGTAGCCCACCATATCCAGGTTGGATGGTGTAGGTGGAGAGCAGCTACTAGGGTTTTGTGTGACAGAAGGTTTCCAACTAAACTAAAGGGGAAGTTTTATAGGGTAGCAATTAGACCGGCGATGTTATATGGCTCTGACTGTTGGGCAATCAAGAAAACGCAAGCTCGAAAGATGGAGGTAGCCGAGATGAGGATGTTGAGGTGGATGTGTAGGCACACGCGACTAGACAGGATTAGAAATGAGGTCTTTAGGGATAGGTTGGGGGTAGCTAGTATCTTGGATAAGTTAAAAGAGGCGAGACTGAGATGGTTTGGGCATGTGAAGAGGAGACGGGTGACTGAGCCAGTTAGAGCGGCAGAAAATCTCACTGTGGAAGGTAGGAGGAGTAGAGGCAGACCAAAATTGATTTGGGACGAGCAGATTAGACATGATTTACTAGGGATGCATCTCTCTAAGGACATGGTCCATGATAGGAGTTTATGGAGACGTAGAATTAAGGTCAAGGATTTTTAGGTTTTGGGACAAATTCTTTGTTAGGTGTGTAGGAAGGTGCTACCTTTGCCTTCACGTTACATAGAACTTGCATATTTTTGTCTGCTTGTACGTTTGTTTATTTATAGGTTGTTTATGATGGTATACATGTCTATTCTTGCCATACCCTTTTCACTATCTATATTGTCATGCGTAGCTGTGTGTGAGTGGGAGTGTGTGTTTTTATACCTCTTTTTGGGGATTGAGTGTGTGTGTGTGCGTGTGAGCCGAGGGTCTCTTTGGAAGCAGCCTCTTTGCCGCCTGTGGTAAAGGTAGGGTTTGCCTACATCTCACCCTCCCCAGACCCTACCAACAGCTGTGCTATTTAGTGGGATTTACTGGGCTTGGTTGTTGTTGTTGTTGTAGTCCGGCCCCCACTGATTTGATCTTCCGGCCCTTACCGATACCAAAAAATTGAGTCCGGCCCCTGCCGATTTGATCTTCAAGCTTCGCCACTGACTACAACCGAAACAAAAACTAAACTATGCTGATCTACAAGACTCAGAAAACAGACCAAAAACTCTAACAAGAAACTTGCTGTCAGAGAAAACCTAAACAAACAACATCATAGAGGATCTGTACTCACAAAGATCAAAGAGGATCTAAACTCACGAAGATCAGAGAGGTTCCGACTCACAAACAAGATGATCTACTCAAACCCTAAGAGAAAGAATAAAGAACTCTCGAGAAGGTGAAAAGGAAACAAAAGATCATCAAGTGTAACAACTGATATCACAAGCCTTTATATAGGCAAGGCTAAGTCGGTGAACCCAACAAGTGGGCCTTGGACCCACGAGTAATCCTATTCAGCAACTGTAAGCCCAAAGCATCCATCAGCCCAGCAATAAAAGCCCATGAACTTTAAGCCCAACACTCAAACATATCAGCCACAAACATGCAAAACAAATTATAAAACTTAAAAGTATAACAAAAAAACTTATATTATAACACTTATTGCACCAATAAGCAAACATATAAAAAAAGTGAAAGAGAATTACATACCTCTCTATGTTGATTAATAAGCAACATCCCTTTAGTAAAAATGTCTGCCAACTGTAACTTAGAACTGATATATCCAGTCCTGAGTACACCTTTTGCAACTTTTTCTCTAAGAAAAAATAAGTCAATCTCAAAATGTTTTGTCTGGTCATAAAAGACTGGATTTGCAGCAATTGCCATTGCTGCATTGTTATCACAAAATAGTGTAATAGGACAATTAACTTTCATATTCAACTCTTGAAGTACATTACTAATCCAGTTCACCTCACAATAACTCTAAATTTAGCCTCGGCTGATGATCTAGATATAGTAGTTTGCTTTTTTAGACCATGCGTAGTGGGGGGCTTTATATATAAAGCCCCCTTCCTGATGGTCCACGTGGCTGCTGAGTCAGCGTGGAGAGAGAAACTGAAAAAGGGGTGTAATGGTGGGGCTTTATTTATAAAGCCCCTGATTGTGATTGGTTGATTTTTTTATTATTTTTTTAATCTTTTAACTCAAAATAATTAAAATAAAAGACAAATAAATATAAAAAAATTACAAATAATTATAAAAACACACAACTAATATTAAAAAAAAAAAGTTACACACTTCCTAAATTACTTATTTAAACATTACATATTCCTAAATTACCTATTAAATACTAGAGAATTCCTAAATTACTTATTTAAACATTACATATTCCTAAATTACTTATTTAATCCTAATTTTCTCCACTATGGAGAGTAGTTGTCCCAGTCCTCGAGTGTGGGGTACTCGGGGGACACGGAACGTGAGCTATCCCGTCCATCGGATCTCGCATCCGAGGGGAAATAGCAGTACTCACGAGGAGGGGAAGGAAGGTTCCAGAGGCGTTCCTCCTCCTCAATTTCCCTGAGGGCTTCCAAGTCCTCCTCAGTTAGGGTAGTCTCGTGGTAGGGGGTGGGGGTGGTGGTGGGGATAGCAGTAGTCTGGTGGTGAGGGGTGGGGGTGGGGATAGTAGCAGTCTGGTGATGTGGGGTGGGGATAGCAGCAGCAGTCCGGGGGTGGGGGCCGACAACATTAGTCGGTCCATTTCGTTAACAGCCATGACATAATCCATGGCCCAGACCATTTCCTCATCCGTCCAGTCATCATCGGCTTCAGGAGGAGGAAAGGTTGGTTGTGCAGCAGCAGCAGGAGGGGGGGATATAACCAATGTTGTGGAGGAGGATGAAGAGGAGGTTGTGCAGCAGTAGGAGGAGGAGAGGAGGTGAATGGTAGTCTCCGGGGGCGGCCCCGTCCCCGGACCCGGCGAGAGTACTGCCGGATATTAGACGGTCCGGCAGCTCCTGGTTGAAAACCGTCACCCATGTTATTCATTGCTTTGAGGAGGAGGAACAGGTGTGACTGAGAATTGGGTTTGGTGTTGTATTTATAGGGTTAGAAATATGACCGTTTGGAGGGAAAACGTTTGAAATTCAAAATTCAAAATTTAAACGTTTGGGGGGGGGGGGGGGGAATTTTGAAATTCAAAATTCAAAATTTCAAACGGTTTGTTTAAATTATTATTATTATTATTATTATTATTATGTTTAAATTATTATTATTATTATTATTATTATTATTATTATTATTATTATTATTATTATTATTATTATGTTTAGTATTATTATTATTAAAAATAAAAAAATAATTTGAAACTTTGACCTTGCCATATGGCAAGGTTAGATTGGATGGTTCAATAATCAATTGGCGTTATAAATATAAAGCCCCACCTTCATTTTTGTATATAGCGCCCCCTGTAGCGGTGTGGGGGGCGCTATTTTTGAAAAATTTTGATAAAAAACGCCCCATGATGTGTCGTAAAACACATCTGTTCTCCTATGTATTTTGAGTTATAATTGAGTCTTTTGTATATAGTTTTTAGTAGTTTTAGGCATGTATTCGTTTGTTTGTCTATTTTTATCATTGTATATATTTTTATTAGTTTTTAGTACTAATTTATTTATTTTATTATTTTATAGGTGTTCGTGAAAAGTGAGCTAAAAAAGAAAGAATTTTAATTGAGACACGAACACTTAAGAGCATGTGTTCATAGACATTGGAGCGTAAACGAGGAATTTTGGTCAAGCCAAGAACACCCAAGTCGCGAACACGCGAAGCAAGCTTGAAGTATACTCCTACTACTACTAACAATAATAATAATAATAAAAAAAAAAAAGTTGAATTGTGGGTTTCATGGCCCAAAGGCCAAAACAATTATTTTGAGGAGGGCTCTATTAGTGGAGTACATGGATATTGAATAAGGCGGCGACCAGGGGACTCAAATTTATCATCATTCATACACAATTCCAATTCTAAACGGAGTCGCACAGAAAGTCGCACAATATTCAAGCGGTGACGATCGAACAAGCACAGAAGGAGAAAAGGCCACGGGCACGTTAAAGATCAATAGCCAACGAGCCTTGGGTTAGGTTTAGTTTTCGCTCTATATTTTTATAGACATGATAAAATTGTTTTTTATAAACTTTGAATTTATGTTTCTAAATATTATGAGTAGCTAGACTTTTATGGTTGCTTAGGTTTATGAACTAGACACGTAATTTGCAGTTTTTAATGATTCTTGGTTTTTAATTTTGATGTGTAGAATTACATGATTTTACTTCTATTGTTGGATTTGATATATGTGTGTTGGTGTTGATTTTATTTGAAGTTTGTTTATTGGTTTTGTGGAGCTAGGCATGTAGAGATACCCCCTAGGTCTTGAAATCAATCTAGTTCGTCAACTTAGGTTAGCGTGCTAGTATTTGGAGTTGGAGTACGACACAAGTATAACAAACTAATATAATAAATTAACTAAGACGTGCAGTCCATTCTTGGGGGTGAGAAATCTAACTCGAGATTGCTAGGTAACTAACTAGGCATTGTTCGGTAGTTGGCAAGCGCTAGGGCGGGAGTCGCTACTTGTCCGTGTTTAGAGTTTTCCTAGGTTTTCTTCAGTAGAGTTTAAGTCTGCTTCATAGTTTGAGGGTTTTAATCCAGGAGAGGTTTTAATCTGATTTCTGTGGGATTTTGGTACGCTAGGGCGATCCGGATCCATCTTAGCATTTCTACACTTGTCCCGCCTTAAGTCTAGTGAGTCATCCTTGACAGGAGGTTTAGTAGGTAAGAATAGGGTCTCAAGTTAATTACCAGATTCAGGATTTATTGTTAGTGTCTAGGGATTTTACCTAAGTAACCAGCCTTCTTCCTATCTGATTTCTCCAAGTTCCTATAAGCAGTTGAGGTTATTTTGTTTATATTTTAGTTTCTTCTAAGTTTTTAATCATTAGTTTAACCCCCCACATAAGTATATATTTATTTAGGCTAGTATTCGGTATAGGTTGTGATCTAGGGTTGCATTCGCGTCTTTGGGTTCGATACTCGGTCTTATCTGTTTACTGCTTTGCGACCGGTACACTTGCCGTGCGTGTGTAGTTTTTAGGTGAGTCGTTTTAATTAAAGCTTGTGTTATTTCTATATATACATTTACACACATCAAGTTTTTGGCGCCGTTGCCGGGGACGCAATTGGCACTCTTGAGAATCATCCGATCTGTTTCTGGTCTACTATTTTGTGAATAAATTTTTGCTTTTATTTTTTTTCTCATTATTATTATTTTTTATTCGTAATATATAATTTTTTTTTATCATGTGCGAGATCTGCGGAGGACCCCACTTTACCATAAGATGCCCTCATTCATATTCACCGGGGTATTCCACGGATTATTATGCTAACATGTATTTGCAGCCGCAGCCATACCAGTCATACCAGCCTTCACACCCACAGGCTAACCGGTGGTTTAACCCTGCAACATCTGAGTCACTAGATAGAATAACAAGTCGGCTTGATCGTCTGCAAGCTATGATGTATGAGGAAAGGCATGGTGGTAGCTCGTCAGAGTATCCACCTAGCCAACATTTGTATCCACATCCCGATTATCGGGATGTCTCGTCTCACATTAGGCCCGACTTTGCCGCCCTTGTTGCTAAGCAAGACGCCTTCCTTGCTAATCAACAGCTCATGCTCGAGGATATGCGTTCTTTGCTATCATGCGCACCGACTATTTGAGGGAACAAGATGTGGCACTTGAGAGGCTACAGACTCAGGTGGATGAACTGAAGACTATAATGGACGTTGAAGTCCCACCTCCAGTTCAGCAGGTTTATTTCACATATGATGACCCAGACGAGATGGTAACACTTACATTACCTGATTGTATTAGTCCCGTTGCTGAAACTGTTTGTCCTTACTCATCTGATTCTATGCATGATTTAACTGACCCATATGATTCTTTACACTTGTCTTGTGAGGATGATATTTTGCAGGATTCAGGGTTAGAGCCAGAGACCATAATGGACGCCTTAGTCCCACCTTTGGTTCAGCAGGATGAGCAGCCTTGCCAGATCTCTAGTTCAGTAGCATACCCTTGGGAGGCAGATGTCTGGAGTGATGATGAGGAGATAGAAAGGATAGCTTGGGACGCGCAAAGGAAAGCCATGATGGAGAAGATAGGGGAGGCTGAGGAAGATATGGATTTTTCAGAATCCACATGTTGGCTATTTGAGGAAGAAGTGGTGGAAGAGGAAGACATCGCTGACCTGCTTGAAGAAGCAGCTGATGGGGAAGTAGAGTTTGGTGACGAGTTATTTAATTTGTCAGCTCCAGAAGTGGACAAAGATTTTGACCAAGTGTCACCAAACAAGGAAGATGAGAAAGAAGCAGTGGTGAAAGAAGAAGAACACCACAGCCGGCCCGTGCAGGCATTGGATATTACATTGCTACTAGCGCCACCACCATGGCCACCACCACGGGAGAAGGCGAAGACGCACCTGGACCGACACAGGGTGAGGGTCAGGAGTTGCAGAGACAACAAGTCCCCTCATTACATGCCAAGAATCAGGTTTGGTCCAGGTAAATTTAAATATTGGTGGTCCGACCCATTTAAATTCGATAAAATATTTTTCAATTCCACTAATTTAATTTTTCTAAATAATATGGACCGGGTGGAATTAAATGGGTTGGATCGGGTCCAGATAAAAGAGAAGCCCCCTGATTTAGTTTAAGTGTGGGGAGGCTCTGTAGAGTTTGTAAATTTATATTTATACATATTTATTTATTTATTTTCTTTCTTTTCTAGCTTTTCATTTTTTTTTATTTTTTATTTGTGGTTCGTCCTTCGATAGTGGTTCATAGGTTTTTATCTTTCTATTTGATTTTTGTTTTGTGTCTTTGAGTCTGTTTGCGTGTTTGCTTAGGTAAAGAAAATTTCACCATGAGCGGATCCCATGTATTATCTTTATATATATTTTATGAATGGGAGTTTTGGTAAAGGTTTGGGTAATAAGAGAATTTTTCTTAAAAATAAAAAATTAATTAACTTTCTCTGAAAAAAAGACTTTTCACGTAACGTGAGAAGTCTGGGCTGACCTGTTCGCCTCTTGCGACCAGCTATTACCCCGGAAAGTTATATTTTTTTCGCTTGCAACACGTGTTGTGATCACCAGTGTCCTTCACGTTGAGCGAGAACCAGATTTTTTTTTCTTTTCTACCCATTTGATTCTACCACCATTCACCGCCATTTTGCCAAGCAGGTACGTCTTCTTGTTTGTTGTTATATTATGAGTCTAAGTTAATAGTTTGAGTCTTTTTATTTTTATTTGGTTCGGTATTATGCTCGGGTTTTGTTTGTTTCGTTTTGTGCAGGTTTGGATTGTACCGCTCGTACTCAATCTCCATTCGGGCGATTCTGGAGCTGTACGTTATATTCAAGGCAAGCCCGAGAGTTTACTATTGTGTCAGAGCCGATCGCGACCAAAATGCTATACGATCGAGCTGGACTGGACTAGAGCTTACAAAGAAAAATTAACCAGCTAAGTCCTTTTCAATTTGCCCTTGTCTTTTTATTTTTGTATTCGGAATTTATTTTTGTTTTTAGTCGTTTTCTATTCCTACATTGAGGGCAATGTAGAGTTTAAGTGTGGGGATGGGAAACTGTCGTTTAGTCTATATACAGAGTCATTTTGAGTCAAAAAAAAATGTCCCTGATTTTGAAGTTTGTATTATATAAAATATGGAAAATGATAGGTAAAGTTAGGTGTCCGGTTTTCAAATAGTATGTATAATAAGAGATTAAAATTGATTGAAAACGTGTCTGATTTGGGATATGTGGGTAGGCTCGGCCGGTAGAAAGGTTTCCTTTGAAAAGTAATAAATTAATTATGTTAGGCTATTTTGTGGGTTCTCATCTAGGAGAAACGGGGAGACCGAAACCGCCAAAAATAATATAAGAAGCACCGTTATAAGTAGAAAACCGTTAGAATTTCTAATCACTTAAAAAAAATTAGAAATCAAAGCAAAAATGCTGAAGCTTAAGGTGCCTGGCCACTGGGATAGCGACTTGGATTGGTCACACCCTCTGAGTTAAGTATGCTGAGATAAAAAAAAAATGCTGAAGCTTAAGGTGCTTGGCCACTGGGATAGCGACTTGGATTGGTCACACCCTCTGAGTTAAGTATGCAAAAAGAAAAAAAAAAGTGATTTTTAATTCTCTTGGTTTTCTACATAAGACGGTTGGGAAATGGTCAATTGGTCGTTCCTTTAGCTTCATAAGCTTGAGGCGGGATTAGGAGGAACTGTGGCTTCCTTCGAGTGAGACCCTAGATAGACTAATCAACATGAACTTAACATAAATAAAAAGGGACCTGGAAACCGGTGTGGGTTTAAGAGGATCAATATACCTGCAATCGCAATCAACACGTTAGTAGATTATTAATTAAGTAACCTATGTTTTGAGACTGGATGTAAACCTAACTGTGATTCCATAGCATAATTCTTTTTCAGGGACGAAAAAAGGTTAAGTGTGGAGATGTTTGATGTGTCGTAAAACACATCTGTTCTCCTATGTATTTTGAGTTATAATTGAGTCTTTTGTATATAGTTTTTAGTAGTTTTAGGCATGTATTCGTTTGTTTGTCTATTTTTATCATTGTATATATTTTTATTAGTTTTTAGTACTAATTTATTTATTTTATTATTTTATAGGTGTTCGTGAAAAGTGAGCTAAAAAAGAAAGAATTTTAATTGAGACACGAACACTTAAGAGCATGTGTTCATAGACATTGGAGCGTAAACGAGAAATTTTGGTCAAGCCAAGAACACCCAAGTCGCGAACACGCGAAGCAAGCTTGAAGTATACTCCTAATAATAATAATAATAATAATAATAGTAATAATAATAATAATAATAAAAAAAGTTGAATTGTGGGTTTCATGGCCCAAAGGCCAAAACAATTATTTTGAGGAGGGCTCTATTAGTGGAGTACATGGATATTGAATAAGGCGGCGACCAGGGGACTCAAATTTATCATCATTCATACACAATTAGAATTCTAAACGGAGTCGCACAGAAAGTCGCACAATATTCAAGCGGTGACGATCGAACATGTACAGAAGGAGAAAAGGCCACGGGCACGTTAAAGATCAATAGCCAACGAGCCTTGGGTTAGGTTTAGTTTTCGCTCTATATTTTTATAGACATGATAAAATTGTTTTTTATAAACTTTGAATTTATGTTTCTAAATATTATGAGTAGCTAGACTTTTATGGTTGCTTAGGTTTATGAACTAGACACGTAATTTGCAGTTTTTAATGATTCTTGGTTTTTAATTTTGATGTGTAGAATTACATGATTTTACTTCTATTGTTGGATTTGATATATGTGTGTTGGTGTTGATTTTATTTGAAGTTTGTTTATTGGTTTTGTGGAGCTAGGCATGTAGAGATACCCCCTAGGTCTTGAAATCAATCTAGTTCGTCAACTTAGGTTAGCGTGCTAGTATTTGGAGTTGGAGTACGACACAAGTATAACAAACTAATATAATAAATTAACTAAGACGTGCAGTCCATTCTTGGGGGTGAGAAATCTAACTCGAGATTGCTAGGTAACTAACTAGGCATTGTTCGGTAGTTGGCAAGCGCTAGGGCGGGAGTCGCTACTTGTCCGTGTTTAGAGTTTTCCTAGGTTTTCTTCAGTAGAGTTTAAGTCTGCTTCATAGTTTGAGGGTTTTAATCCAGGAGAGGTTTTAATCTGATTTCTGTGGGATTTTGGTACGCTAGGGCGATCCGGATCCATCTTAGCATTTCTACACTTGTCCCGCCTTAAGTCTAGTGAGTCATCCTTGACAGGAGGTTTATTAGGTAAGAATAGGGTCTCAAGTTAATTACCAGATTCAGGATTTATTGCTAGTGTCTAGGGATTTTACCTAAGTAACCAGCCTTCTTCCTATCTGATTTCTCCAAGTTCCTATAAGCAGTTGAGGTTATTTTGTTTATATTTTAGTTTCTTCTAAGTTTTTAATCATTAGTTTAACCCCCCACATAAGTATATATTTATTTAGGCTAGTATTCGGTATAGGTTGTGATCTAGGGTTGCATTCGCGTCTTTGGGTTCGATACTCGGTCTTATCTGTTTACTGCTTTGCGACCGGTACACTTGCCGTGCGTGTGTAGTTTTTAGGTGAGTCGTTTTAATTAAAGCTTGTGTTATTTTTATATATACATTTACACACATCACCCCACTACGGGGGGTCTTACACAAAATGGGCATATTATTATCCATTCATTTACCCTCTAATCAGTTCCCTTGTTAATAAATTGGTCCTTACACTTTGATACACAGAATCAAGACCCATAAAAAATTGAATCAATTTTATCATTTGACTAAAATCGTTGAACTGTTTAGAAGCATTGCAAGTACAAACAGGTAACTGAAGTATAGCATCCAAATGTTTTCACATACCATTTAGCTTATGATAATATTCAGAAATAGATAAACCATTTTGAAAAAAAATAGTTGATCTTCTGGTACAAATCAAAAACTATTAGTCCATCTATTTTATCATAAGTTTCTTTTAGTTCCTTCGAAACATCATATGCTAATCTAGAATAGACTTGACCTAGATACAATTCATCAATTACAAAATTTAAAATCCATGTGAGAACAACAGAATAACACCTTTCCCATTGTCTACTTAACACCTCATTATCAACAAGTTTAACACAAATTCCATCAATAAAACCAAGTTTGTTTTTAACACTAAGAGCAAGTAACATGGCATTAGCCCACATAGTATAGTTTTCGTTTCCTTTAAGCTTGATATTAATCACAATAAGATTTGTTGAATCACTAGCATGCAAGTATAAAGAATCACCACCATCTGTTTTACTAACTAAAGTTTCAACTATAGCATTGTTGACATTATTGTTATTATTGTTGCTGTTATTATTGTTGTTGTTGTTGTTGTTATCATCATCATCATCATCATCAACATCATTATTATTATTCCCCTCAACATTTTAAACATCCATTTTGAATTAAATAACTCAACAATGAACAACACAGGAACCAATAATGACAAGAAACAACAATCACAGTAAACCAACAACAATAGTATATCACACAGTCAACAACCAACAATATCAAACACAAGAATTAGAAAACACAACAAGGACAACCATAGGCGAAGCCAAGTCAGTGATCCAGATTCGTCACTCAAGGTTCTTGATTTGTGATGACTGGGGACATGTGGACGCCGATTTTCCTACACAGAATGGGAGAAGTGAGCAAGTAAATCAAATGGGCGACCAACAGAAACAATATGATATAAATTCTAATTCATATCACTCAGGTTTGCGAAATCACCCTAATTTTAGTTACAGTAATACTTCTAACCAGTTGAATCCTCCATCACAGGTACCCAACCAAAATAATCAGAGAGGATATTCAAACCAAGGGAACTACAACAATCAAATAAGTTATCAGTAAGGCAATAACCAAGGAAGTTCTCAAGGCAACTGGAGAAGTCAAGGCAATCAGCAGGGCTGATCTTCAGAGCAGGAAGGATCAATGAAAGAGATGTTGGCTAAGTTTATGAAGTCAACAGGAGAGTTCATGAAGTCAACGGGAGATTTCATGAAGGAGGTCAGGAAGGACAATGAAATTCGAGACAAAAAATATAAGGCACTGCAAAGCAAGTTGGTCAGATTGCTGAAGAGTTGTCCGCCACCCGCCAAGATCCAGGTAAGTTACCAGGCACCACCATAGTGAATCCAGCACATCAGTCATCAACTACAAGGAATGTACACATTAATGTGGTTAGTCTTCTTTCCAATTCTGAGTATGAGCAAGAAACACTTTCACAATCAAACTTTAAGGTTAAAATTTGAAAAAATGTTTTGTGAAAAGTTTTTCCAGTGAAAGTTCTAATGAGACAAAGGATAAGGGTGAGAAACTCAAATCTGTACCCTTTCCTTTGGCTTTAATGGAACCAGCTAAAGGAGTGGTTTTAAATAAAAATGACCCACCAAAGGATGAGAGGTGGGAAAATTTTAAACAAGTAAAAATCAATTTATTGTTACTTAATACCGTTCAAGAAATTCCTGCTCATGCTGAAAACTTAAAAGAGTTGAGTACCCAAAATCGGCACAACAAGATGAAAAAACAGTTGATTTACCCGCACATGTGCGTGCCGCTTTGTCTGGTACTTTTCCACCCAAACCCCAAGATTCGGGAGTGCCCCTTATTTTAATACAAATTGGGGAACTTAAAGTTGACCGGGCACTTCTAGACCTTGGAGCTTGTGTTAGCATTCTTCCGGGAAGTATGTATGACCAATATGAATTTGGTCCTTTACAAAAAGTTGACACCACTGTGGTATTGGCTAATCAAAAACCATACGTCCCAGGGGAATGTTAACTGATGTCATAGTTAAAGGAACACCACACACGATTATACTCGGTAGACCATTTTTAGCAACTGCTCATGCAGTAATCAACTGTGCTGATGGAGTATGAGATTTGGGGATAGAAAATTGAGTTTAAATGTGTTTTCACCTTTAACTGACCAAATGCAGAAGAAAAGTGTCTTATGGTTGACAGGATGAGAGACATTGGTGGGAAGGCTCGGAAGAAAAAGAAGGTTAAGAAACCGCTTGAGTTAGAACAAGGAAACACCAACTTAGCAGCGGATAATCCAAGGTGGAATAATTCATGACCCAGTGGAGTATAGGCAGAGAATGTGTTTTGAAGCTGAGGGAGGCAAGCATCCCGTTCGACCACCATGAGAGATATAGCAAGTATGAAGTCCGGCTGAATATTTATAAACTTAGCGCTCACGGGAGGCAGCCCGAGGTACGTGTTTTGTTTTATTTTCTTTTATTTGTTTTGTGTGTTTTTGTTGTTTCATAGCCATTGCAGCAGCCAAGTGTGAGAAAGTTGTGCGGACATGATAGGTTTGGAGTATTCAACCCAATACGCATCAAAGTTGATGCGCGTTTGATAGGGGAGTGAAATAGATCCATGTGCTCCTTCCTTTTCTTTTGTTGTTGCTTGTTGATGAAAGTTGGTGGTGTGAAAATCTGTTCATGTAGGGAATGGTTTGTTTTGTTACTTTGGGGAATGGGGTGTTAGTCAGCTCTGGTAGGTAGTGATTGAGGTTGAACATGTTGAGTAGTGAAGGACTGAAAACCATACATTGGGGACAATGTATCCCAAGTGTGGGGATTGATGACCCTAGGATAGTTGGGGGGGGGGGGGGGGAACTTACACATGTGTGAGAAAATGGAGTAATTTTTGAAATTTTGAAAGAAAAATATGAATGGAAAAAAAATTTTCTCGCAAGATGTCACCTTTTTCACTTGATCAGGCACAAAAGCCGTGCTTTTAGTTGCTAACGAGTCCTTTGCCGAGTATGAAAAATGAGCCCCTTGGGCATGGTCACCCCTTTAAGTTTCATGAGAGTTTTTCTGACAAGCGTTTTCATAGAAACTGAAAAGAGATGCCTAACTAGGGGTAACATGCTTTTAGAAATTGCATATACTACATGTTGGCAGTCCATATCCCTACTTTGTGAGACTTTGAGCCTGCTAGATTGATAGATATTGATATATATGTTCATTTGTTAAGAGTATGCTAAATGTTACCTTGTTGCAGAATTTGTGTGATTTGATACATGCTAAAGTTGTAGGCAGAACATGCATATAGATGAGAAAGACAATTTAAGAATCCCTTTTTGTTATGTTTGAAACCACGTGATTGTGTTTTGTTGACCCATTTACCAAAAATCACCCTTAGTAGCCAATCTTGAGCCTATACCATTTCGTTTGTTAAACCTATAAAGTTACCCAAATTGACCCGTTTACCTTTTGTGTAATAAATTGATGACATCCATTGTGTTTGTGTTTTGTTCAAGTGATTGAGTTATGTTTAAGTTGTGAAAAAAAGAAAAAGAAAAAATATATATGAAAAAAAGAGAAAAGAAAGAAAAAAAGAAAAATAGAAGTATGTGTTATGGGTCAAATATGCCCAAAGTTATTTCATTAGTGTGTTATTGTGTATTGTAAATAAGGATGGCCATTCAAGCGTGTTGAAACCTTTGTTTTTAAACCCATTGTTAGCCAAATCATTCCTAACTTTACCTTAAGCCCAAAACCCGTAAGCCCTTTCGATGTGTGCACAGTTTACAGCTTTAGTGTGATTGTTATACAAACCTATGATAACAGGGTTACATTCTTTGTTTTTGAGCGAGATATACTAGCGCATTACAAGCTAGTCCAGAAATAAACCGAGATGAGCGATCATTGTGAGTGGTGTGTGGTGTATGTGTATGATAATAAACATGTTAGGCTTAGTTAGGCAAGTATTGTTTTAAAATGTGCAACACTTGCTTGTCAGTCTGTCAATCTCGATTGTGTAAGTCTATGGGATGAGTATGATATGGGGCCTCGAAGATTAGTAGCAGTAAGGGAATTGGAGGTGGCTTGTTAACAAGGTAAGTAATGTTTTGTGATGGTTTGATTAGGGACAATCAAAGGTAAGTGTGGGGATGTGATAAGAGGGTAGATTGCCATGTTAAGATGTAGTTAGTTATATGTTTTTTAAGTGAATTATATCATAAAACATGGTTACTTTAAGTTTGATTTGGATTGTAGGTAGCTGGAGCGGATTGGATGCAATTTTGGAGAAACCAAATGGCTTTTAAATGAAGATATTAAATGCTGATGTGATAGAGCTCTGAATGCGAAGACGTGGCCGCAAGAATCGAAGAAAACGGAGTTCTAACGAAGATTTTATCGCAAAAACGGACACGTGCCGGTAACCAGCGCAGGGCCGCACTGGGGGTGGCGCCGGGCTGCGCCAGAATGCAAAAACCAGCGCGGGTTAGAGGAATTTGGTCCCCAGCACAAGACTGCGCTGGGTGGGGCGCCGGGGGTCGGAAAAGTTGCGAATTTGAAGGATTTTTACCATATTTAAAGATAACTTCAACTTCAAACGAGAAAATTTTGAACCCTAGCCGTTTTTGAGCTCCCAAACACACTTTTCATCATCCCAAACCTCAATGCAATCAATCCTTTCATGCAATCATCATTCCAATCATTCATTGAAGATCCTATGATGAAGATGAGCGGCTAAACATTATTGTAACCATCTCCGGGTGTACGGTTTGTTTGTGAAACCCTTTTAACTTGTTTGATTTGGTGTTTGGATTGTTTTTCATTAGTTTGAAGAATATTTGTGATTTCAATCATTTAAACAATTCACGTGTGTTTCAATTGCTTATCGTTTTATCATTTGCATTCGGTTTTCTTGCATCGTGAGCAGTTTGATTATTAGGAGGGTAATTGATACATGTGGGTTGGTAATTGAATTGTACAAGTTATTATTAAAAACTTATGTTCGGTTATCACTTAATTTAAAATCGTTCAACAAAGCCATGTCTATGTGGTATCCTATCATTAACCAGGTTTGGGTAAATCATTGAACCGGAAGCTTGGATGGGGTTACTACTTTTCTATTATTGTTACAACTTTTTAAATTCATTTTCTTAAATTCTAATGCAAACAACAAAACAATTAGATTTTAATTTTATTAGTTAATAACTTACAAAACTATACTTTCCACCAATTCCCTGTGGAGACGACTCAACTTCCATATACTATTATTTTCTTATATTTTTTATTGACCAAACGACATTGATCAGTATCAAACACTTTATTAACAAACTGACAAACAAATACAAAGTTTCCAAAATACAAGAACAAACTCTGAAGAACAAACAGACTACAACCAAAACAAAAACTAATCTATTATGATCTACACGACTCAGAAAACCAAAAACTCTGACAAGAAACTTGTTGCCAGAGAAAACCTAAACGAACAAGATCAGAGAGGATCTGTACTCACAAAGATCAGAGAGGATCTAAACTCACTAAGATAAAAAAGGATCTGACTCACAAACAAGATGATCTACACAAACCCCAAGAGGGAGAATAAATAACTCTCGAGAAGGTTAAAAATAAACAAAAGATCATCAAATATAACAACTGATATCACAAGCCTTTATATAGGCAAGGCTAAGTCGGTGAACCCAACAAGTGGGCCTTGGACCCACGAGTAATCCTATTCAGCGGCTGCAAGCCCAAAGCATTCATCAGCCCAGCAATAAAAGCCCACGAACTCAAACATATCAACCACAAACATGCAAAACCAATTATAAAACTTATCAGTAATAGCATTGATAATTGAGTAAGTGATTGGCATAGTTTGACTTTGTATTTATTTGTAATTTATGTTTACCATAGATAGACATGTGATTGTAATTATATATATGGATGATAATGAATGGAAATAATCAAGGTTCCTAATCCTTTATGGTATCAAAGACCAGGGCACCTTCTTCTCCAAAAAATCCTCCTATCACCACCATTCTGCTGCCGCCGGTTGACCATCTTCTTTCACCGGTCTGCCTCCCACTTGTAACACCCTGCCCCTCTCACCACCAATATTGTCCGCTTTGCCCCGATGGGTTGCACATCCAGAGCTCACGGATTTGTTTTTGGTTGCCCAGTGGAGACTTCCCAGGAGGTCACCCATCCTGAAATTTCTCCCACCTGAGCACGCTTAACTGTGGAGTTCTCCTCTCATCCACTAACATTAAGCCCCAACACGCGTTGGTGATTTAAGAGGCAAGACATTACTTATGAACCAAGGATCTCTCCTGGCCACGGCCGATGTGGGATTTTCCTGGGGTGTCACATTCACCCCCTGTTAGAGTCTCATCGTCCCTGATGAGGTGTGTTCCTGGGGTGTCACACCACTCCTCCTATCTCAATGGCCGATGAACAACCCAAGTCACCCTCTTTCACCCTTGAATCAAAAATCCATCCCGCTACCACCGTGTCAAACATCAAGAACTACATTCCCATTCTCCTCGAAATTGAATCGTCCCAATACAGCTCTTGGGCGACTCTGTTTCGCATCCACTGCAAAGCCTTTCTCGTTCACGACCATTTATCCCCACCACGCACAACCGAAACTGACCCTGAATGGGAACGCTTAGACGCCATTGTTCTACAATGGATCTATAGCACCGTTTCCAACGACCTTCTACACACCGTCATCGACAAAACCTCTACCACTCATGAAGCCTGGGCCGCCATCGAAGACCTTTTTCAAGACAATAAATCTGCACGGGCCATTCATCTTCTCCATAAGTTTGCCAACACCCGTCTTGACGCCTTCCCAAATGTCTCTGCATACTGTCAAGAGCTCAAGACCATCGCTGATCAACTCGCCAACGTTGACTCCCCTGTCAACAATGACCGGTTGGTCCTTCAACTAATAGCCGGTCTCAACCCCCAATATGAAAGCATTGCAACTCTCCTCTCTGCTCAAGAACCATTACCGAATTTTTATAAGGCTCGCTCCAAGATCATTGAGGTTGAGCAGAGGAAAAACGAGCAGGCTCTTCACTCCTCTAAATCCACTTCAACAGCCCTCACCACTCAAACATCCCGAAACCCACCATCTGATACTAACCGGAACCCAGCCCATGACGACCGGTCCTATTCCCGAGGACGCGGCCGTGGCCGCCGCGGCGGTCGTGGACGTGGTATCTTCGGGCGAGGTCGTTATCCATCCAACCAACCCTACTGGCCTTCACAGTATTTTTCTCCTTGGACACCCCAATGGCCGGCCCAACAACAACAATCCTACTTTACCCCAAAACAGTGTCCACCACAGTTTTGGCCCACCCCACCTTGCCCATACCCCACTACATCTAATAGGCCCAATTCCAACCCTCCTACTTCAGCCCAAGGTCTTCTTGGGCCCAAACCACATCAGGCCCACACTGCTGCTTACAGCCCAACAGATATTGAACAGGCAATGTATACCATGTCACTGCAGGACCCGACTCAATACATGGATACGGGAGCATCGTCTACTATGTCGCATGAATCAAGTGACTACCATTCTTTTTCTAATTCTAGCATTGCTCAAAATATTATTGTAGGTAATGGCGATACCATACCGGTGCTTGGACAAGGCACCAAATACCTACCCAAACCCTTCCCACCTTTTATACTTAGAAATGTCCTTTATTCACCCAAACACGTCAAAAATTTAATATCTGTGCGTAGATTTACAACGGATAATTCCGTGTCTGTTGAATTTGATCCTTTTGGTTTTCTTGTGAAGGACTACAAGACCAAGAACCCCCTGCTCAGATGCAACAGCAGTGGTGACTTATACCCTCTGGTGCTCGGGTCTTCCTCCACTCAACCCTCTGCTTTTGCTGCTATCTCTGCTCAAGTCTGGCATCACCGTCTTGGCCACCCAGGACGCTCATCTTTAAATTCTTTAAAAACTGCTAGTTCAATTTCTTTTAATAAATTTCCAAATAATGTATGCCAGTCTTGTATTTTTGGTAAAAGTATTAGACTCCCTTTCTTTGCTTCCAATAATTTTACATCTTTGCCATTTGATATTATTCACAGCGATATTTGGACGTCCCCAATTATTAGCTCGTCAGGCCATAAATACTATGTTTTATTTTTAGACGACTAGACTAATTTTTTGTGGACTTTCCCAATTACTAATAAATCAAATGTGTTTCCCACCTTCTCTGCCTTTGCATCCCAAATAAAAACCCAATTTGAACGTACCATAAAAACTCTACAATGCGACAACGGTCGCGAATATGTCAACTCCTCGTTCCAAAATTTTTTCACCACCAACGGTATTCTTTACCGTCTCTCTTGCCCATATACATCCTCCCAAAATGGCAAAGCTGAACGACAAATCCGAACCATCAACAACATGATCCGTACCCTCCTCGCCCATGCCTCTCTTCCGACTTATTTTTGGCATTTTGCTCTTGAAACCGCAACCTATCTTTTAAACATATTACCCACCAAACTTAAACAAAACAAAACCCCCACCGAACTCCTCTATCGCTCCACCCCCACCTATGACCATCTTCGTGTCTTCGGTTGCCTTTGCTATCCACTCCACCCATCCACCACAATACACAAACTCGAAAATCGCTCCCGCCCTTGTGTCTTTCTTGGATATCCGCCTACGCACAGAGGCTACCGTTGCCTAGACTTACAGTCTAAACAACTCATTATTTCACGGCACGTAGCTTTTGACGAGACAACTTTTCCCTTTGCCCAAGCCATCGGACCCAAACCCACATACGATTTCTTGTCAGACCCAACCTTCCCTCATCACTTATGCCCTCATATTACCAGCCCACAAAACTCTGGCCCAATCCCACCACAAACAGCCCACAGCCCACTGCCGCACCATACCAACCCACCCAGCCCAAATGCACCACCCGCTACTACTTCACCTCAGCAGCCCATTAACCATCAACCTGGCCCAATGTCACCCGGACCCTCCCATACCTCACCTGCTGCCCCACTACCGTCCCCTCCTGCCACTGACCACCCTCAACCTGCCCCTACACAAGCCACCACGGCACAACCACCCAACCCCACTATGCACACCCGCTCAATGAGCGGTATTTTCAAACCCAAACACCCTTTAAACTTAAACGCCACATCCACCAAAGCCACCATTGAACCTATACCAAAAACCCCCACCGACGCCTTGAACAACCCGGTATGGTTTGACGCTATGTCCACTGAGTTTAATGCTTTAATTAGAAATCGAACTTGGGAGTTGGTACCTCGTTCATCTGACATGAATATAATACGTAGCATGTGGTTATTTAAGCATAAGTACAGGTCCGATGGAACTCTAGAAAGATACAAAGCTCGTCTGGTGTGTGACGGGCGGTTACAACAAGTTGGGATAGACTGTGGTGAGACATTTAGTCCGGTTGTAAAACCGGCAACTATTCGGACAGTTTTATCTATTGCTTTATCTAGGGGTTGGTCAGTTCATCAATTAGATGTCACAAACGCCTTTCTGCATGGGAACTTAAATGAAACCGTCTACATGTATCAACCAATGGGGTTTCGAAGCTCACAATACCTTGACCATGTTTGCCTCTTGAAGAAATCATTATACGGGCTCAAACAAGCACCTCGGGCATGGTACCAAAGATTCACGGATTATGTGCTCACTTTGGGATTTCGCAACAGTAGGTGTGACTCGTCTTTGTTCACCTATCACCACGGCACTGACACGGCATTTTTATTATTATATGTCGACGACATCTTGTTGGTCACATCTTCGGATCAGATTCGCACTTCTCTCATGGCTAGTCTCTCGCATGAATTCGCAATGAAGGATTTGGGTCCTCTCAGTTATTTTCTGGGCATCTCCGTCTCTCGGACAAAGAATAACATGTTCTTGTCTCAAAAGTCTTATGCTATGGAAATTATTGCTCGTGCGGGAATGCAATCGTGCAATCCGGTTGCAACTCCGGTTAACACGAATGCAAAACTCAGTGCGACTTCAGGTGAACCCTTTCATGATCCCACGCTGTACCGCATCCTGGCTGGTGCACTTCAGTATCTAACATTCACCCGTCCAGACATTACCTATGCGGTGCAACAAGTATGCATGCACATGCATGCACCTCACGCTGACCATTGGAACGCTCTGAAGAGGATTATACGATACATTCAGGGCACGTCTTCTTTCGGTCTGACACTTGGACCGTCTTCTGCTACGCCATCTCTCATCTCCTATACGGACGCAGATTTGGCTGGCTGTCCGGACACTAGACGCTCCACTAGTGGCTATTGCATCTATCTGGGGGACAATCTGATCTCTTGGTCCTAAAAACGACAACCCACGGTCTCTCGTTCCAGCGCAGAAGCAGAATACCGTGGGGTTGCCAACGTCGTTGCTGAGATCTGCTGGTTACGCAATCTTCTAATAGAGTTGGCTCTTCCCTTGACCCGGGCTACCCTTGTCTATTGTGATAATGTCAGTGCCATATACTTATCGGGTAATCCGGTTCAACATCAAAGGACCAAGCATATTGAGCTGGACATCCATTTTGTACGAGAACAAGTTCAGAGAGGACAGGTCCGCATTTTACATGTCCCCTCGCGGTATCAAATCGCCGATATTTTTACCAAAGGTCTGCCTCGGGTTTTATTTGAAGATTTTCGGTCCAGTCTAAGCATCCATTCGCCTCCCGCTTCGACTGCGGGAGTGTAATAGCCGAGATAATTGAGGAAGTGATTGGCATAGTTTGACTTTGTATTTATTTGTAATTTATGTTTACCATAGATAGACATGTGATTGTAATTATATATATGGATGATAATGAATGGAAATAATCAAGGTTCCTAATCCTTTAATCAGTATAACCAACTTATATTGTAACACTTATTGAATTACACAAGAAATATTATTTTCAACCACATTCTAGCATAATAATTAACTAAACCCTCCGACATTCCATCCTCATATAAGCATCCAAGTGACCTTCAAAAGACGACTAACAAACTTTTTTAATTAAATAAAACCTATCACCAATTTAAAACATTAACTCATCTTGATTCTTTCCTCACATAGTATTAATAAGTAAAAAAAGATCTCCTTTTCCCAAAAAGAAAAAAAAAAGTAAAAATAAATCAAACTTTTATTCAAATTAAACTTGTGTAGGGACTTGCATTGTATAAAATTGTCAAGTCTTTTTGTGAATAAAGAAAAATAAAGCATGTTAGTATTTTGTGTGGAAATATTGTTAAGAGACTTTTATAAAAGAATATAGAAAGTACGTTAGTTTTTATGGGTGCTTATAATTCAATCCACTAGACTAAGCAATAATTTGTGATTTACTCTACTAAGTATGATACATACTTTGTAGACATATTACATAATTTTTAATAAGTCAATTAAAGATGTCACTAATATAATAAAATCATGTCCCCTAATTGCACATGGCATGTGTTGAAGTGTCTTTGTTTGGTGGTTTAAAATGTATTGGGTCAGGATTAGGTTCTGTTCGGTGGGGTCTTAGAAGTTGTTCGCGAAACAACTCTTCGTGATAAGCCTTTAAAAAACATAAGTATGGGCAATTATGGAAAATAAAATAAAATAAAATAAATAAATAAATAAACATTTTTGTCTAGCATAAAATTTATTTTTTGTCGTTTTAATTTAACCCGCAAAGTTATTTTTCCTACTCATCTTTTATATGATTTATTTATACAATTCATTTCTGATTAGTTTGAAAAGTACTGTCTTATTTTTTTTGGTTAAGGGTATGTGTAGTGGTGGATAGTTATGTTGGGGTTATAGGATTAAAATATTAAAAAGTAATAGAAAAGGTGTTATGTTGGGGTTATGGAAAAAGAGGGTGTAGTGGGAAGGAGGGTTATGTTGGGGTTATAAATGATTGGTAATGATTGGTTAATTATTGTTTTTTATTTAAATAAGAATATTTAAATAAGAATATTGTATGATACTTTTTATTAGAAAAATTAAGGTTTGAAAAGAAAACATTTCACAACTCATCCATGTCTTTTCGATCAGCTTGTACCTAACAATAAAGCATACCAGTTTCAAAACCTTCCTCTTCCTTGTTTCATCCTCAATAGACCACCACCACAGCCCCTGTTTCATCCTCAAAAGACCACCACACACAGCCCCCTTCCTGTTCAAGATCCATCATCAAACGACGATAACCACCGGTTCCTGTTCATCGTCATCCCCCTTCGTGTTCATCGTCCCCACCAAGACCACAGCCCATCCTGTTCATCGTCTTCCCCTGTAAACCACCGTCGACCACCGCCTGCAAACCCTAATAATAATAATAATAATAATAATAATAATAATAATAATAATAATAATAATAATAATAATAATAATAATAATAATAATAATAACTCTACACAAAACGCTCGCTATCACCTTAACCTGCAACCTCAAAACGCCACCATAGCGCCGGCGGGGGCGGTGTTCCCCGGCGCTATGGGTGGCTATAACGCCACATAACTACCCCACTACGCATACTCTAATCATCATAAAGTTTTGATCTGATAATATTAATTTGTTTTTAGTATATCGCACTATAGAAGGTTATCAGAGTGTATTGATCAATTTATACCTATAGTTTAAAACTTAAAATATAATAACCAAGTTACATCTGGATAATGGGTAAGCGGGCAACAAGTTGTGCCGCTATCCCCTTTTGAATCGCAAAACCTATTCTACTAAATACAAACCCTTGGTTCATCGGGCTTTGCGAGTCACTGTGGACCACCTTCTGCACCCGCTCCAAAAAGCGAACTGCCTCAGGGGTTAGGGATCCAAAAGTGTCAAAGGCAAACGGAATGAGTACATGATGATTCTCTAAACACGCTGCCTCGTGTTTAGCAACCTTTCTAGCTTCCGCCTTCAAATCGAGTCAAGTCGGTCTGTTTAGTTTGTTAGAAACATATATAGTTCATTCTATATTTTACGGTCCAACTTTGATGATTGATTCTTTATGATTCAGTGAATAGTGTAGAATTTAGAATAAATAGAGTAAACCAGAGGTTATGATAAAATACACGGTAAAAGAAAATTTAGAAGTCGTAGGAATGATATCAAACGGATTTCGATTGAACTCATTCAAGCGACATTGGAATCGTCTCATCGAACCATACGATCTTAGTTATTAGGTTTTCGCTCTTTTGGTTTTTTAGCCTGTAGTTTTTAGAATTTTTGTTAGATTATTGTATTTTTATGTAGCATTGTGTCTTTTTCTTATTTTCGTCATTGTGTCATTTTTGTGATTCTTTGTATTTTTTTTCTTTAGTATTGTGTTATATTTTTCAGCATTTTGTTATATTTTGTGAACCATTGTATCATATTTCGTGATTTATTGTGGTTTTTGTATCCTTATCATATTTCTCATTTATTTTGTACTGTGTAGGATAACTTGACCTAGATAAACCAAACAACCAGTAATTATTATTCTATGAGTATTTATATATTATTAGAACGACTCTATTGGACTATAAACTTATGTATATAGTTTAGATTCAATTGTTCATAAACCATCTTATATTTAAAGATTAATAAAATTACGGTTTTGATTAAGTAAAAATATGTATGCTCTGTACCCTTTTAAAACATAACCATCAAATGGTCAATACCGACCAGTTTAATTTCTTATTTCCGAAACCATTATCATTGTTCGATTTTTTTTTTTTTAAATATTAAAACTCAGCAAGGCGACACCAATTTTATGATCAACTAACTTACACTTCCACTAACCTTACTTTTACATTTACACCAATTCTACCATAAAGGCTAAAATCCTCAATCACTCAGAGTAATACCGCTACGGCTTTACCACATTGTATGATACCGTATTACCCTTATATCGATACCGCCTATCTTTCGGTACATTTACACCAATTTCACCATTACACAGAAATCCTCAACCACTCATGAAGTAATAATACCTTTACCGTGCACTAGTATGCTACAATATTACCGTTAGGCTGAGTGGTGTGCGGCGCTATTGTCTCTCAACCGGAGGTAAAAATAAAAAAAATGACCTCTCCCTTATTTTCTGGGCACCATTTGATTCAACCAATTTTTTTTTATTTTTCCTTTTTTTTTTTTGTTTTTCAATTAAAGTGACTTTATTATATTTTATTATAAGGGTGTAACATCATATTCTACAATATGTGACAATCTTCTATTAGTGTATAATATGAATCATGATATATAATTCATAATTAGGGATGTATGATTCTGAAGAAACACCAAACTAACAATCTAATACGACAGTGCTAATGTAAGAATATAAGAAAGGACGTGATTCTCATTAATTGATAAGACGAATACAAGACACTGTTATCGGATTATTACAAGAGTTTCGACTATAATCTATTTCTCACAGCTTGTGATATGAATTCTTTCTCTGATAATCGATCCCCTCCTTTGATGACGAAGGTGGGTATTTATAGGCTCATCAGGTGGCCTATGATTGGCTGTGAGAGGAATGACAGCTGTCCTGTACTATTGTAGCCGTTGTCAATTCTTGCGCTGTCCTTCTGTGATTGGTCCACGTGTCTTGTAATTGTCCTTTCCATCCTTTCTCGTACCTCGTACTGGCAGGTGATCATGGAGCAGGGAATTGACGCCTCTGATTGGCTATGGATTCTGCTCCTATCGCGTGACACCTGTCCTTTTTGTGGCTGCGTGCGCCGTCTTCTTGAATGCCACGTCACGTTCCTGCGCTGTCGTGTGTGTAGGCCTATGTTCTGCACACGCACGGATACATATGTCTTCAAATTCGTAAATACCCATAATAAAATCCCTATCAATTTCATTCCACACCAGTTGACACCATGAACACGGATCATTTCGTAATATGCGAGAATCTCAAGAATTAAAAAAAAAACGATGATATTTTAATATTTTACATACCAATAAAAAGATACCATTTAAATACATTTCTAAGTATAGCTAACTAATCATCATCGAACAACACCACTCACCCCTTCTATCTCTACATCTCTTCACAACAAACAACAAACAACAACAATAATAATAAAATAATAATAAAAACTATAAAAACATAAACTCCACCACCCATACTCACACCACCACTCACCTGAAAACAAAAACAAAAACAAAACTTATGGACGCCGGAAAACCAATCGCCGCCGTCTCCCACCACCGTCGAGCCCAATCAGAAACCTTCTTCCGGTTCCCGGACGACGACATCTTTCTAGACGACGTCGTTGCGGACTTCAACTTCGCCGGAATTGAGTTGCCGTCGCTTTCCTCCGACGGTTTGTATCCAACCACCACCGGAGACTCGTCGGGAGAGTCGTCTGACGTGGTTAAGTCGACGGCGAGTAGGCCGCCGGCGAACCATGGTCGGAGTTTGTCTATGGATGCTGATTTTTTTGATCGGTGTGGTACGACGTCGTTTGATGGGGATAATTCGAAGAAAGCACTTGCACCCGAGAAATTAGCTGAACTTGCTTTGGTTGATCCTAAAAGAGCTAAAAGGTTTAATCTTTTTTTTTTTTTAATTATTTTTGTGGTTTATATTTTTATGGTTTTTATATGATATTTGATGGTTGTTTAATTTGGGTATGATTTGTTTATTTCTTGATGAATTTATGTAATTTAGTTGTTGAATGTTTTTAAAAAGATATTATTTTTCTTGTGTATGTATGGTGTTCTTATGATGATAAACACCGCCTCATTGTCGGTCGGCGTCGCCACCCGTGGCTGAGATTGAACTTTTAGATGGCGGGGGTCGTAAGTCACAATACCATTTTTTTTTTCAAATTGGTGGGGCTGGAGTCTGGACTCAATATATACAAAGTTTTCGGACGAAAACGGGGAAATTTACACTGCTTAGCTAAAAAAAACGACGGGGCCAGGGCATCCTCGGGCCCTTCTAATGGTTTGCCCCTGGTCGCCACTAGTCATCACGAAAGCAAATGTAGCGTGTGAACCATTTTGATAGCTTTTTAAAGCGACCCATTTCAAGGACTCATTTTGGTCGGAACCTGTCTTGACCCGAACATAATTTTTTTTAAAGCAACCTGTTTTGACACGGACTCATTTTGGTCGGAACCTGTCTTGACCGGGGATTTTTTTAAAGTCATCATTTTGACCCGAATCCATTTGGGTGGAACCTATTTTGACATGAACAAAACTGATTTTTTGTTTAAAAGCTCTCTGTTTTGACCTGAACTCATTTCGGTCAAAACCTGTCTTGAGTTGAACCGAATTTGGCTGGAATTACTTTGGACCCGTTACTAACCTGACCCGCCTACTCGGCCCCTAGAAGTATAGTATTATCTCGTTGTTTTGATCTCAAAGTTCTGTTTTTAAGTTAAGTATACGACTTCGGTTTGTTGTTGTCTGTAGGATTCTTGCAAACAGACAATCGGCAGCCCGTTCTAAAGAGAGGAAAATAAGGTATACGAGCGAGTTGGAGAGGAAAGTGCAAACCCTTCAAAATGAGGCAACATCGCTCTCCACCCAAGTAACAATGCTCCAGGTAGACATCCGTCTTAATTAATATTGTTGAAAACACATTGATATTGAGTATACTATTTGCATTTGATTATATTAGAGTTTAAATTCATGTACATGAGTACCATAGTTGTCAAAAGCGCGCGAGGCGCGCGCCTAGGCGCAGCGAGGTGCACCAAGTGCGCTGCGCCCTGTGAGGCGCGCATTTAGACGCTGAGGCGCACTATCAGGGTTGTTTCAGGCTGATTTCTGGCCAAATTTAGGCTAAAATTTGCCTAAACCTCTAAAACATCCTAAATGAGCTATGAACAAGCCCTAAACAAGCCTAAAACATCTCTAAAATCCCTAAAAAATGTATTTTAAACTATGCGCCTATTTGCCTAATTATAAAAAAACCCTCGTTTTTATGCGCTTTGCGCCTAGGCTCTGGGCTCGGCCTATGCGCCATGAGTGCACCTAGGCGCTTTGACAACTATGATGAGTACATCTTACACTTTTTAAAAGAAAGTCGAACATAAGTATTTCCACTTGCACTTTAATACATATGTTAGTATTAGTGGTAAAAAGGCATGGTTGGATGTGTTTGGTAACATGTCAAATGGGTAAGTTTTAGGGGCTGTTTGGTTGATTAAGTGCTGAATCATTTAGAGGTCTGAATGGTTAAGAGGCCTGAATGGTTAAGCGCTGAATTATTAAGTTGGACCTCTTAATGGTTAGTTTTCTTGTCCCACGGTGGTAGGGGAGCCTTATTAAGATTCAGCCTAATTTAGTGTTTAATAGTTCAGTGCTTAATGGTTCAGCAACATCCCAAATCTTAATGATTCAAACTTAACCATTCCATTCAGAAGTTGAAACAAACGCGCTGAATGCTGAATCATTCAGCACTGAATGGTTAAGAGCCTCATTAAGAGGCTACCAAACAGCCCCTTAGTACAGGCCAAAACGGGTCGGGTCAGATTGGCCGGTTGACCCAGAAAACACTTTTAAATCTATTTTTATAAATTTTATCAATATATGATTTGTTAAATATGCTCATAGAAACTAGATTATTACAAAAGGGGCACTTTCAATATACCACCACTTTTAGTTAGAGAATTTTGAGTATCTATTATACACTTGTACATAGTGCTTTGTTATTTAATTGAAGAGAAAATGAGAGTGAGGTAGGCTGTAGGCGGTTACATAGCACATAACCGGCTTATACATTAGATTTAAAACAAAAAAAAATACAAGTGCTTAATGTTTATGCAGTTCTCGCAGTTCCTAGTTAAATTTGGTTCTGTATTAAAGTAACATTGCTCTATTGCGATAATAGTATAAGTTTGTAATAAAATGGCTTAGGAGATAATGCACATTCAGTGAATTTTTAACTCTTTTGACCTATTTCTTTTTTTAGTCAAGTCTTTTAGCTTGACCCATGTAACTTGTTTAAAGATAAACCATAACCCAAATTCACATTTATAGTTATGCGGAATCTCTGTTAAAATTATTACTAATTGTGATGCATTGTAGAGGGATACTACCGGTCTAACTTCTGAAAACAAGGAACTCAAGCTGCGGTTACAAGCAATGGAACAGCAGGCAAAACTCAGAGATGGTAAATATTTTTTATACTTTGATTGGCATACATGTTTTCAAAGTAAAATCTGTTAAACAATATTCTGCAACCTATTTATCTGATTGATGGCTCTCCAAAACCCAACTGTTAAACCGGACCAGTAAAACCAGCTGGGTCTGCAGAGCCATTCAACGCGACTCATTGACTGTTTTGGTGTCTCTCTATCTGAACTGGACCATGAACACCCTGATGGCCTAATTTGGATTCGCATCGTTCAATTTCACGTAATCAATAAAAAAATTGCTGATCATCTCATTTTACAGCTTTGAGTGAAACCCTGAGAGCAGAAGTGCAGCGGCTGAAAATCGAGACGGGTCAAACGCGACCGCTTAGTGGAATGAACTACAACCGATCATTGCCATCTCAGCATTCACCACACTCGCAAATGTTCCATCAATTCACTAACCTGACCACTCAGCAGCCACCATCGCAACAGCAGCAGCGGATGCCTGATTCAACGACTAATCGCCCACCTAGACCTACCTTCATGGACTTCAAATAAGATGTAACTATGACAAAAAAAAGTCAACATGGGTCAACTGGGTTCATCTTGTAGATAACAGGGGATGTGGAATACATATGATGGAGATTGTTTAAATATATGTTACTAGATTGAATCTTTGAAAGCTTATTATAATACCTGGGATGGTGATACTTAGGTTTGACTATCGAAAGTCAAACCCGGACTTTATTTTTTCTTTTAGAAAAAAAACCAAAACATGTTTGTTCGCCTTAGGTATATTTAATTTTATCGTTGCTCGTGGTGGTGATGTTGAAGGTGCTGGTGGTGGAGACCTTAGCGTAGGAGGTGGTGATGATGACAATGATGCTCACCGTAGTGGTGGTGTTCGCGGTGACATGGTGCACTGGTCGTTGGAAAAGGCGGCAACGCTGTTAACAGTTCTCAGGTCAACCGTGGTTACGTCGCTTGCGGAATGACTACTTACTTTTGTGACATGTATCACATAACACTTAATAAAAGGCTGTTTTCTAGTTTCTAAGAGTACATATATCTTATTTACCATGTAGATATGTCTTTAAACACTACATTCTATTCCTTTCTCTAGTTTCTTACAAACTTGAAACAAGCGATGAAGACGATATGTCGGAGTTGATCGCAACAATTTCGTCGATTATTTGAGCGATCGCGCTCTCATCTTTGAGTATGTCCATGTGAGAAATCTCGGAAAGTTTAATCATCTTTAGCTTTTGATCTTTCTCATCCTTCCACTCATCCTCTAAAGCCAACAAGCTCGCTATATTCACCGTCCCATCGCCATCTCCATACGCGATTTCTGGCTGCTTATCGAACCCATCTTCCCCATAATACAAAGTTTCTGGTGTCGGGACACCATTTCCGACTATACATGTTATTGGCACGCCTGGTGCAACCAACTTTTCAACCAAAGGTAGGATTCGTGTCTCGTAAGGGTGCACCCCTTCTTCAAACCCGATATCTTGAAGAAATCTCGATATGTCAAAAGATGAGTACGCCGTGTTTGGTGTCACAACCAACGGTGTCTCGGGAGAAAACTGTTTTCGTCGTGGCATGAGCCATAAATTGCTCTCAGAACTCCGTTGCTCATTTCTAACCAGCAACGGGTTCACCAAGGGAACACCTAGTGCATTCCCTGAGGCAAAAGTCAACATCTCGTCAACCGTGCCACCCCATGGCGCGGACAATGCAATGAAGTGTTTGATGTACTGTTCACGCCATGCTGGTAGGTTACGGTTGAGGAGCTGAAGCGCGAACAAGCCTCCCAGACTATGGGAGACCAGTATTACCGGGACTCCGCCGTTTGTGTCGCTTGCGTTTTCGACTAACTGCTTTAGGTTTTCGAGGAACGTCGTACCGACATCACAAGGATGTCCTTCTGATGCTAACCCATAACGAAAATCATATGGAGCTCCGAAAAGATTCAGGCTATCTTTGTAGCCAAGTTGTTGTATAGACTCCACCAATGATTCCATGTAACTGGTTATATGCCTGTAAAATTATTAAACTACATCATTTTACTTAAAAATTAGAGATACATTGTGACAATTAAGTTGCTTTCAAAAACCATGATAACACATTTTTTTTTAATTTGATTTGAGGTACTATGAATTTAATTTATTTTTCATTTCCATTTATATAAATTTGCCTTCTTTAATAATATGTAGTACCCAATATTATTAAAATCTAAATACACAGTTTTGTTTTATTTTTGTCTACTATTAGAAATAATTTTATAAAAACCAAGTTCTATCTTTTTTTAACGGCTAAATCTTACTCGTCTTTCATTACTCCTAAAATACACTTATTTTGCCTCTTATGAGGCACGAACTCCAGCCTATGCTGAGAAACACCAACACCCATACCACCACACCACAAGGGGCGGGGTAAATTCTATCTAAAGTACTATATTTTTACCGTTACCAACCCCAAAAAATACCTTATTTTGTATACAATTCATTTTTTATATAAAAAATTGCACATTTAGATTTTTTTAAATATACTAACTCATACGTTAAATGGAAAGCAAGACAAAACAATAAAGTTTTTTCCTTCACAGAACCACAAAGACGGAACGAAAGGGGTCAATAGGGTTCACTGACCCCTTAGACCCCAAAACTTTGAGTTCCGTTCGACCCCTTGACTGTGACCACTACAAAATACACCCATTATGTTTATCTTGTGTAAAAGTTCTGGTTCCGACATTTACATAAACTAGCTATCTTAACCTTGAATTTTCTAACAAAACTATTTTGTAAGCATCATTTTTAAAACAACCCCATTTTTAAAAAAAATTCTAAAACTAAAATGAAAAGAAAAAGAAAATATGAATTACTTGAAAGAAGGATCAAGGTATAGAAGTGATTGAGTAGAACCAAACTGTGACACTCTAGTCTCTATTCCATGAGCATTCTTATAATCATCAGCTACTTGATCATAATAAATCGTCATACGTTCAGCAAAACACTCAGTCAAAGGCGCCAACAACACGCCCACATCGAACCACAGCCTGAACCACCCTTCTTTATCCTTCTTAAGCGGGTAGAACCGGTTGCACAACCAGCTAGTCGCCTTATACTCGGTTGTTAACCGGGCTTCTAGCTGGTTGCCACCGGCTCCAGGTATTAAGATCACTGGATGCAGCTGGTTCTGGTTGTTGTTGATCATCGCTCGACAAGTGTATGGCGGCACGATAGCCACCATCGTAGCGATTGCCATCGTGACCGTGGCTACACCGATGACCGTGATTCCGCTCATAGTAGTCGGAGAGGGAGATTGTTGAGGTGAAGTTAGTTATGAGATAGAGGAAAGTGTGGTTGTGAGAGGACGTGATGTGTGCATGAATATGGTCCATTCAATATTATCCAAAGCGTTTATGTAGTAATAATAATAATAATAATAATAATAATAATAATAATAATAATAATAATAATAATAATAATAATAATAATAATAATAGGGGCGGTTATTGTGAAAAGTAATACAAACGTGCGAAATGTGCGTAGTCACTTTTGTACATGATAATTACGTAATGTTTTTGTATGTTCATGAAAACATTACGTAATTATCATGTACAAGAGTAACTTCGCACACTTCGCACGTTTGTATTACTTTGTATTTGAACCGGCCCCTAATAATAATAAAAACAACAGCAACAAGTCTTGACGTTTTTTTTTAAAGTCATCATTTTGATCCGAACTCATTTGGGTGGAACCTAATTTGACTTGAACTGAATTTGGTTGGAATTACTTTTGACCCGTTAGTAACCTGACCCGCCTACTCGACCCCTAGAAGTATAGTATTATCCCATTGTTTTGATCTCAAAGTTCTGTTTTTAAGTTAAGTATATACAATTTACCTTATTTGATCGTTTAAAAAAAATAGTTTTAAAGAAGGTTAAAGAAATTGTGATTCTTACAACTTCGGGTTGTTGTTGTTTGTAGGATTCTTGCAAACAGACAATCGGCTGCCCGTTCTAACGAGAGGAAAATAAGGTATACGAGCGAGTTGGAGAGGAAAGTGCAAACCCTTCAAAATGAGGCAGCATCACTCTCCACCCAAGTAACAATGCTCCAGGTAGACGGATATTATATATATATATGGCAATTATAATCTGAAAACCACTCTCACTTGTGCAAACCATGGAAACCCCATTTCATGGCTATCATTCTTCCACGTAGACATTCATGTATTAAGAAAGAAGGTTAGAATAGTCTTTTACACAACCCACACAACTTTCTATACATATTACACAACCCACACAATCTATCCAACTGACACATTAAACAAGCACCTCCCCTCTCTCTCTCTCTATCTCATAAATCAAAGCCTTTTATCTCATCTCTTTTAATAAATAAGTACATCTTTCTCTCTCTCTGTAAAACACTCAAACCATTAATCCTTCAACAATGGTGGCTCATTCTATATTTTTCACTTTTTTACAATTTGTTTGAAGGTGGTTCATGTAGAAAAAGAGAGAGAAGCCAGAAGAAAAGAGAGAGAAGGAGACCGATGAAGCTGGTCGTTCTCCTCCGCCCGTTGATAGCCGTCTCCTCTGCCCTGCTAGCTGGTCGTTCTCCTCCGCCCGTTGAGCGTTATGGATGTTTCTTTAAACCCCCATCGGTTACAAGTTATGGGTGATTAATTCCTGTTAATAACGTGCGAGTTTATGATGAAACAGCCCGATAATGACCAGTGAGTTAATTAATTCCTTGAAAAACGCCATAAGATTGAGGTTAATGGGCTGCCGGAGCTCGGCCGGAGCATGGCCGGAGCTTGCCGGAAAAAATCGGGTGAAACAAAAAGTGGGAAAGGTGAGTTTGAAAGGTTTGGGTAGTTGGCAAGTTTGGTCCCTCCATGTTTAACCTAGTTAGTTGTTAGTATAAATAAGTTAGTTTTTCTTTATAAACCTTAACCAAGTTAACTAGATTTAACTTAAAACTTTTATAAAACCTTTTTTTTATAGAAGCTTTTACGAACACGTTTCCACATACACATTCGATTAAAACTCATATCCGATCCATAATAAATATAAACGGTAATTTTTTTTTAGTTTGCTTCTAACATTAAATTTGAAAAACGACTAAATTTGCAGGGACTATAATGAAAATATTTGAAGGGCTATTGTTGTCCATTAGAGGAAAGACGAGGGTGACAGATGTCACAAACACAAACTGACATTAATGAACACAAACAAGGTTCATGAACACAAATGAACATAAAGAAGTGTTCATGAACGGAAACAAACACAAACAGACATATATTAACTTTTGAATACATCGAATTCACATACATTAAGACATTAGTTAGACCACCCTAAAATATAACCCAATTGTCCGAACATACTTAGTACTGGAGAAGGGCGTTAGAGATGGATGGTAGAGGGCGTTGGAGGTGGAGGGCATCAATGCTGGAACGTGGAAACATATAATGAGTTTGGATACAAAAATTAGGTTTATTGATCTCATATAGTCATCTATTTACCTTATATATATTATTTATTGGGTAAAATAAATAAAAATAAAAGAATATATAAAAGTATAAAAATTAAAAACCTTAATAAGCTATCGAACACAAACGAACATAAACGAACATGTTACCGAACGTTCACGAACATAAACGAACGAACACGATCTCTGTTCATGTTCATTCGTTTAACTAAACAAACGGATTTTTTTGTTCGTTATCGTCCATTTATTAAGTGAATGAACATAAACAAACTTCTCACCGAACGGTTCATGAACTGTTCGCTAAAAGTTCAGTTCGTTTGCGGCCCTAATGCCCTCTGCCTCATCCACGCCTGAAACCTCCTCTACCTGTGCTACCCATGTCCTCTGCATGTTCCCTCCTCCCGAATAGAAACCTCCTAAAACTTCTTAAATAATAAAAATCCTAAGTTGTCATCATGTCATTTGATTTTGGCGTTATTATGCTTTACAATGTTGCCTGATTTTTAATATTTACTTGTATTAAATAATATCAAGAATAGTTAAACGAAATGGTATGAATAAAAAAATACTCACACTGTTGGATTTAGCCCTCAATTTTAACTCACAAAGTTACACTCAAGTTTATGAATATGTGAAAAAGAACAAAACTTACATAAGAAAAAGAAAATGAAAGCCGGCACACTTTATTCAATGAGAGGACATGCCTTATATAGGCTAGTAGGGGTGTTCAGAATTCGATTCGAATTCGAAAAATTCGAAATTCGATTTAGTTCGATTCGATTACCAAGAATTCGATTCGATTATTAAGAATTCGAATTCGATTCGATTCAAATTCGAGTCCAGTAAATCGAATACGAATTTATGATTTTAAATTCGATTCGATTCGAAATTCGAATAAAAGTTGTACATGTATATTTTTTAAAATATATACACACATATACACATTATTATATACACAAGTATACACATTGAAAAAAAAACTTCTAAATTTTGGTCAAACTCTAAGAACCCATAGTGTCTATAACTTTTAGCATAACCATGTTTTATATATTTACCTTATATATCACAAAACTCTATAAAACTATACTTTCTACTATTTTAACTATTCTCGTATTTGACATATTGTTGTTTATCAATTTGTAGATTTGTATTTTATATGTTAAAAATAATGAGTTTGTATTAGTTTTAAAACTAAAAGTAAAACAATTTGTTATTTAAGGTGAATTTGAACTAAATCGAATTTATTCGAATTCGATTCGAATTCGAGTTTCTTATTCGAATCGAATACGAATCAAATAAATTGAATTTTAAACGAATACGAATCGAATACGAATTCAGGTAAAAATATTAAAAATTCGAATAATTCGATTCGAATAATTCGAAAATTCGTTATTCGTTTCGTTGAACACCCCTACACATAGACATTCATGTATTAAGAAAGAAGGTTAGAATAGTCTTTTACACAACCCACACAACTTTCTATACATATTACACAACCCACACAATCTATCCAACTGACACATTAAACAAGCACCTCCCCTCTCTCTCTCTCTCTATCTCATAAATCAAAGCCTTTTATCTCATATCTCTTTTAATAAATAAGTACATCTTTCTCTCTCTGTAAAACACTCAAACCATTAATCCTTCAACAATGGTGGCTCATTCTATATTTTTCACTTTTTTACAATTTGTTTGAAGGTGGTTCATGTAGAAAAAGAGAGAGAAGCCAGAAGAAAAGAGAGAGAAGGAGACCGATGAAGCTGGTCGTTCTCCTCCGCCCGTTGATAGCCGTCTCCTCTGCCCTGCTAGCTTCACGGCGCACCCAAAAGATTTATTGTTTTTCATAAAAAAAAGAACACACAACAGATCCGGTGGTTTATAGAGGAAGCCGGTGAAGCCGGCAGTCAACAGATCGGTATTTGTGTAATCCAAAAATAGGTGTAGTTTTCTTTATGTTTAGTTTTGTTAATTTTATGTTGTCTTTGTTTAAATATACTTTAAAGTGATTTTTGAAAGATACATCTTCTCTAAAAAATATATATTTTTTTTAAATCAAGCCTAAAGACGATTGTTACTTTGGTTTTTTTTTTTTTTAACTTCCTGATCTGTGCATTTTTCTATATGTGCATTTTTGTTTCTTTGGGTTTTATTTTTTTTTACTTCCAGATCTGGATTTCTGTCGCACCGGATAATGAAGTTGAGGGGTTTTCGAACCGGATATTTGAAGGAAAAACACTCACACAAATCCAATAATTATAAAATGGGCATCTACTTAAGGTTCGTTTATATTTTTATATTTCTTCTGTGTATTTTTATAGATAGATTATGTGAGCAGAGGAGGGGATCTGATGCAGTTTATGTAAATCGAAGAAGAAGAAGCCACGGAACAGAGGATTCATTTTTTTTTCCTCTCAAAGTTTTGTTTTCTTATAAAAACATATGTTTTTTGTTGTTTGGATTTATAATTTGAATTTTTTAGTGATATAAGTATGTGAAAACATGTGTTTTTATTGTTGGATTATATTTTATTACATGTTTTTAGTGAGATAAGTATGTGAAAACATATGTTTTTGCTATTGGATTGTAACTTATTATATGTTTTTTGTGAGATAAGTAGGTGAAAATTTATTATATGGCTGCTAAAAAAACATTTGTTACCCTGATGCTTCTTTGAAACCTGTTAATATTAGTTTGACCTTAAAATGAGAGAGGAAATAGGAGAGAGGAGAGATGAAAGTTATTTTTGCTGGACCATATTACCCTTTTGTCACTAAATGTGTATCTTTACTTTTGATCAAAAGTAAGAAACAATCACCACCGTAGATCACTTACAATGAATGGTTAGGATATGGGTTTCATGGGGTTTCTTAACTGATAAGGGTTTTCAAATTATCCCTTCCATATCTTCTATAATATATAAATTAAAGCTAATGAGGGACACATGGCATCTTATGAGAGCTTCCTTTAATTTTTTTCCCGCTCATTTTACTGGATAATTTAAATGGGTTATGGATACTCCATCTAATATTAAATTATTTTTTCTCTATCATATGCATGGCACATGCACTTTCCCCAATGATTTTTAAATGTTAATAACTCTTTTAAACGACACTTTTTTTTGAAAAAAAATACACCAAATCAACGAGCGTTTTAGTATCTTTCCAACGAGTACCATAGTGCTATACAAAGAACGAAAAAACGAGCGTTTTATTACTAATGGGTCTACTCTGAAACAAACTTCTGATGACAACATCTGTTGAATGCAAACCACTGCTGTCATCAGAAGTTTGTTTCATCCTCTTTTGCTTGCTTCATCCGTGGATAATCATCAGCTGATTCATTCATCAGTTGTTACCGATTCATCAGTGGTTTCCAATCAGCTATTTCATTTATCAATGGTTACTAAAGGCAGAAGCACAACCACCAATAAATGGATTTTCAGCTTTAGTTGGATTTAGTCTTCCCGTGTTTTCACACGGGATTTCACCTAGTGTATATATATATATACACTAATAGAGAATAAAACGTGATTTGTATATTGATAATCAACCTATTTATAATTACATTGGGCTCCTTTATTTTAGGAGTGATATACTCAACATTTAAATACAATATCAACATTCTAAATATAATATCTCTAATATACCCCCGCAGTCGAAGCGGGAGGGGAACGGATGCTGAGACTGTCCTGAAAATCTTCAAACAGAACTCGAGGAAGGCCCTTGGTGAATATGTGGTCATACACTATAAGCGCCTTGAAATGAATGGTAAACAAGGTCGCCCATGATACGTATTGGGAGGATTCGATTTCCAGTATGATAGGAACGTAGTTCTTAATATTGGAAACTGTTGTTGTAGGGTGAATTTTGGATTCGAGGGTGATAGATGAAGGTGTAGAAGGTGGAGTTGTGTTGGTCATGGTAATGTATTTGGACAGAATGTTATACGTGGGAAGGAGGGTAGATATATGTGGTAAAGAACAAAGAAATGGAAAGAAATATAAAGTCAGCGGAGCAAAAATCAAGGTGTGTCAGGAATATAAAGTCGATGAAGATGAAGATTGACTGGGAAAGAAGGTGACAGCAAGAAAGAAGATTAGGGTTTGGCACACTGGACTTGTGATACCATGATACCATTTATAATTACATTAATAATCAACCTGTTTATAATTACACTGGACTTGTGATACCATGATAGAGAATAAACCGTGATTTGTATATTGATAATCAGCCTATTTATAATTACATTGGGCTCCTTTATTTTAGGAGTGATATACTCAACATTTAAATACAATATCAACATTCTAAATATAATCTCTCTAATATATACCATTAGCAACTTGGGTTACCTCTAATCATCACAACCTTTCTGCTGCCCAATACCCACATTTTCACAATTTAACAAGAATCTCCTTCAATAGTCATGACCCTTTACCCATCCATTGGCACCGTTTCACAAACTATACAATTTGCAACTTGGGTTACCTCTAATCATCACCACATTTCAGTTGTCCAATACCCACCTTTTCACAATTTAACATAAATTTCCTTCAATAGTCACGACCATTTACCCATCCATTGGTACCATTTCACAAACTATATATTATCTATCCATAAAAAAAACAAGTTTACTTACAATTTATTATGTTTATCTAATTTTAACCCATTTATTTAAGATTTAAAAACGAAGAACACATCCATTAAAATTTCCTGTTAGGATCTGAGTTTGATTGTTTTGATTATGTTTAACTAAAATGATAAGAGTGAAACGAATATAGAATGGAAAGTGCAGCGGAATAATAAACTATTAATCAAAACATGAGAGTAATTGTTTTCTGATCGAATGCTTTCATTTATCTAAAAGATTACAATCATACAAGTACTCCCCCTCAGCCTGATCACACAGTGATTGTTTGTCTGAGAGAATGTTTGTGTGTGTGATGCAATAGAACAGTACAAGCACTGTTCTATTTATAGACAAACCTAAACCACTGATGACCTAGGCTGACGTCACCTAAGACAGTGACCTCTAACAGAATAACAAACATAAAACATCTGCCTATTACAAACTACTGTTACATTGAAAGCACTGAAGGTAAACTACTGTTGTAGGAAAACTCTGATGGTCTTGTATCCTCTGCTGGAGCCTAAGTGCTGTTGGCTCCAGCAGTGCTTTAGTCTTCAATACTTGGATCAGCAGTTGTTCTTCATCAGTGTTTATTCAGCAGTCCTTTGTATCAGCAGTTGTCATAGAAGTTGTTTGGATAGAACAGTTGTTAGAGTCAGCAGTCTTTTGGGAGAAGCATGTTGTAAGGACTGTTTATTGTATGGATCAACTGTTAGCATGTTTTGGCTTTTCAATCATCTGTTCTTCTCCAGGTCAGCAGACCCAACAATCTCCCCCTAGAACAGATGATGCCAAAACTCAGCTTTATTTACTGATCTTTATTCCTCATCAGACTTTCTATGATTTGACCTTTGAATTGTAGTTCAAAGTTCAGAGCAAATAAGTCTTCTTCATCTCTTTCATGTTCTAGATTTAGCAATGTTTGAAGATCTTCTGCACATAGGCTGTATGCATCATCCATGCTAATCTTTTGAACCCTTCCATCTAACCTGAGCAGAGTCAATTCATGGTTGTCTTTGTTGACTTTCCATTTTAGAATTTTTGAGTCAGTGGATTTGCTGAGATGAACTTTTATTTGGGATGAGTTAGGTGATGGAGGTCTTCCAATGAGTTCCCTAAGTTTCTCTGTTGTAGGATCAGAGAAAAAGTGTATCTGATTGAAGAGCCCTTCCTTGATAAATGTATCAGCAAACTTCTTCTGATCTTCTTCTGACATTTCCTTCTGTTTCTTGAACTGTCTTCTTGCAGCAGCTGATAGATCAGAAGTTTCAAGTAAGCTGTCCAACGTAAAAGTCTTCTGGGGCCTCTTCATCAGTGGCTCATCAGTATAGACAGGTTTTCTAGGTAGGCTGGGATCCTTCTTTCTGTTTTCTTCAAGACTCTTGTATGTCTCAACCAGCCTCAGCTCAGACCATCTAGAGACAGACCTCATTTCCCCATAGTTAGCAGCTACTATCTCTTGTCTCATTCTTTTAAACTTTAAGGCTCTGACTGGGTCTCTGCCTTTGCCAAAATTAGGAGTAGAGACTTTAGCCTTGGGGTCTTTGGCCAATTCTTCTATTCTGAGAAGTTCTTCTCTTAGTGCATGTGTGGTCCAACCATTAAACTGCTTTTTGGTAGCTTTATATGGCTTGGTTGCCAAGATCTGTTCCAGAAGAGAATCCCTAACCTCCTTTTCCAAGTCAACACTGAGAGGCATGGAGGACATGGAGTTGCTCAGGGTCTTAGCAAAGTCCTCAATCCTTCTGAGTTTGCTAAGCTCTGCTGAATGGATGCCCTGAGCAGTCCTGTCATCCTTCCCTTTGCATTTCTCCTTAATGATGGCATCTACCTGTTCACCCTTGTATTTAAGGTATGTATCAATGTTTAGGGGAACAGGGAAATTTGGGAGAGATAGGAAATATCTGTCAGATGGTTGTTCAGTATTGTAGAAGGATTGTAATTCCCCCTTGAGTAGATCAAGTTCAAGGGGATACTGAACAACCAATGGTGTAATGGTTGGTGGTGGTCTATGGGAACTGAATTTGGATGTGTGTGGTGAGAATGATGAAATTGGAATAGCTGTGATAGGAGTGGATTGTGCAGTTGAGGTGGTGTTTGGTGATGTGTGTATGTTTTCATCATGTACAACAAAGGTTGATTTTCTCTTCCTTGTGTACAAGATTTTAGGGGATGGTGATTTGGTAGCAGTGGTTGGATTAACATCTGTTGGCTTTTTAGTAGGTCCAGCAGATGTTTGGGATTTGGTTGGTGATGTAGGTTTGGGTGTAGGTTTGGTGGTTGTATGTTCAGATGTGCTTGTAGGTTTAGGTGCAGTGGTTTGGGAAGCCGTGTTTTTGGTGGTTTCAGTGTTTTGGGTGGCAGTGGTTTCAGCAGCAGTGGTTTTGTCAACAGAGGTGTTTAGCTTGGATGGTGGTTTTCTGACATGTCTAGCAGGCCTTTTCATCCTTTTTGAGGATCCCATATCTTCAATCTCCTGTTGTTGTTCTCTCTTGAGGTTCACCAGCAACTCTGCTTTAGCTTCCAAGGTGTCAGCCCTTTTTTGTTTGGCCTGAGCAGCCTTTTCAGCTTCTATGTTTGCAGAGTTGTCTACTGCTTTGCTTTTGTCAGTGGTTTGTTGTGGTGCTGTTGGTGTTGCTTGTTGTTGTTGTTGTGGTGCTGTTTGACTAGCCTCTGGTTTGTTGGCAGACATAGCTTTGCCCTTTTTAGAAGGAGGACAACCAAAGGGATCTAACTTTGGTAGCCTATCTCTGCCACTCTCCCCCTTTTTGGCATCATCAGCCGTGAAGACATCATCATCTTCATCCCTGAGAATGGTGGTAGGGGCAGAGCCAGTGGTCTTCAGCAGGTGATCTTTGATGGCTTTAATGTCTGCATGTGTATCTTTGTACCTTGCATCCACCATGTTTCTGATCTCAGCCATATATGTTTCATGTGTCTGATCAGCTAGTTTTCTGTGAGCTATGATGATGGGGGAAACGGATTTCCATAGCTCACTAGCTATATCAGCTGTTGATGGTTGACTTTTGGAAAGGTCTACTATGGAACTCAGTATAAGCTTGACATCAGATTTGATGTCTGCTACAGAGGTTTCAATTGCATGAACTCTGTCCGTCAATTCTTGGTATTTTGACCCATCTCCTAAGTTAATAGGATCATCTGAGTCCCTACCAGTGGTAGTTCTACCTGATTCAGTCCTAATAGGAGAATCAGATGCCCCTTTTTCTTGGTACTGGGGACTTCCAACTGTTTTTGGGGACACTATAGTGGCCTCATCAGTTGTTGCCTTCAAGGGAGTCTTAGCAATGTAATCACTGTCCTGGTGTGAGACAATGGTCTCTACATCAGTAGTGACTGCTCCACTTGAAAACTCACCTAGAGTTGCATTGAACTCAGGTGGTGTAACCTCCTCTACTGTTTGTTGGATAGCAGATTGAATGTTCTCAGGACCAGTCACTTGTGGGGGTATGCTCTCAGTGATAGGTGGAAGAGAGGAACTGGGATCTTCCTGAGATTTCTCAATTGCCTCAAACAGAGGTTGCATGGTTTGTGGAACATGATGTGATGGTGAGGGTGGAGGAGTAACAAGAGAATTAGCCCTGGGAGAGGGGCTTGTGAACATTTGGCCAAGTGACTCAAATGTATCATGATGTGTTTCCCCTTGGCTTACAACATGATCCTTTTGGGAGGATTCATGAGGAGTTTGGTCAGGTGGAGGTATGTCCAACTGTTGTAAGGAGGTAACAACAGTGGTTTCAGGTTGCTTTGGTGGTGCAACAGAGTTTTCTTCTGGTACCTCATCATCTAGAAGTCTCATTTGTGGTTGAGTGGTGGTTTTTGTGGATGGATGTTTCTTTTTGGAAGTGGCTGGTGTGGGTTTCACAGCACTGGATGTAGTGCCATGATCACCAGGAGCAGTGGGCTCAACAACAGAGGTTTTGACAACAGTTGTTGTCTTTGTCCTCTTTGTTTGTGTTTTAGAAACTTTGGACACTTTTGACACCTTTTCTTGGGTGCTTCCACCCAGCATTCTAGTGAAAGTTTCATCAGTTAAGCTTTTCTTTTGCATTGCCTCACCCTTTTTGAAAACCTTTTCTGGTAAGACCTTTTGTAGGATTACACTAAGAATTCTTGGGTAAATTAGAAAAGCATTGTTAGACCCAGACTTAATTGCTTTCACATTTGACACTAAGTCCATGAACAATCCCTGGGAAAGATTGAAGTCAGAGTTTGACAACATGGCATAACCCAGATATTGCATCCTTAATGGGATTTCATTGAAGGATGTGGACTTAGCGGAGACACACAGAAGAAGGGTATGGAAGAAAAATTTCATGACTGGTGGAAAAAACTTTTTGAAAAGAGTTGATCCAGTCATCTGACCATCATACCCTCTTTCTTGGAACTCAGTGTGAAGCTCTGTTTTAGTGAAGGAGTCCTTACCTGCCAGGTCATTTAGTGAGAAGGTTGTGGATATGATTTCAGGGGTAATGACGATACTTGTTTCTCCAATTTTGGAAATAATGGAAGTAGGCTTTTTGTCTTGCAATAAAAACTCAGCATTCAACCAGAACTCTTGGAGAGTATCGATATAGATGGGAGCGTCAGCGGTTAAGACGGGTAAGTATTTGGAGTTTAGAAGAATGTCGATGGTGGAATGGAATGAGATGTTGTCATCTGTTTTAACCAGATATGGGAGACAATTGTGGGTGGCTTTGGCTTGAAGATCCATTTTAATGGATTCCGAGAGTGAAGATGAAAGAAATCTGATTGAGGGTTTGAGAATGGAGAAGGCGGTTTCAGTATTTTGAATACAATGAGACAGTGTAACATCTGTTGTGGTAAAACAAGGTTTTTATAGGCTCAAAAGAAACCGCTGATGTGGCCAAACCTCTGCTTATATGAGCAGACGTGGCAATCATCTGATGGATGAAACATCTGGTGGAGAACAGCTGTTTTGGCAAACAACTGATACAAATAGCTGATGGAACCAACTGTTTTTTTTGTATAGATATATTATAGATATATAGCGAAACAGTTGTTTTATCTGATCAGATGTTTTGAAACAGATTTTTCAAGCAACAGTGGATATGAATGAAACAGTGATTGTTTTATCTGATCAGATGTTGGAAACAGATTTTTCAACCAAACAGCTATTTTTAAGAAATTTTGAATTTCTGAGACATTTTATTATTTAAAAAATTTATTTGTTTAATCCATGTTTAACATACCAATTCTGGAAATCAGATTTGTAAAGGTAGATGTGTCTAAAGCTTTTGTTAACACATCTGCCAACTGATCCTCTGTTGGTACATGGTGCAGAGAAATCAAACCTTTTTCATAGCTGTCTCTAACAAAATGATGTCTGATGTCAATGTGTTTGGTAGTGGAATGAGAGACTGGATTCTTGATGATATTTTCAGCAGCTTGACTGTCCAACATGAGTGGAGTCTGTAGTGCAGTTATCCCAAAATCCAGTAATTGATTTTGAAGCCACATGAGTTGGGCTGTACAGCTTGCAGCAGCAATGTATTCAGCTTCAGCTGTTGAGGTTGAAACAGCTACCTGCTTTTTGCTTTGCCAAGAAACTAAGGCATTCCCTAGAAATTGGCACCCTCCTGATGTGGACTTTCTTGTGGTGTGACAGCCAGCAAAGTCACTATCTGAATAACCTGAAAGCTCAATGTTTCCATTAGCAGGATACCAAATACCAAGTGTGGGAGCACCTTTGAGGTACTGAACATCCTTTTCACAGCAATAAGGTTTGACTTTCTGGGTGAAGCCTGGGATCTTGCACAGACACAGGTAGCAAACATAATGTCTGGCCTAGATGCAGTTAAGTATAGTAAAGACCCAATCATGCATCTATAATGTGTTTGATCAACCAGTTCATCCTTGTCATCAATAGTGAGCAGCTTGACTGTACTCATGGGTGTACTACATGGCTTACAATCATTCATCTCAAATCTGGTTAATAAATTCTTTACATATTTCTTTTGGTGAATGAATGTGCCATTTTGCAGTTGTTTCACTTGAAGACCAAGGAAACACTGAAGCTCACCCATGGCACTCATCTCAAACTCTGCTGTCATGAGTTTTCTGAACTCTTCACACATTTGGTTACATGTGGATCCAAAAATGATGTCATCCACATATATTTGAACAATCATTAAGTGTTTCCCTTTCCATTTAAGAAATAAAGTTTTGTCTATTTTACCTCTTGTGAAGCCAATGGATAAGAGAAATGTGGAAAGAGTTTCATACCAGGCCCTTGGTGCTTGTTTGAGACCATACAAAGCTTTGTTGAGCTTGTAGACATAGTCAGGATGGAATGTGTCTTCAAAACCAGGTGGCTGACATACATAGACCTCCTCCTGAATTTTGCCATACAGGAAAGCACATTTGATGTCCATCTGATACACCTTTATGTTGTGGTTGACAGCAAAGGCTAAAAATAGTCTGATGGCTTCTAGTCTTGCTACAGGAGCAAAAGTTTCATCATAATCTATTCCTTCTTCTTGTCTGAAGCCTTGAACCACAAGCCTGGCTTTATTCTTGACAACAATACCCCTTTCATCAGTTTTGTTTTTGAAGACCCACTTTGTTCCTATAGGACAAACATCCTTAGGTAATGGTACAAGCTCCCATACTTGTTGTCTTTTAAATTGAAGGAGTTCATCTTGCATAGCTTCTACCCAACTGTTGTCTTTTAGTGCCTCTTGGTACTTGACAGGTTGGTGCTCTGATACCAATTGTTAGGATCTGAGTTTGATTGTTTTGATTATGTTTAACTAAAATGATAAGAGTGAAACGAACATAGAATGGAAAGTGCAGCGGAATAATAAACTATTAATCAAAACATGAGAGTAATTGTTTTCTGATCGAATGCTTTCATTTATCTAAAAGATTACAATCATACAAGTACTCCCCCTCAGCCTGATCACACAGTGATTGTTTGTCTGAGAGAATGTTTGTGTGTGTGATGCAATAGAACAGTACAAGCACTGTTCTATTTATAGACAAACCTAAACCACTGATGACCTAGGCTGACGTCACCTAAGACAGTGACCTCTAACAGAATAACAAACATAAAACATCTGCCTATTACAAACTACTGTTACATTGAAAGCACTGAAGGTAAACTACTGTTGTAGGAAAACTCTGATGGTCTTGTATCCTCTGCTGGAGCCTAAGTGCTGTTGGCTCCAGCAGTGCTTTAGTCTTCAATACTTGGATCAGCAGTTGTTCTTCATCAGACCTTTGATCAGCAGTTGTTCTTCATCAGTGTTTATTCAACAGTCCTTTGTATCAGCAGTTGTCATAGCAGTTGTTTGGATAGAACAGTTGTTAGAGTCAGCAGTCTTTTGGGAGAAGCATGTTGTAAGGACTGTTTATTGTATGGATCAACTGTTAGCATGTTTTGGCTTTTCAATCATCTGTTCTTCCCCAGGTCAGCAGACCCAACATTTCCCCCTATGTTGCTCATCAAAATTCTGAAGCATATTGAATCCAAAATCAACATCCATAAAAGGTCCAATAAACCGTTTTTAGATTATTTTTGAAAATTTTTGTAAGGAAAAAACGGAATTTAAATTTTTTAAATAATAACAAAATATATTAATTTTATTTTTCAAGGAATTTGAATCGGTGTGAAAACTACGACGATTGGTAACCGCCATCCATTTAGGACTACTTTCTAATCGTTGGTCACCTAAATATCAATTACACGCTCACCGGTTACGTCATTCGATCTACATTGCTCTTTGTTTCATTGTTGCAATTGTACACCGACTTTGGCTATAGTCGCCCATCACTATACATCACCGACAACCACCTCTATTTATCCATCAGACAAGAATCTATATACTTTTAGGTATTCAAGCGAGGTAACCGTTTGGTTACGTCAATCGCCGCCTTATCAGTAGCCGATACGACCTCTCACATAACACTAAAACGCCATAGTCGATGATATAGTCATGAGTCGGTACCATTTTTCTTCTCCAATCTCACCCGCTCCTTCTCCACTCAATTTACCTGTCTATTTATTTCATATCTTAAAAAATTTGAATAGTCCGACCTTTTTAACATTTTTAACTTACCCAAAACCACCTATTTTACATATATGATAACCATTAACAAACTTCGCCAATTGTCTAGCCCCATACGAACCCCTACCATTCTTGCTCAAATCGCGAATACCAATTAATTCACGATTCGAAAAACAACCACATAGATTTTAGAAATCTTCACATATCATATAACAATACTAAACACATTCATAATTAACGACCTGCTGCAACGTGCGAGGTGATGTAAACTCGTTGAGTATACAATTTGCATTTGATTATATTCGAGTTTAAATTCATGTACATCTTACACTTTATAAAAGAAAGTCGAACATAAGTATTTCCAATTGCACTTTATTACATATGTTAGTATTAGTGGTAAAAAGGCATGGTTGGATGTGTTTGGTAACGTGTCAAATGGGTAAGTTTTAGTACATGTCAAAACGGGTTGGGTCAGATTGGCTGGTTGACCCAGATGACACTTTTAAATCTATTTTTATAAATATTATTAATATATAATTGTGATGCATTTTAGAGGGATACGACCGGTCTAACTTCCGAAAACAAGGAACTCAAGCTGCGGTTACAAGCAATGGAACAACAGGCAAAACTCAGAGATGGTAAATATTTTTAATACTTTGAGTGGCATACATGTTTTCAAAGTAAAATCTGTTAAACAATATTCTGCAACCTATTTATCTGATTAAGGGCTGTCCAAAACTGAACTGTTAAACCGAACCGGTAAAACCAGTTGGGTCTGCAGATCCACTCAACGTGACTCACTGACTGCTTTGGTGTCTCTCTATCCAAAACCTTAGGTTTTGTCATAACCAACTGAACTGGACCATGAACATGCTAATGGCCTAATTTGGATTCGCATTTTTCAATTTCACGTAAAAAAAATTGCTGATCGTCTCATTTATAGCTTTGAGTGAAACCCTGAGAGCAGAAGTGCAGCGGCTGAAAATCGAGACGGGTCAAACGCGACCGCTTAGTGGAATGAACTACAACCGATCATTGCCACCTCAGCATTCACCACACTCGCAAATGTTCCATTAATTCACTGACCTGACCACTCAGTAGCCACCATCACAACAACAGTAGCAACAACGGATGCCTGATTCAACGACTAACCGCCCACCTAGACCTACCTTCATGGACTTCAAATAAGATGTAACTATGACATAAAGAGTTAACCTGGGTCAACTGGGTTCACCCAGGTGCACCGCGGTTGTAGTAAAACGTTTTATATGCCCTTTTTTTTGTCTAAGGGGAGATGTTCATGTTGTAGATAATAGGGGATGTGGAATACATATGACGGAGATTGTTTACATTATTAATAGCATATGTCTATATTTGTAAACTATTGTAAGTTGATTTGATTGTGATCTCCTCCAAATTAGGAGTGTCGGTTATTGTATCTATATATTGAGATGAGAATGAATGAGAAAAGGCATCTTGAATAATTCTTATATGGTATCAAGTCAACCCTCTAGATCCTAACCCTAGGACCTCCTCCCGCCGCCGGCTTTTGTCTCCGATCGGCCGCTTCTTTCCCTCCACCCTTCTGTTCTGCTCATCTTTTCCCTCATCTCCAAATCATGTATACTTCCCTTCATTCGGCCCTCACAGACACAAATATCAAAACCCATGTTCCGATTATTCTGGAAAAAGACTCGCCACATTATTCCATGTGGTCGACACTATTTCAGGTACACTGTTGTGCCTATGAAGTTCTTGGTCACCTTTCCCACTGTCCACAGGCCGCTACTTCTTCTGCCTCTGATCCAGCCAAGGTTGCCGAGGATTCCAAACCTCACAATCTTGTTCATACACAGTTTGAACGAAAAATTAAACAATTTCAGTGTGATAATGGTAAAGCATATGCAAACCAAAATTTCTTCAATTTTTGTCACCATAATGGTATAAAATTTCGCTTCTCTTGTCCCTACACATCCTCCCAAAACGGGAAAGCCGAACCCAAAATTCGCACCATTAATAATATACTTCGCACCCTGTTAGCCCAAGCATCCCTACCACCCAACCTTTGGCACCATGCCTTAGAAACTACAACTTATTTGCTCAATATTCTACCTAGCAAAAACCATAACTTTCGTTCACCCACCCGCCTCCTCTACAATGTTACACCCGAATACGATTATCTACGCATTTTCGGGTGTCTTTGTTATCCCATAACTTCACCCACCAACATACACAAACTTAACTATCGATCGAATCCGTGTGTATTTCTCGGATACCCACCGAATCATCGATGGTACAAATGTCTTGACCTCTCAACCCATCAACTAATTGTTTCTCGCCACGTCCACTTTGAAGAAACAATTTTTCCCTACACCATTCAATTCCCTACCAAACCTCCTTCTTATGAATTCCTCAATCCCACCATACACCCTCTTGTCTGGGATCACCTTGCATCCCAAAATCCACCCCCTACATCTCACAACAACACCCCTGTCCCTACACCGCCTCCCTCACCATCTACCTAACCAGGCCCAACTCCACCCGCCTCTCCACTACCCGGTCCAGACCACTCACCCCATACACCCCTCGGTCCAACAGTCACCGTGCCATCACAACCCACATTCCCCACATCCGGCCCTTCCTCAACCTTTCATCCAGGCCCAAACATACACCATCAGCCCACCTCCCCACCTCCGGCCCATACTACTTCCCCACCTCTGGCCCATACTACTTCCCCAATTCCCTCGCCACCACCACCCATACGCACCATCCATACTCGCTCAATGAGCGGTATTGTCAAACCAATACCAAAATTTAACCTCCACACTACCACTATCATACCTGTACCCAAAAACCCTCAGGTTGCCTTAGCCACTCCAGAGTGGTACAATGCCATGTCCAACGAGTTTAGTGCCCTTATTAAAAATAAGACCTGGGAACTTGTACCTCGCACTCCTGACATGAATATTATTAGATGCATGTGGTTATTTAAGCATACGTACAGGTCTGACGGCAGTCTGGAATGTTACAAAGCGCGTCTGGTGTGTGATGGACGTAATCAGGAACAAGGGGTTGATTGTGGAGAGACTTTTGGCCCGGTGGTCAAACCGGCTACTATTCGACTTGTTCTCACTCTAGCTCTGGAAAAATCATGGAAGATACATCAACTTCATGTCACCAACGCTTTTCTACATGGTAACTTGGAGGAAACCGTGTACATGCATCAACTACTTGGCTTTCGTCATCGGGATTTCCCAGATCATGTCTGTCTTCTTAAGAAATCCCTTTATGGCCTCAAACAGGCCCCTCGTGCCTGGTACCAGCGTTTTACTGATTTTGTTACCTCACAAGGGTTTCACCAGAGCAAGTCTGACCATTCTTTATTTATCTACAAACACGGACATGATGTCGCATATCTTCTTATTTATGTTGATGACATTATTCTCACTACTTCTAATGATGCTCTTCGACAACGACTCTTACATACGCTCGCAGGTGAATTTGCAATGAAGCATTTGTGTCCTCTTTCCTACTTTCTGGGCATACAGGTCACTCGCACTGGGAACAACATGTTTTTGTCCCAATAGTCTTATGCTCGTGACATTATTCATCGTGCTGCTATGGATTCTTGCAAGCCATCAATGACCCCCGTTGATACTCAGTCTAAACTATCAGCCAAATCGGGTCCTTTACATGATGACCCTTCTACGTATCGCAGTCTGGCATGTGCTCTTCAGTACCTGACTTTCACCAGACCTGACATCTCATATGCTGTTCAACTAATTTGTATGTATATGCATGCTCCTCGGCTCACACACTGGAATGCTTTAAAACGAATTATCCGGTACTGTTAGGACAAAGAGGATTGGTGAAACCACTTTTGGAAACCTTAGTCTAATTCACTTCTGTCATTTTGGCTAAGTATAGAAGTACTGAAAAGAAAACAAAGAACTGCTGAAGAGAAGATATGAGAAGTGCTGAAGAAGAAACTTCATCAGAAGTTCTGAAGTCCAAACCAGATAAGTTCACTTCAGAAGTACTGAAGACAAACTACTCATCAGTAGTTTGTCATTCATCAGCACTTAGCATCAGATATTTTCCACCGCCTTTTGCATCAGTAGTTTTATTGTTTATTATTACTTTTAGCTGTATTTGTTAGTTTCAATGTTGCAACTTGTGCAACTTGTTTCTGTTGTTTCTGTACTTGCTTTTTGGGCAAGATACATGTATGTAAACGTCTATAAATAGGAGGCTTCAACCTTCTATTTTAGACATTGATTTTAATAGAAAAATCCTTCAAACACTCTCACTGTTCTATTCCATTTCAGTATTTATTGTGAATCTGTCTAAGTATCTAATTCTCATTTACTGCTTGGATTCATAATAAATACTTGTCATTTATTAGTTTCAATCATCAAGGGGGAGTAATAACACTTCCTTAGTATAAAAAGTGTTGCTTTAACTTATACATTCCGCTGTGCTTATAATCTGATTTACAATGGCTTGCTAAACACTTAAGTGTCAAGATAGCAAGTTCTTACTTAGCAAAAAGAGCAAACTGATCCAACAATTGGTATCAGAGCATTGGTTTATCTGATCACATATCAATCTAACAAATTGAGAATCAGACACAAAGCTCTTATTGATACTCAATAAAAAGATCAAAAGTTCACTTTTTATCAACATCCATCACTTAAAAGAGTCATCTGACAAATCTATACTCTTTAAAATGGATCCACATAATACTGGTTCTGCCACTAAACCTGCCATGCTTGTAAGAAATGAGTACAACATATGGCAAAAGAGAATGGCACATACCTTGTCACAAACCAACACAGGTTGTTGGAGATCTGTGATATATGGTCCTCACAAACCAGTAAATGTCAATCTTGAAACTAATGTTAAGGTCCCTAAGGACCCTAAAGAATATACAGATGATGATTTCCTAAAACTTGAGCTAGATGCAAAAGCATTCTCTATGTTGGCAATGGCTCTCCCAAATGAGATATACTCTGGCCTTTTACATTGTGAAAGTGCCAAAGAACTCTGGGATTGTCTTAAAGAACAGTTTGGAGGAACTGAAGAGGTGATTGCCAATACCAGAGAGATTTTAGCTCAACAATATGAGACATTTGCTCATATTAATGGGGAAACTTTAACTCAACAATTTGAAAGATTCTCCTCATTAATATCTGAGCTAAAGTTAAATGGTCAGACCTATACAACAGTGTCTATGCTACATAGATTTTTAAGGTCTTTACCAGACAAATGGGAAACATACTCCATTGTTTTAAGATCCTCACCAGATTTTAGCTCCCTCACTCTTACAAAACTCCATGGGAGATTACTTACTTTTGAGAGAGAAATTGATCAAAAGAAGAAATTACAATCATCTGGTAAAACTGCTGATGACTACCTACCAGGTAGTACAACACTTTTGGGACAAGATTCACCAACTTGTTCCTATGGATCTTATGACAATATTGACATAACAACTGGGATCTCATCAGAAAGATCTTTCCCAGGTTATGACAATAATGACCAAAGTCAAACTGCTGATAATCTATGTTTTATCATGGATGATTTGAAAAATTTTAGCAGTGATGACTTAGAAGAAATGGACATATTACACCAACTGGCCATGCTAAGCATTAAAACTAACAAGTTTTACAAAAGGTCAGGAAGGAAATTTCCAGGATTGACCAGTAATACAAAAATTGGTTTTGACAAATCTAAACTGAGATGTCACAAGTGTCAGAAGTTGGGACACTTTGCTAGAGAGTGTAGAAGCTCTAGCTTTAACCAATCACAATCTGGAAATAACTATAACCCCAATTATAATAGGAATAATGGAACTCAAGGGAGTGCTCATTTTGTACAGGCACAAGCTCCTCAACAGCAATACATGCCACAAGTACAATATGTTCAAGTGCCTGCTCAACAGATGCAGAGCCAACAATCAATCCCTCCCTTTCCAGCTGCTCAACATCCTCCACAGCCTCAACAACCCTCTCAACAAAGTCTTTTCACCTCAGGGTATGTTGACTGGAGCAGTCTCCCTTTTGACACCACAGAGTGCAATCCTGATGCAGACAACAAAGTGTTTGACATCAACTGGGGAAAACCAGACAATGGCAGAAAGAACTTTGCCTTAATAGCATTTGAAGGCTGTACTTCAAAATCTGCATTGTCACAGGTATCAAAAGAATCTTTGACAAAACTTTGCTCAAATTCTTGCAAAGAAACTTTTGCTCTCATAAGAGAGACAAATGTGCACTTACAAGGTAAAGCCAATGATTTAGAAAGAAAATACACACAGATAAAATGTGATTTAGAAAGAAAACTGTGTGCTAAAACAAAAGAAGTTTCTAAATTAACTGACTCAGCTATTGAAACCCAAGCACAAATTAAAATCATGCTAAATGACCTGGGAGATGTCAGACAAGAGCTTGCTGACACCAGGATCACATGTGAAAAATGGGTGGAATCTTGTAAGGGGTATCAATTATTGCTAAACAAACAAAGTGCTTCAAATGTTAAGTTTGGCATAGGATACCATCATGTTGAAACACCAACAGATTTCTCTCCCAAAACTACTGAAGATGGGAGAAGAATTGTTTCAAATGAAACTTCTGAAGGGAAAGACTGCACATCTTTCCATGAAAACTTTCTAAAAAGAAATCCTGGCATTTTCAAAGAAAGTACTTCAGAAGTATTAACAAAATCTGACAACAAGCCATCAGTAGTTTCATCTACATCAGGAGTTGAGATCCTGAAAACTACTGATGAGCAAAATCTTTACACTAATGTCAGAAATTTGCCTTTAGATCAAAAACAAAAGGCAAAAGAGTGTGAAATTTGTGGTCTGTTCAACCACAAAACTGAATTTTGTAGATACAGAAAAGGAATTCAGTTCAATCAAAAAATTAAACAACAGGTTGTGGGAAATCAAATCAGAAATGATTATGAAAGAATCTTTAAACCCAAGAAACAACAACCTGAAAACACCTTTTCTCAGAAAAAGATAAAATCTCAACCAAAATCTTTTTCTCAAAATTCTTTGTCAGTAGTTAGACCTGAATCATCAGCAGTTTCACAAACTGCTGAGATACAAAATCTAATGAACATGGTACAACTACTGATGACCAAGGTTGATGGTGGTCCTGAAAAGGATACCACCATGGTTCTTAATGAAAAATCCATTGCCAAAAAGACATGGATTTCTCAACCTGGTCAAGAACAAACTGTAACTGTTCTCAAGAGCAAACCCAAAGCCAAACAGGCTTGGGTTCCTAAACCTAACTAATTTGCTTTTATGTGCAGAGAGTTTCCAGGGGCTTAAACAGCATATGGTATGTTGATAGTGGAGGCTCTATGCACATGACTGGATGCAGATACCTGATAAACAACTTTATCAGCCAAAGAGAAGGATCTGTATCCTTTGGGAACAATGCTAAGGGATATGTGCTAGGACATGGCAATGTCTCCTCTGGCAAAATACAGTTTGACAAGGTCAATCTGGTGGAAAACCTTGAATACAACTTGCTGAGTGTGTCACAAATGTGTGATAAAGGATATTCTTCCTTTTTCACAAAGACAGCATGCAAGATCATCTCACCAGAAGGCCAGAAGTTGATAGAGAAGATCTTTGAAGATCATACTTTGCTGATTGCCAAAAGATGTGGCAATGTCTATGCAGTGGACATTGAGAAAGACAAAGTATTGAACAACACTGCCTGTTTCTTCTCAAGGGCATCAACTTCAGAAACAGATCTCTGGCACAGGAGACTTGGCCATGTGAACTTTAAAACCATAAATAAAGTCACAAAAATGGGCTTGGTCAGAGGTCTACCTTTGAAAGTATACCAGTGTCAAGAACACTGTGTATCCTGTTTAAAGGGAAAACAGCATAAGTCCTCCTATAAGTCTATTGAAGAATCAAAAACAACTGCATGTCTTCAACTACTCCATATGGACTTATTTGGACCTGTCAAGATTATGAGCCTTGGTAAGAAGAAGTACTGCTTAGTCATCATTGATGACTACTCAAGATTCACATGGGTATTCTTCTTATTCTCCAAGGATGAGGCTGCTGAAATCATCAAGTTCTTCATTCTACAAGTGGAGAAACAATATTCTCTATCTGTCAAAACCATTAGAAGTGATAATGGGACAGAGTTCAGGAACAAAACTCTGGATGAATTCTGTTTATCTAAAGGGATTATTAGACAATACAGTGTTCCCAGAACTCCTGAACAAAATGGTGTAGTAGAAAGGAAGAACAGAACATTAATAGAAGGAGCAAGAACAATGTTAGCTGATTCTGGACTGCCCTTGTACTTTTGGGCAGAAGCAGTTAACACATCATGTTATGTTCAGAATAGAGTTCTTGTGGTCAAAAGACATTCCAAGACTGCCTATGAGGTTCTTCATGGCATGAAGCCCCTTATCTCCTTTTTCAGGGCTTTTGGGTGTCAATGTTTCATCTTGAACATCAAGGAATCTATTTCAAAGTTTGCTGCCAAAGTTGACTCAGGTTACTTTCTTGGTTACTCTTCAACTAGAAAAGCCTACAAGGTTTTTAACTCTCACACCAGGATAGTAGAAGAAACATTGAATGTCAAGTTCAATGAGTCAAAACACACTCTTATTCCAGCACATCCTGCTGAACTCTTTGACCTTGACAACTTCCACTTTGAACCTGAAAAGACTGTTACTCCTTCCAAACCTACTTATTATGGTGATCAAAGGTTTGAAGATGAGGATCCTACACCATGGACTCCTCAAACAGTCATCAAGTCAACTTCAACACCATCAGAAGATTCACAAACTTCTGATCCAACAAATACTGAAGGCCAAACTCAAACATCTGCTTCAGCACCTGCAACTACTGAAGAAACTAAAACTGCTGAACCAGATATTATAGACCTCAGTAGTTTGTTTGAAGAACATGAGCCACCTACACCTGTCAGTGGTTTACAACAACTGATTGAACACAGATATCATCCACTTGATCAAGTCATGGGTGATATAGCTTCAGGTGTTCTCACCAGAAACCAGCTCTCCAACTTTTGCCTATTTTCAGCCTTTATCTCACAGTTGGAACCAAAGAAGTACCAGGAAGCCCTCAAAGACAATAATTGGGTGCAAGCTATGCAAGATGAACTGCTTCAGTTCAACAAGCAACAGGTCTGGGAAATCTGTCCCTTACCTCCAAACAAGCAACCAATTGGCACAAGATGGGTTTTCAGGAACAAACAAGATGAAGCTGGTATGATAATCAAGAACAAGGCAAGACTGGTAGTTCAAGGGTACTCTCAAGAAGAAGGATTTGACTATGATGAAACCTTTGCTCCAGTTGCAAGGCTTGAGGCCATCAGGTTATTTCTGGCCTATGCCATTTCCAACAAAATTAAAGTCTATCAAATGGATGTGAAAAGTGCATTTTTGTATGGAAAAATAAAAGAGGAGGTGTATGTCTGTCAGCCACCTGGGTTTGAGGATCCTTCTCATCCTGAGTGGGTGTACAGACTGGACAAAGCTCTTTATGGGCTCAAACAGGCTCCAAGAGCCTGGTATGATACACTCTCCACCTTTCTACTCAAAAATAACTTTACAAGAGGTGCCATTGATAAAACTCTTTTCATTAAACATGTTGGAAATCATGTCTTACTTGTTCAAATTTATGTTGATGATATCATTTTTGGTTCAACAAACACAAAACTGTGTGATGATTTTAAGAAACTCATGCAATCAAAATTTGAGATGAGTACCATGGGAGAACTGCAGTACTTTCTGGGACTGCAGATCAAGCAACAAACAAATGGAACTTTTATACATCAATCAAAATATGTTAAAGAATTATTAAACAAATTTTCTTTAAAAGACTGTAAATCATGTTCCACTCCCATGACACCAATCACACAAGTTGAACCTGATGATCAAGGAAAACAGGTTGATCAAACCATGTACAGATGCATGATAGGTTCCCTTTTATACTTAACTGCTTCTAGACCAGATATTATGTTTTCAACATGTGTCTGTGCTAGATATCAATCAGCACCAAGGGAATCACACCTTATAGCAGTCAAAAGAATTTTCAAATATCTGAAAGGAACTCCAACACTTGGAATTTGGTATCCTGCTTCAAGCAATACCAAGTTATCAGCTTTTTCAGATAGTGACTATGCAGGGTGTAAGATGACAAGAAAGTCAACATCTGGTGGTTGTCAATTCCTGGGTAGCTGTCTAGTGTCATGGAAATCAAAGAAGCAAACATCTGTTGCAACTTCAACAGCTGAAGCTGAATACATTGCAGCTGCAAGTTGTACATCACAGATACAATGGCTCCAATATCAACTTCTTGATTATGGAATCAAAGAGACCAAGACACCTTTGTTTGTAGACAGCAAATCTGCCATTAGCATAATTCAAAATCCGGTACAATTCTCAAAAACCAAACACATTGAGATCAGGTACCATTTCATAAGAGATTGCTATGAAAAAGGCAAGATTGAAGTGAAGCATGTAGCAACAGCTAATCAAATAGCTGACATCTTCACAAAACCCCTTGACACATCAACATTTCAGAAGTTAGTATCCATGCTTGGGATGCTAAATTTGTAAGAGTTTATTTTATTATTTTGCAAATTTTCATTTTTCACTTACAAACAGACAAAAAGTCTGAAACAAAACTTCTGAAAAGAGAGAAACTACTGATGAACAAAACATCAGTATGGGGTTAATTTCTGAAAAGTGTGTAACTTCTGATAAAATAACCTTCAGAAGTTATGAATAAAAGTATTTATAAAAACATTTCTCATCAGCTGTTAAAACTACTGAAGAGGAAATGGGAACTACTGATGAAGTAATCCTTCATCAGCAGTTTAGTCAAAAGGGCAAATCTGACTTTTCCCATCATCAGATGTTTGACCTAATCAGTTTAAAACCTCTGATAAAAAGATTTTTAACCAAAGGCGGTTTAAAAACTTCTAATAAAGAAGATTCAAGCGGTTAAAACTTCTGATAAATACCTTTTCTCCTCACTTATCCTTTCAAACTCAAAATATCCCTCCTTCTCTCTCAAAAACTCTCTCAATAACCTAAAACCTGCAAATCAACTGTTCGATCAAAACCCAAACCACATGGCTCTCGTTCTAAAGCAGGGACACAATCAAAGGGCCTTTCTTGAAAAACAAGAAGGCTGGTCCCAATACGATGAGATCATTGATCTTGTCGTAAAATCCCAATATTTTACTGCTCTCACAATAAACCCACCAATTCACACTGAAACTCAGAATGAGTTCTGGGCAAATGCTGAGACGGTGACGGCGGATGATGAAGTCATTTCCCTCAACTCAAGAATAAAAGGGAAACCACTGACCATCACACCGGCCACACTGGCAACAAGACTGGGTCTGGATGATGTAACTGCCCCTGACCATGTTGCTAATTCTGATATTCACCTAACCATGACAGAGTGTGGTTATCAAGGTACTCTCTCCCATGCTACTATCTTCAAAAAATATTTTGAACCAAAATACAAGCTTTTGTTTCATTATATTATTATGTGTTTGAGTCCTAAAACAGGGTCTTATGACCAGATGCCCTCCACTTTTCAACCAATATTTCATTCTATTGTGAATGAAACTAAATTCAGGGCATCAAAACTATTTTTCAATGAGTTGGTGTTACATCACAATAATACCAAGAAAAAGTTTTTGTTGTACCCAAGGTTCATTATGCAATGCATAATAGGGGAACTGGGTAATGAGGTGCTTGTGGGAAAAATTTCAACTTTAAATCCTTTAACATCACAAGCATACTCAAGGCATAACAAACCGGCTACCTGGCCAGAAGATGATCAGGGAGAACAACAACAAGTCTCCCTGAAGCCCACATCTTCCAAACTCACACCACCAAAAGCCAAAAAGCCCAAGCCAACAAAGACAAAAACCCACCAACCCAAAAGAAAAGCTGTTCAGGAGGTTGAGATGCCTGAACATGCTCATGAGCAGTCTGCTCTTCAAATAGGTGAGACTGAAACACCCTCTCAGTCTCATCCATCTCAAACCCCACCAAGAGCACCCATAACCATTTTATTCAAAAGAAAAAGACTTAGAAAAACTATTGAAACACACTCTTCTTTTGAAACTGCTGAACAACAAATTTCACCTATTGCCCAAACTACTGAACCAACCCCACAAATTTCTGAACAAGAGGCAATAGAAATTGCCAAACTTCTCTCTGGGCTAAAAGAGAAGGTCCCATCTGCTTATGTCAGTCCCCTACAACCACAACAAACAGGAGACATAACCACAACATCAGACATGGATGTGGACATCTCTAGCCCTATCCCAAGAGATGAGGGTGGACTAGAGTCTTTAAGCCCAATTTTAGAGACTCTTGGGGCATCTGAGGCTGCTACTACTCAGTTACCACCCAGTGGTGGATCTGAGGATAGAAGTAACATAGCTAAGACCTCAGATGTGGCAACTACTGATGAAGGCTTAATGCCTGAAGTAGGAAATCCTCAGAACCAAGAACAAGAGGTTCATGAGAGAACTGAGTTGGGCTTAGCTCATGATTTAACTGAGACAGTCCTCATTGAGGGCAACATCAGGGATTCAGATGATTCCATTAATTTGGATGATGTTTCACAAACACAAACTACTGAATTGACGGCACTTTATGAAGGTCCTGTTTCAGGGGTATCCAGGCTCAAGAAGCCAGTCACCCCTGCACAGGTTAAAGCCCACTCAATCCCTAAAACCCCTAGAGTGGCATCCTCTGTACAACATGAGGATCTCCCAAAAACACCCCCTTCACAACAAATGCCTACCCAATTCCCTGGGCAAACAAGCATAGACCTGAACCAGCTATGCAGCCCAGAGGGTCCCCTGTACCACATGATGAACACTCTCATCAGAAATCACTTCCAAACATACACAGCTAACTTGGAGCTGTCTATCAAGAATCAATTTGGAGTGATCAAGACCAAGATGAATGATCTGTCCAACAAAATAGACTTCAACAGCAAACAGATTGCTCATCTTCAAGGACAATTCTCCCAACCCTCAACTTCAAAAGTTAAACTTGATGAATCCAAAAAGGGGGAGAAGATCAGGGAACCTAAGGAGTCATTCCAAGCCAGGATAAGGGCAAGAGTGGCCATCCTTGAAAGAGATCAAAAAGATCAAGCCAGGAAAGAAAAACTGGCCAAACAGTTTGGTGTCTCAGTGGAAGAGATTGAAGCCATAGAAAAAGAAGATGAGACCCAAACATCTGAAGAATCCCTAAGGCACAATGAAGAAACTTCTGATGGAAAAAGTTCTGATGAAGAATCAGAAAGTACTGAAGACAATCCTTCAGTAGTTGACAAACCATCAGCAGTTGTCAACCCATCAGAGGTTAACACTTCCAAACCTCAAACTGCTGACCCTTCCAGAACCACTGCTCCCATTCAACCAACATCTGATCCCATCAGGCCTACAACTGTTACAACAATGACTGTACTAAACCCTTCTCCTATCTCTCAATCAGCTGAATTATTAGAGAAGAGCTTAGTTGCAGCCAACAAGAAGGCCAGAGAAGATCTGATTTGGAAAACTCTGGAAGAAAGGGATGATCTAGATTTAAGCCATGAAGAAAAACTTCAGGCTTATGAAGCTGAACTACAAAGGCAGGCTAGCCTTGATGAGATTGCTGAACAAGATAAAAGACAACAACTGGTGTCTTACATTACCAAGAACAGCAAGACTAAAGCCTATACACTCAAAGGACTCTCCATGCAAGAGCTGACAAGAAGAGCACAACTGCTTGCAGATAAACTGGCCACTAGCAAAGAAGAAAAGGCCAAGAGAGCCCAGATAATAGAAGAGTTAGTAGCAGAGGGCTATGGTTCAAAAGCCTCAGTATCCAGATGGAAAGAAGAAAGACTAATGGATACTTACAGAAAATACTTGGCTGCCAAGGCTGCAAATCCAGAGAAGTTTCAAACTGCTGATCCTTCAAGATCAGTAGTTAGAACTTCTGGTGTATCAACAAGAAGACCTGCTACTCAGAGAAAGAAGGCAGAGGACAATGTCAAAACTGACTTCAAAATGGTACTACTTGAAGGAAGTTCAATAGTCCATTCAGATTTTGACATTGAGGAGAAACCTCTGTTAACACAATTCAGGGATCCTTCCACTTTTGCCTACCAAATACAAAAGACCATCAAAGAAAAGATGCATACCAGGGTAGTGACTGAACACCATCTCCCAACTGTTCAGATGCCTGATATGCAACAACAACAAGGAAGAGACTCCCACCTGAGGTTAACTGAAACTGAAAGCATCCAACACTCAGGACCATCAACCCAAGGGACAAGTCTGGTTCCCTATTCTTCTGACTTTAACAAGTCAAAGATACCTAAGTTCCAAACCTCAAACTGCTGACCCTTCCAGAACCACTGCTCCCATTCAACCAACATCTGATCCCATCAGGCCTATAACTGTTACAACAATGACTGTACTAAACCCTTCTCCTATCTCTCAATCAGCTGAATTATTAGAGAAGAGCTTAGTTGCAGCCAACAAGAAGGCCAGAGAAGATCTGATTTGGAAAACTCTGGAAGAAAGGGATGATCTAGATTTAAGCCATGAAGAAAAACTTCAGGCTTATGAAGCTGAACTACAAAGGCAGGCTAGCCTTGATGAGATTGCTGAACAAGATAAAAGACAACAACTGGTGTCTTACATTACCAAGAACAGCAAGACTAAAGCCTATACACTCAAAGGACTCTCCATGCAAGAGCTGACAAGAAGAGCACAACTGCTTGCAGATAAACTGGCCACTAGCAAAGAAGGAAAGGCCAAGAGAGCCCAGATAATAGAAGAGTTAGTAGCAGAGGGCTTTGGTTCAAAAGCCTCAGTATCCAGATGGAAAGAAGAAAGACTAATGGATACTTACAGAAAATACTTGGCTGCCAAGGCTGCAAATCCAGAGAAGTTTCAAACTGCTGATCCTTCAAGATCAGTAGTTAGAACTTTTGGTGTATCAACAAGAAGACCTGCTACTCAGAGAAAGAAGGCAGAGGACAATGTCAAAACTGACTTCAAAATGGTACTACTTGAAGGAAGTTCAATAGTCCATTCAGATTTTGACATTGAGGAGAAACCCCTGTTAACACAATTCAGGGATCCTTTCACTTTTGCCTACCAAATACAAAAGACCATCAAAGAAAAGATGCATACCAGGGTAGTGACTGAACACCATTTCCCAACTGTTCAGATGCCTGATATGCAACAACAACAAGGAAGAGACTCCCACCTGAGGTTAACTGAAACTGAAAGCATCCAACACTCAAGACCATCAACCCAAGGGATAAGTCTGGTTCCCTATTCTTCTGACTTTAACAAGTCAAAGATACCTATCATCAGATGGTCACTTACTGATAACAACTCAGTATTGTTGACAAGAAGAGACCTCTCAAGCAGGGCTTACAAGAAGATCAGTGATCTGAAGAAACTGTCAACACAAGACCTGCTCACAATTCAACATCTGGAACCACAGAGAGGATCTCTATCTGATGGTCAGTTAAACCAGCTCAAGAACACCATGTACAAAGAGATATGGAAGATTGTTCAAGACAGAAGAAAAACATAAGGAATTAGTAAGGTTTTGGCTTCATCAATCCAGGGGGAGATTGTTAGGACAAAGAGGATTGGTGAAACCACTTTTGGAAACCTTAGTCTAATTCACTTCTGTCATTTTGGCTAAGTATAGAAGTACTGAAAAGAAAACAAAGAACTGCTGAAGAGAAGATATGAGAAGTGCTGAAGAAGAAACTTCATCAGAAGTTCTGAAGTCCAAACCAGACAAGTTCACTTCAGAAGTATTGAAGACAAACTACTCATCAGTAGTTTGTCATTCATCAGCACTTAGCATCAGATATTTTCCACCGCCTTTTGCATCAGTAGTTTTATTGTTTATTATTACTTTTAGCTGTATTTGTTAGTTTCAATGTTGCAACTTGTGCAACTTGTTTCTGTTGTTTCTGTACTTGCTTTTTGGGCAAGATACATGTATGTAAACGTCTATAAATAGGAGGCTTCAACCTTCTATTTTAGACATTGATTTTAATAGAAAAATCATTCAAACACTCTCACTGTTCTATTCCATTTCAGTATTTATTGTGAATCTGTCTAAGTATCTAATTCTCATTTACTGCTTGGATTCATAATAAATACTTGTCATTTATTAGTTTCAATCATCAAGGGGGAGTAATAACTCTTCCTTAGTATAAAAAGTGTTGCTTTAACTTATACATTCCGCTGTGCTTATAATCTGATTTACAAGGTCTTGCTAAACACTTAAGTGTCAAGATAGCAAGTTCTTACTTAGCAAAAAGAGCAAACTGATCCAACAGGTACATTCAAGGCACTTCTGACTACGGCCTCCATCTCATTCCAGCCCAGTCTTTATCTCTTGTAGCGTATACTGACGCTAACTAGGCAGGCTGTCCTGACACCCGCCGCTTCACCTCCGGTTACTGTGTCTACTTCGGCGATAGCCTTGTCTCTTGGTCCTCTAAGCGGCAATCCACCATTTCTCGCTCCAATGCTGAAGCTGAATACCGTGGGGTTGCTAATGTGGTCGCTGAACTATGCTGGCTTCGAAATCTTCTGTTGGAACTGCATCATCCCATCACACGCGCATTTCTGGTCTACTGTGACAATGTAAGTGCTATATATCTGTCAGGAAATCCGGTGCAACATCAGCGTACAAAACACATTGAACTCGACATTCATTTTGTCCGTGAACAAGTTCAGCGGGGTTGCGTACGGGTTCTTCACGTTCTGTCGAGACATCAAATAGCGGATATATTTACGAAAGGGCTTCCGCGTGTTCTATTTGATGATTTCCGGTCTAGTCTCAGCATTCGTCCACCCTTCACTTCGACTGCGGGGGTGTAATAGCATATGTCTATATTTGTAAACTATTGTAAATTGATTTGATTGTGATCTCCTCCAAATTAGGAGTGTCGATTATTGAATCTATATATTGAGATGAGAATGAACGAGAAAAGGCATCTTGAATAATTCTTATATATATGTTACTAGAATGAATCTTTGAAAGCTTATTATGATACCTGGGATGGTGATACGTAGGTTTGACTTTCAAAAGTCAAACCCAGACTTTATTTTTTCTTTTAGAGCATTCACAATAGCTCTCTCATTTTTATGTGAGAGTAGCTCCTAAATTAAATGGGGTGGTTTTGAGGGGTTGTGAGTGAAGAAAAATGAGGAATCTACCGTTGATCGGTATATTTGGGGTTATTTGGGAATCTTTTGGGGAAAACTGGAAAGTGTATTTATTTTTTAATATTTGTTGAAAGTGGTTGTGAGTGTAGGAGAGAGAAACTGTAATGATTTTTAATGTAATATGTGGTTGTGATTGGTTGTGAGTAGAGGTGTTCAAATCGGTTTTTTTTTTGCCAGAACCGGTTTCGGTCCCGAACCGGTTCGGTACAGTACCGGTTCTTAGCCGAACCGGTTTCGGTTCCAAACCGGTTCGGTTTTGGGCCGGTTTCGTCGGTTCGTACAACCGGTTTCGGAGACCGGTTTCGGTTCGGTTTCGGTTTGTTTCGGTTTCGGTTCTTAATCGGTTCTTTCGCGCACATTTTTTTTTAAAAGGTGAGACAAAATTTTATTTTTTTTTACATAAAGTTCAACTTTTATTGATTTTTATAATTTTTTTAAGGTGTATGGGTATATATTTCTATGTGTGGAAGCTTTTTTGTATAATTTTATTATATATAATTTTTTTAAACATAAAATTCAGTTTTTTTTATTAAAAAAATACCGGTTTTCGTACCGGTTCCAAACCGGTTTTTGGGAACCGGTTCCCAAACCGGTTTGAGTTAAAACCGGTTCGGTTCGGTTTTTCTAGTGGGGATGGGGAACCGATCCTAGAACTGCCGGTTCTTGTAGAAACCGGACCGGTTCGTGTAGGAACCGGTTTTTGGACGAACCGGTTCGGTTCGGTTCGTGCGGTTCCGGTTCCCAAACCGGTTTTTTTGATCACCTCTAGTTGTGAGTAAATGGGGGATGAGGAAGCTACCGTGAATGCTCTTAGGGACTATAAACATATCTTCAGAGCTAGAGGTATCGGTTCCGGCCTAATACATTGTATATGACCTTGCTTAGACCATGTGTAGTGGGAGGGGGAAAAATTTAAGGCCCCCTTCCTGATTGGTCCACGTGACAGCCGAGTCATCATGGAGTTTTAAAATGAAATGGGGTGTAGTGGGGGTGGGGGAACATTTAACGCCCCTTTTTTAATCATTGAAACAATATTCAAACAAAGGGGGTGACGTGGCAAATTATTATTGAGGAAGAACTTGCATTCCGGCGCTAAAAATAAAACGCCCCAATCATTTTTAACAATTCGTGCCCCTATGTAATGATCTAGGGGGTGCGAAAATGAAGATAACGCCGAAGATAACGCTCCATTACATTGGACCTTAGTATAATAAGGGTGAATATCGGTCAATGGTTGTTATAGTTGGTTCCAGTGAAGGCTGCCTTGGGTCTAAGTTGGGTCAGTTCTACACAATAACATGAAGTTGGTCTCGTCTTTGATCTTCATTTTCTATGGTTTAAGCTGGATAAAAAGCTTAACCATGGATTGGCCCCGCTCGGTTTGATATATATGTCCAGAGCCGTCCCTAAGAATTCAGGTGCCTGGGCTAAGCCACGAAAAATGTGCCTCTTACCCTTAAGCCTTGACAAAATAAATAATGTAAATTATTTTCTTTAAACGATGATTAAAGTATTACAATGAGTTAATGACATACCGTATTAAGCGAATAGGTAACCGAGGATGTGTCTCTAACATTCTTTTTAGCCCAAAGCTTTTGAATTAGGTTGGGGGAAAATTTTGTTTGGTTCTGTATGTCGCAGGTTTCTTCTATTCTTTTTGCTTTTTTTATTTAGTTAAATTAAATGAGTAATGGGCTTTTAAACTTGTTATTGGTTACTAGTATTTGGGTTATTTTATAACTTAAAGATGTGTTTAATAGACCTGAGTTTAATGTTTAAAGATGTGTTTAAAAAAGCATATACATATACATATATATATTGGATTTTTTTTATGTGCCCCCGATATTTCCGGACTTTGGACGGTTGGCCTCCCCGGCCCACCCAAGAGCCGACCATGTATATGTCCATGGTTTGAGCTTGCCTCATGAGTAGTTAAAAATGTGAAATTAAGCCGGTCATTTTTTAAAAGTTTCATGTCGGTTTTAATAAAAAACAGGTTCGGACTAAAATTTGCGTTGAAACATGTCATTTTTTAAAAGTTTCATGTGAACTTAAAGGTGTTTTTTCTAATAGTGTTAATAGATAATAGATTGGTTGATATATATTTAGTATGATTATCTGTAATTATTATGATTATTATTTACCATAGATAGGAGAGATCCCTTGTACCCCTCCTTTTTCTGCCATCATTCCCATCTTTGTGTTGACAGCCTTCTTCTTGCTGTCGCACAACCTTACTGCCACCTATATTTTTCTTCCAATCTAGATTTTTTTTCTACTTCCCAACCCCAAGTAATATTGTTCTTAATAATATCTCTTCCCTAACATCATGTCTACACTTGCTGCCTCCCTAATTCTTTTCACAGTTTCACTCTTCACCCGATCTCTCACCCCACACCACAAATCAATATTATTCTTAGTTATTGACTAAATATTATTCTTCATATTTGTGACCCATTATTTTTTTTTTTCTGCAAATCAATATCATTCACAACGACGAACAACACCTATCCACATAATTGGTATTCACCAACCTCTCCTTAGCCCACTCCCTATACCCCGTGGCCTCCATAGTGGCCGCCTAGCCCATACCCTTACCCACAAGCCCAACTCCCACCTTCTTGGCCCACACCTCCTTCCCCTTACCCATCTTCCAACAGGCCCACATATAACAAAACCCAATCCGACTTGCTTGGCCCAAAACCCCAACAGGCCCATACCGCCTACAGCCTACAACAACCAGACCCCATTCAGTATATGGACACAGGAGCTTCTTCTACCATGACACACGAGCAATGTGACTTTCATTCCTTTTCTAATTCTTGTTTGTCTTGTAATATTATTGTAGTTAATGGTGAAACAATTCCCGTACTCGGACAAGGCACAAAATACCTACCCAAGCCTTTCCCATCCTTTATATTAAAAATGTCCTTTATTCCCCTAGACTTGTCAAAAATTTAATTTCTGTCCGTCATTTCACTACAGACAATTCTGTTTCTGTCGAATTTGACTCGTTTGGTTTTCTTGTAAAGGATTACAAGACCAAGGCACCACTCCTACGATGCAACAGCAGTGGTGATCTCTATCCCTTGCTGTTCGGGTCATCCACCTCCCAACCAACCGCCCTTGCTGCTATCTCCTCACAACTCTGGCATCACCGTCTTGGCCGCCCAGGACGTGAACCTTTAAATAAATTAAAAACTTCTAATGTTTTAGACTTTGATATTTGGTCTAATAATATTTGCCAGTCTTTTATTTTTGGTAAAAGCATTCGTTTACCTTTCTTTCTGTCTCGTAATGTCACTTTACAACCGTTTGACATTATTTATAGTGACGTGTGGACATCACCCATTGTTAGCTCCTCAGGCCATAAATATTATGTGTTATTCCTTGATGATTATTCTAACTTTTTATGGACCTACCCCATTGCATAAAAATCACACGTTTTCCCATCCTTTACACACGTTGCCTCCACCATTAAAACCCAATTTGAACGTACCATTAAAACATTCCAATGTGATAATGGTGGTGAGTATGTAAACCATTCCTTTCAAAACTTTTTTTTACAACCAATGGTATCCTTTACCGTCTATCTTGCCCCCACACATCATCCCAAAATAGTAAGGTTGAGTGAAAAATTAGAACCATAAATAATATGGTCCGCACCTTAATGGCTCACGCCTCACTTCCCACCTACCTATGGCATTTTGCACTTGAAACCACCACATACCTCCTAAACATCCTTCCCTCCAAAACCACACAAAACAAAACACCCACCGAGATATTATATATGTCCACACTCACTTATGATCATTTACGCGTATTTGGTTGTTTATGCTACCCGCTCACACCTTCAACCACCATCCATAAGCTTGAACAGCGATCCCAACCTTGTGTCTTTTAGGCTACCCACCCTCTCACCGTGGGTACTGATGTGTTGCTAAATGCATCACATTTATTTGTCAGTTTTGTATATTTTTGAGTCGATTAGATAGTATTTTTATTAGTTTTAGGCTTGCACTTTATTATTTTAGTATTGTATATATTTTATTACTTTTTGGTTACTTTATTTATTTATTTTATACTTTTGGTAGGTGCTCGTGTGGAGCAGGGCCGAAAAATTAGAAATTATATTCAAGACCCGAGCACCAAGTAACATGCATGAAGTTTACTACTACTACTACTATTAATATTAATATTAATAATAATAATAATAATAATAATAATAATATAACCACGGCCCACAAAAATAACAAAACAATAATAGAGATTAATAGTGCCAATAAAAGGTTTTGACCATTATTAAAAAGGGGGAGGCGACTAAGTCAACAAAGTCAACTGGAGATTAAAGATTTAGAATTTATTTTATTCAAGGGCTTTGATGTGGAGTTTGACTAAAGACTCGATGTGGACTTGATAAAAACGTGACTGAGAGGCCTCTAACATCATCTTTGATCCTCCTAACACCTCCATATATAACAATTCATCTAAAATCATCATTTAGAGAGGAGATTCAAGCTCATACAACCATGTTTGGTTAAGTTCCCCTTCACTTCCGGGTGAAGGATTGTAAGTTTCTAGATTTGTAAGGAACAAGTGTTGTACTCAATGAAGCATTGATATTGGGTTGAACTTTGTGTATGTTTATGTTGTGCTTGAGCCATGGGGATGAATTCCATCAATTAACTTTTGATGTTGGGTTGGACCTTGTGTATGTTTCTTGTATGCTTAAACCATAGAGATGAATCTTGTCAATTAAGTTTTGCCTCAACATTATCTTTAGACTTGTGAGATAAATCCTATCACTTAAGTTGGGATATTGGGTTAGACTCATTATATGACTAAAGGTTTTTGTATCCTTGCAAATCTATTTGTAATCGTGACATCATTTGTATGAATTAATTGTTGTGCTTAATTGTCTTAGTATTGGGTTAGACTTATTGCATGTTTAGAGACCATTGTGTTTTTTTAAACTCATAAGATGAATTCTGCCAATTATGTCTTAACTCGACATATAGGATTTGGTGAACTAGATAATGAAGCATACTTAGGGCCTAGTAGCTATTTGTTGACGCCTAGGTGTTGATTCTATGTCCTAGCGATTCATACAAGTGAAATTGCAAATCTATCATAATAACTCTTGAATCCTAGTTACTTGCATATCCTAACCTGGGAGTGAATGTAAGTTAGAAATTATTGTTACCTTAGTTATTAATTAATTCCAATTTCTTCTTCAAAACAAACAACTAGTGTGACGCTAACCACATGCTCCTTGGATTCGATACCCTAGTTACCCAAGCTACCTAGGTTATTTAGGTTTTGTATGACCCGTGACGACCAAGGTCATCAGGTACCGATGCTTTGACCTTTCCACAAAACAATTCTTTATCTCACGTCACGTTGCTTTTGACGAGACCACCTTCTCCTTTGCCCAAACTATTGGCCCCACCCCTATATACGACTTCCTCGGTGACCCATTTCCTCACCACCTATGCACGCACGTCCGCACTACTACAAACCCACTGACCACCCAGACCACTCCCACATCTCACCCAACACCCTCCACACATCCGAACCAAAGCCTACACACCGGCCCATCACCTGCCAACACTCACTCAGGCCCACAACCCTCTACTACCCAAGCCCAACCTACTCCACCTACTCACTTACCGCCCACCGCCACTCCCTCCTAGCCAACCTCCCAGACACCCTTTGGACCAAACTCGTCACTCAACCCCGCCCCTGGTCCACTAGTCCTCAATAACCAACCAACCACTCGCACCATTCACACTCCTTCTATGAGTGGAATCCACAAGCCCAAAATTCCATTTAACCAAAGCCCACACACCGGCCCATCACCTGCCAACCACTCGCACCATTCACACTCGTTCTATGTAAGGTAAATTGATGATTCCGGTCCGGAACGTAATCATGAATTTACAGGTGCGTTAGGGTAGTGTGAAATTCTATTAGAGTTTTTGGTAGGCGTCCAGTACGTTTTCAAGGTATCAAAGGTGTGGTGGGTTAGCTGCGGTACACCCTATATATAAACACTAATGATGCATTGAAAATGAGACTGGAAGTCGAACCAGGAACAAACCCTATTTACTTGGTAGTTCATTTGGTCTTTTTATAGTCAACCAACTTATACATTCATTTTAGGATTCCTAAAAACTTGAAGCTTAGTGTTTACTAGATTTTTATTCTCCTTATTATTCGAGACGAACCTAATCCAATCCTTAACCCACATCTATCAAACCACTTATCCAAATCATTCGAAACAATTCACTCTGTTACCTATAAATTTATGTCGTGCCTTAACTCAAATTTTCCAAACCACAGTTATCTTAATTTTTACCCAAGCATCCATAACCCTATGTTTCTAATAACTTCGGGACGAAGTTTCTAAAAGTAGGGGATGCTGTGACATCCGTCACTTTTCCTTTTTATTTTTATATATAATAATAATAATAATAATAAATAATAATAATAATAATAATAATAATAATGAGAAAAAAAATAGATATATGTTAGTCCTTCTCAAACAACTAAACTAAGCTCAAACCCAATACTCATCTCCTTATTATTACACAGGCCCACAAGTCCAAGCCCATCTCCTTGTCCATCTCCCTTACCGGCCCACTAAGCCCACTCTGTTAAAAAAAAAAAGAAACCTTGTTGGAGCCGGGACTCGAACCCGAGTCTAGCCGGCCCAACCCTCTTACACCAACACACGTCGAACCAGCTGAGCTACGGCTCATTGTTGGTTTAATCCCAACTCGTAAATTATTTATCACGTTTCCTTGTCTGTTTCCCTCTCCCAATCGCTACACATGAAACCGAGTAAATCAAGGCTTCTTTAACCTTGATTGAATCGTGATTGATTACTGTTAGTTGACCAACGATAATTAACGCGTTACATCAGCTCTTTAAGCCGTGATTTCAGCTCATATTCGAGCCAAATTGACGCACGTTTGACCACTACGGGTCAAACTTCCATATAATCAATCGGACCTATACCACTATAAATTGAGCACATCATTTGAACCTAAAAGTGCCGATTTAGATTAACCCTCTATCTAATTCCCCTCTATAACTCACTAAAACGACGAATCGATAATTGCTTGACTCCTCGTTTGACTACAAAAATCAGAAGCTTCGAGTTCGGTATGCTTCAATCTCTTTTTCTATTATATTTTTCGGCATGTTTAGATCACTAACCCTATGGTTAATTAGGGTATAATCGCGTATGAAAACTGATTAAGAAGTTAGGGTTTCATTCGAATGGGTATTGGGGAAGATGAACCAGAAACGTATTCATACTTATTTATAAATGAACGAAATCAGATACCAACTGATCAACAGATCAGTTGGTAGACGCGAGTGGTGATAAGACTCGGACCAGCCCTGATGCGGGTTTGATCCTCACACACAACAACATTTTTTTAATCCCTTATTATTTATATATTTAACATAATAATCTTTTAAATTAGTTTTAAAATACTAAAACAACTTTATAAATTCTACAAAATTTATTCTAAGTCTGTTTTATGATGAAGTTTAATATCCAACTTTTAGTTTTTCAAGAATAATTTATTTAATATATATTATAAATATTACAAGTTTATTCATTTATAATCGTAAAATTCAATAAAAATATCTAAACGATTTTATAAAATTCCACAAAAATTATACTAAACTTATATAGCAATAAACATTTCAGAATTATTTTTATTTCAGAAAAACCGTCCATTTTATATTTTTAATCAATTTTTGTTAGTTTTAATCATAAATAAATCATAATAAATTCAATTTTCAATATTTTTGTACCAAAATTTTACACAAATTATTTCTATTCATTTGGAACAGAAATACAATTTTTAATTCAAGAATTCTTTAATTTTAATATTTATAGATATTAAAGTCATATTTTGATAATTTGAAATAAATAGATTAAATATTCTATTTTCAAGAAAATAATTTTATAAAAATTATTTTCACACTTAAAACTTTATATTGTGACCATCTTTGATTAAAAATTTACAAAAAGACTTTTGTTTATTTATTTATCAAATTTCTCTTATTTATTAAACGTTTAATTTATTAATCAAACGAATACTTATCCCCAATTTGAAGCCCTAGAAAATACTTATAGACTAGATAGACTTAGACTTATTTGTTATCTTATACATAGGGTGATACTTGACAAACGTTGGTTTACACTTATTCAATTCCAAGACTTACTACCGTGCTAAGGTGAGTATTACTTATCCCCCTTTTCGCTTTTATAACTTTTGGGGTGATTCATGCACAAGTATACAAAACTTTCATACTCATTTACACATACATTTTTATTCCTTTACAATTCGTATACGTGTCTTGTTTATCTTTGTGCTTATGTTTGAACATGAACGTAGCTTACATACAAAATCATACATCTAGACATAACTTATGTTATGGTGCTCTTTACATACAGACATAACTTATGTTATGGTGCTCATTTAGACGTAACTTATGTTACGGTGCTCATTTAGACATAACTTATGTTATGGTGCTCTTTTAGACTCACACGTGTTGAGGTGCTCATTATCAATTTCATTGTACAAACTTTACATTTGATCTTTGTCTTGTTTGGTTACTTGCGTGTTTACATAATGCCTTGGTGATGCTAGACGCATGAATTGTAATACCTTTTCAAACTTATACTATATGTACAAAGCTAAGTAGTACTCACCAACATCATATGTTGACAAAATTATTTTCGTGCATGTTTCAGGATAAGCTGCTTGACGCTTCACATAGGACTTTGGACTTAGATTAAATCAATCAATTATCTTTATTTTGTTGTCTTCTATTTAATTTCACATGTTGTAAAACAATATTCAATAATCATATATTTACATTTTAGTACCATGAGCTTTTGAACAATCGTCACTACGTGGCACCTCGATGATTCCGCCATCGGTTAGGGTGTTACAGATTGGTATCAGAGCCATGGTTATAGGGAACTAGGTTATTAGATAAAATGGCCTAGACTATAACCGAACTTTCATGCATAATATTTCCTAAATTACCTTACCACTCATTTCCCTCTACTTTCCTTCTTCTATCTCTCCTTCCTTCTCCATTCTTCTCATCTTTCATCATGGTGCATAGAGATGGTGTCCTACAGGGAGTGGAAAGTTTACATCAATCATGGAACGGGAGCAGTACCTTTCATGAAGACACTCTTAGGCATAATGCCTACTCTTATTTTTGCTCCTTCGAAGATGTTGAACTTTAATGAGTGTGATAAGGACACGTGCAATCTGGAAGGGTGGATGCCTGTACACTGGGTTTTCTGGCATAGGCAAGCATAGGGCATAAATCCATTGACGAACCTGTTATGCTTACCTGGGGATTCCTGGAGTGAGTGTCCACTAATAGGCTAAAGCATGTCTTCTTTGATCACCATTGGGTTCAATTTCTTTGAAAAGTCAATGTTCTTGTTGGGCTTTACAGCTAGACAAGGGCACTCCAAACATCTTATGCATGTTTTTCAATAATACTCTCTCGTTTCATAAACAATATTTTGTATTTCATGATCCCCATATATATTACTTACAAATTCATACTTTCATAATCATCTGTACGGTTATACACTTACTTTTTCTAATCTCATGATTATTCATTGACTACCGCATAGATGTCTGCTCGCCGCATGCTCCGTGATGCCCGCCAACGCCCTGTTCGTGCTTCTGGACAACGTTCTGATCGTTGCCTTGCATCTTTAGTCGCTGAGCAAATTGCTGCAGTGATCCCAAACCTTGTCAGTGAGATAACCCACAATAGTAACAGTGCCAACACAGGGAGTACGACTCAATTTCAGTGCACTTTCAAACACTTTAACTCCTGCAACCCCACAAAATTCACTGGTGAGGAGGGTGCTACTGGCCTCCTCCAATGGTTTGAAAGCATGGAGAGCACCTTTGTGAACAGTGAATGTCCTGATGAACTCCGCGTTCGCTATGCTACTAGTGTCCTTCAAAAGGGGGCGCTAACCTGGTGGAATGGCGAAAAGCGCAATCGAGGAGCTGATGTTGCTTTATCTCTATCTTGGGCTGAAGTTAAGGAACTCATGATCGCCAAATTCTGCCCTAGGAACGAAATCAGGAAACTGGAGGATGAATTTCGTGAGCTCAAACAAGACAGTGGTGAGAATCTTGCGTATAATACTCGATATCATGAACCCAGCATACTGGTTCCACACATGGTCACCCCGGTCTCTCGAGCAATCGAGAAATATATCAAGGGATTACCTAACCTGATACAAGACGTAGTCACTGGGAGCAAATCCACTACAATGGAAGAAGCCATTCAGCTTGCAGCCACTTTAACAGACAAACACGTAAGGAAAGGAAACTTGGTTAGGAAGGGCACCAAGACGTCTGCTGAGAAAACCACCCATGCTGTTGAACCATCTAAGACTGTTTTAGCAAAGGCCGCCACTACTACTTCAAACTCTAAGAAACGAATGGGCGATAATCTGAACCATACTGTTGTGGATCCTGTGACTCAACCTCCTAACAAGAAAGCCTACACGGGAATCCATCCTCAATGCAACACTTGCAAGTATCATCACCCTGCAAGTCCTCTATGTCGTCAATGCACTAGATGTGGAAGGTTTGGACACTTTTTCACCACTTGTCGAGTAATGGTTGGGACACAGGGTAATCATCAAACAGCTGCCGAGGAACCACTACAGATTTCTAACGGTTGGGCATGTTATCATTGTAGAGACCCTAACCACATGCGACCTCAATGCCCTAAATTGAATAATGTAAACCTGGTGGCACATGGACGAGCTTTCAACAACAATATCAACGAAACAAACGGTCAGGATGACGTTAATCCCACTGGTTAAGCCATGGATGGGATCTTCCTAAGACTCGAGAATCCAATACTTGTGTTTTCATTTTCTTGATCCTATTATCATTTTGTACCCAATTTTGTCGCACTCATTAGCATATAACATCTAGAGATTTTCTTGCATACTATTGTGTACGAACACAGATTTGGGGATTTATCATATTGGTTACGTTTATTACAAGACTCTACCTTACATTTATTTGAAACATTTGGACTTGATACTTGATCCTACAGAGCTTTTCTAAGAAAACATCATTGCTTGTTATATGAAACTTGATTTTTCCATTAATTTGACTATCCATTGAACATTTAATTATTCATGATACTCGTAAACTATTTCTATAGGCCACTAAGATAACACTTACACTTAAAGGTTGTAGTACTTACAAACTTGCTTGTGTGTGTGTATTATCCACGCAACTCCGATAAACATTTCATTTAAAGGGCTCTTCGGATGAGTGGTAGCCCATACTTAAATATTGTTATGCTTACAAGTTGTTGCAAACCAATGCAATTGACCTCATTATTACATGGCCTCATTTCATTGATAACATCTCATTGTAACTCAACGTGTTTGTTGTGTCATCTTCTTGTGAAACTAATTTGCTCTAATGTGTTGTTAGATTAGGATCATAGAAGGACACAAAACCCTAATGTAAGGTAAATTGATGATTCCGGTCCGGAACGTAATCATGAATTTACAGGTGCGTTAGGGTAGTGTGAAATTCTATTAGAGTTTTTGGTAGGCGTCCAATACGTTTTCAAGGTATCAAAGGTGGTGGGTTAGCTGCGGTACACCCTATATATAAACACTAATGATGCATTGAAAATGAGACTGGAAGTCGAACCAGGAACAAACCCTATTTACTTGGTAGTTCATTTGGTCTTTTTATAGTCAACCAACTTATACATTCATTTTAGGATTCCTAAAAACTTGAAGCTTAGTGTTTACTAGATTCTTATTCTCCTTATTATTCGAGACGAACCTAATCCAATCCTTAACCCACATCTATCAAACCACTTATCCAAATCATTCGAAACAATTCACTCTGTTACCTATAAATTTATGTCGTGCCTTAACTCAAATTTTCCAAACCACAGTTATCTTAATTTTTACCCAAGCATCCATAACCCTATGTTTCTAATAACTTCGGGATGAAGTTTCTAAAAGTAGGGGATGCTGTGACATCCGTCACTTTTCCTTTTTATTTTTATATATATAATAATAATAATAATAATAAATAATAATGAGAAAAAAAATAGATATATGTTAGTCCTTCTCAAACAACTAAACTAAGCTCAAACCCAATACTCATCTCCTTATTATTACACAGGCCCACAAGTCCAAGCCCATCTCCTTGTCCATCTCCCTTACCGGCCCACTAAGCCCACTCTGTTAAAAAAAAAAAAAAAAAAACCTTGTTGGAGCCAGGACTCGAACCCGAGTCTAGCCGGCCCAACCCTCTTACACCAACACACGTCGAACCAGCTGAGCTACGGCTCATTGTTGGTTTAATCCCAACTCGTAAATTATTTATCACGTTTCCTTGTCTGTTTCCCTCTCCCAATCGCTACACATGAAACCGAGTTAATCAAGGCTTCTTTAACCTTGATTGAATCGTGATTGATTACTGTTAGTTGACCAACGATAATTAACGCGTTACATCGCTCTTTAAGCCGTGATTTCAGCTCAGATTCGAGCCAAATTGACGCACGTTTGACCACTACGGGTCAAACTTCCATATAATCAATCGGACCTATACCACTATAAATTGAGCACATCATTTGAACCTAAAAGTGCCGATTTAGATTAACCCTCTATCTAATTCCCCTCTATAACTCACTAAAACGACGAATTGATAATTACTTGACTCCTCGTTTGACTACAAAAAACAGAAGCTTCGAGTTCGGTATGCTTCAATCTCTTTTTCTATTATATTTTTCGGCATGTTTAGATCACTAACCCTATGGTTAATTAGGGTATAATCGCGTATGAAAACTGATTAAGAAGTTAGGGTTTCATTCGAATGGGTATTGGGGAAGATGAACCAGAAACGTATTCATACTTATTTATAAATGAACGAAATCAGATACCAACTGATCAACAGATCAGTTGGTAGACGCGAGTGGTGATAAGACTCGGACCGGCCCTGATGCGGGTTCGATCCTCACACACAACAACATTTTTTTATCCCTTATTATTTATATATTTAACATAATAATCTTTTAAATTAGTTTTAAAATACTAAAACAACTTTATAAATTCTACAAAATTTATTCTAAGTCTGTTTTATAATGAAGTTTAATATCCAACTTTTAGTTTTTCAAAAATAATTTATTTATTTAATATATATTATAAATATTACAAGTTTAATCATTTATAATCGTAAAATTCAATAAAAATATCTAAACGATTTTATAAAATTCCACAAAAATTATACTAAACTTATATAGAAATAAACATTTCAGAATTATTTTTATTTCAGAAAAACCGTCCATTTTATATTTTTAATCAATTTTTGTTAGTTTTAATTATAAATAAATCATAATAAATTCATTTTTCAATATTTTTGTACCAAAATTTTACACAAATTATTTCTATTCATTTGGAACAGAAATACAAATTTTAATTCAAGAATTCTTTAATTTTAAAATTTATAGATATTAAAGTCATATTTTGATAATTTGAAATAAATAGATTAAATATTCTATTTTCAAGAAAATAATTTAATAAAAATTATTTTCACACTTAAAACTTTATATTGTGACCATCTTTGATTAAAAATTTACAAAAAGACTTTTGTTTATTTATTTATCAAATTTCTCTTATTTATTAAACGTTTAATTTATTAATCAAACGAATACTTATCCCCAATTCGAAGCCCTAGAAAATACTTATAGACTAGATAGACTTAGACTTATTTGTTATCTTATACATAGGGTGATACTTGACAAACGTTGGTTTACACTTATTCAATTCCAAGACTTACCACCGTGCTAAGGTGAGTATTACTTATCCCCTTTTTCGCTTTTACAACTTTTGGGGTGATTCATGCACAAGTATACAAAACTTTCATACTCATTTACACATACATTTTTATTCCTTTACAATTCATATACGTGTCTTGTTTATCTTTGTGCTTATGTTTGAATATGAACGTAGCTTACATACAAAATCATACATCTAGACATAACTTATGTTATGGTGCTCTTTACATATAGACATAACTTATGTTATGGTGCTCATTTAGACGTAACTTATGTTATGGTGCTCATTTAGACATAACTTATGTTATGGTGCTCTTTTAGACTCACACGTGTTGAGGTGCTCATTATCAATTTCATTGTACAAACTTTACATTTGATCTTTGTCTTGTTTGGTTACTTGCGTGTTTACATAATGCCTTGGTGATGCTAGACACATGAATTGTAATACCTTTTCAAACTTATACTATATGTACAAAGCTAAGTAGTACTCACCAACATCATATGTTGACAAAATTATTTTCGTGCATCTTTCAGGATAAGCTGCTTGACGCTTCATATAGGACTTTCGACTTAGATTAAATCAATCAATTATCTTTATTTTGTTGTCTTCTATTTAATTTCACATGTTGTAAAACAATATTCAATAATCATATATTTACATTTTAGTACCATGAGCTTTTGAACAATCGTCACTACGTGGCACCTCGATGATTCCGCCATCGGTTGGGGTGTTACAGATTGGTATCAGAGCCATGGTTATAGGGAACTAGGTTATTAGATAAAATGGCCTAGACTATAACCGAACTTTCATGCATAATATTTCCTAAATTACCTTACCCCTCATTTCCCTCTACTTTCCTTCTTCTATCTCTCCCTCCTTCTCCATTCTTCTCATCTTTCATCATGGTGCATAGAGATGGTGTCCTACAGGGAGTGGAAAGTTTACATCAATCATGGAACGGGAGCAGTACCTTTCATGAAGACACTCTTAGGCATAATGCCTACTCTTATTTTTGCTCCTTCGAAGATGTTGAACTTTAATGAGTGTGATAAGGACACGTGCAATCTGGAAGGGTGGATGCCTGTACACTGGGTTTTCTGGCATAGGCAAGCATAGCGCATAAATCCATTGATGGACCTGTTATGCTTACCTGGGGATTCCTGGAGTGAGTGTCCACTTATAGGCTAAAGCATGTCTTCTTTGATAACCATTGGGTTCAATTTCTTTGAAAAGTCAACGTTCTTGTTGGGCTTTACAGCTAGACAAGGGCACTCCAAACATCTTATGCAAGTTTTTCAATAATACTCTCGGTACATGGGAGTTAGTTCCTCGTTCTCCTAACATGAATATCATACGTTCTATGTGGTTATTTAAACATAAGTTCAGGTCAGACGGGACACTAGAGCGTTATAAGGCGCGACTTGTTTGTGACGGTCGCTCCCAATATGTGGGAATCGATTGTGGTGAGACTTTCAGCCCGGTTGTTAAACCGGACACTATACGCACGGTGCTTTCCCTTGCCCTCTCAAAAGGATGGGCCGAGCATAAGTTGGAAGTTACTAATGCATTTCTCCATGGGCATCTCCAGGAAACAGTCTATATGCATCAACCCATGGGGTTTCGGGATAGAAATTTTCCCGATCATGCCTGTTTCTTACGCAGGTCACTTTATGGTTTAAAACAGGCTCCATGTGCGTGGTATCAAAGGTTCACCGACTATGTAATTTCTTTGGGCTTTCTACATAGCAAATACGACGCATCTCTCTTTACTTTTCAGCATGGCGGTGACACGGCATATCTTCTCTTGTATGTCGATGATATTCTTTTGGTTACCTCCTCTGACAGCCTCCGGCATCGCCTTCTGGCGAATCTTGCTACAGAATTCGCCAAGAAAGATCTGGGTCCTTTGAGTTATTTCTTGGGTATATCGGTCATTCGGCAGCAAAACACTATGTTCCTCTCTCAGCAGACCTATGCTACTGATATCATAGCTCGTGCAAGTATGCAGTCTTGCAACCCTGTTGCAACACCCGTAGACTCCAACTCTAAGCTAGGCGTTTCTCCAGATGAACCGTTTCATGACCCCACCTTATACCGAAGTCTAGCAGGTGCTTTGCAGTACTTCACTTTTACCCGTCCTGACATCACATACGCAGTTCAACAGGTCTGTATGCACATGCACGCGCCTTGTACCGCACACTGGAATGCCCTGAAGCGTATCATCAGGTATATTAAAGGCACGATTACATTTGGTTTAACTCTGGGTCCCTTTGCGGCCTCTTCTTTAGTAGCATACACTGATGCCGATTGGGCGGGTTGCCCTGATACTCGCCGTTCCACTAGCGGTTACTGCATCTATTTTGGGGAAAATTTAATTTCTTGGTCGTCCAAGCGACAACCCACTGTCTCACGGTCTAGTACTAAGGCTGAATATCGGGGTGTCGCTAATGTTGTTGCTGAGATTTGTTGGTTATGAAACATGTTACTAGAGTTGTCTGTTCCTATTTCTCGTGCCACGATGGTATATTGTGACAATGTCAGTGCCATATACTTAACAGGTAATCCCGTGCAACATCAACGCACGAAACATATTGAGCTGGATATTCACTTTGTTCGGGAACAGGTTCAGCGGGGTCATGTTCGCATCTTACATGTTCCCTCCAGATACCAGATAGCAGACATCTTCACACAAGGGTTGCCACGTGTTCTATTTAAAGATTTCAGATCCAGTCTCAGCATCCGTTCACCTCCCGCTTCGACTGCAGGGGTGTAATAGATAATAGATTGATTGATATATATTTAGTATGATTATCTGTAATTATTATGATTATCCCTTGTATTATTTATACCCGTCAGATTAACGAGAATGACACGGTTTGTACACTTTCAAGTGTTATATATACAATTTTTTGTTTTCCTTTTATTTTGGACCTTAGACATTTAACCCAAACATCGCCAATGTCCAACCCAATATTTTTAGACTTTAACTACCTTATCGGTTTGTCGGGTGTCAGTTACGGGTTCGGTAATGCATTTCGCTTAAATACACAGAATTACACATAAGTTCACAAATAAATTCACGTAAGCACATAATTGCAAATAATATCAAACGAGTTATTCTACAATTATTTGTTTTGTTATTTCACCAACGTTCGAGGTGTAACCCTCGTGTACGTAGTCTGGTAATTCCCCGAATTACTGTTTCATACAACTATTAACCTATATCCGTGCAATGTGTGACTGATGTATTGTAAAATACATCTATTTCCAGTGTAAAGTTTGTATAATTTTTGAGTCGTTTAAATAGTAATTTTATTAGTTTTAGGCTTGTACCGGTCTATTTGATTTATTATAGGTTTTTATAGATTTTTCTTAGTTTTAGTTATTTTTAGAACTTATTTATTTATTTTATTATTTTATAGGTGTTCGTGGAAAATAAGCTCAAAACGAATGATTTCTAATCGGGACACGAACACTTGAGAGCAGGTGTTCATGGACGTTGGAGCGTAAACGAGCAACTTTGGTCAAGTCATGAACACCCGAAGTCAAGAGCACGGAGTTATACTACTATATAATAATAATAATAATAATAATAATAATAATAATAATAATAATAATAATAATAATAAAAACCAAAAAAAGAAAAGAAAAAGAAAAACATAATGTGACATTCAAAGTCACGGCCCAAAAATTCGGCCCAAGTGAAACAAGTTATACAACTCAATTGAAATAGATGGCGGTGCATTATTAGGAGGAGAATTAATTTTCATCGGGAGCCGCAGAATCATTCATTCACAATTTCTTTGGAATCATCGACTTCCACATATCATTCAGTCGCACGAAAAAGTCAACGGCCAGAATCGGTGACGAGCGAACGGGCACGGAAGGAGAAAAGGCCACGGGCACGTTAAAGATCAATAGCCAACGAGCCTTGGGTTAGGTTTAGTTTTCGTTTATTATTTTTATAGACATGGTTAAAACTATTTTTATTTATTTTGTGATGTTTATAAAGATTATGAACTAAATATTTCCATGGTTGCTTAGGTTTATGAACTAGACACGTAATTTGCAGTTTTTAATGATTCTTGGTTTTTAATTTTGATGTGTAGGATTACATGACTTTAATTTTATTGTAGGATTTGATATATGCGTGTTGGTGTTAATTTTATTTGAGGTTTGTTTATTGGTTTTGTGGTGCTAGGCATGTAGAGATACCCCCTAGGTCTTGAAATCAATCTAGTTCGTCAACTTAGGTTAGCGTGCTAGTATTTGGAGTTCGAGTACGACACAAGTATAACAAACTAATATAATAAATTAACTAAGACGTTCAGTCCATTCTTGAGGGTGAGAAATCTAACTCGAGTTTGCTAGGTAACTAACTAGGCATTGTTCGGTAGTTGGCAAGCGCTAGGGCGGGAGTCGCTACTTGTCCGTGTTTAGAGTTTTCCTAGGTTTTCATCAGTAGAGTTTAAGTCTGCTTCATAGTTTGAGGGTTTTAATCCAGGAGAGGTTTTAATCTGATTTCTATGGGATTTTGGTACGCTAGGGCGATCCAGGTCCATCTTAGCATTTCTACACTTGTCCCGCCTTAAGTCTAGTGAGCTATCTTTGACAGGAGGTTTATTAGATAAGAATAGGGTCTCAAGTTAATTACCAGATTCAGGATTTATTGCTAGTGTCTAGGGATTTTACCTAAGTAACCGGCCTTCTTCCTATCCGATTTCTCCAAGTTCCTAGTTCCCATAAGCAGCTGAGGTTACTTTATTTATATTTAGTTTCTTTTAAGTTTATAATTATTAGTTTAACCCCCCATTTAAGTATATATTTATTTAGGCTAGTATTCGGTAGAGGTTGTGATCTTGAGTTGTCTTCGCGTCTTTGGGTTCGATACTCGGTCTTGTCTGTCTACTACTTTGCGACCGGTACACTTGCCGTGCGTGTGTAGTTTTTAGGTGAGTCGTTTTAATTAAAGCTTGTGTTATTTTTATATATACATTTACACACATCAGTGACTCACCTAACTAACCCTAGTTAAGTAACATGTTGTGAATGTAAGTGAAAGTTAACCAGAGTTTAGTTAAAGTATGAACCTGAAAATACGGGGTGTCATAATTGGGGGTATTCCCCTCTCACTAGACTGGGAGGTTTTGACATTAAACATATCAAGAATGCAAAATTCCATGATTGAAAGCTTGTCATTTCTAAAAAGTAGTGTATTAGATAATTGGTTTGTGAGAATTTAAGATTTGAGCTTTAAATGGTTCTTAAGTAAGTTTAAGATCTTTAAAATTAATTATTTTTTCAAACACTAATTACACTTTGATTTCCTATCCTAATTACACTTTAGTTCCCTCAACATTATTCAACTTTTGCTTATTTAAATAATAGTTACACATTTCTCTTTATTTTAAGTCAACTACCCCACGGTTTTTAAACGGCTATAGTTTTTAATACGTTAATATTTTTCAAAAAATAGTTACATCATACGGGCATTTAATTCTCTTTAATTTGAGTATAATATTTCTACTATTTTTCAGTTTGAAAAAAAAAAAGATGTCCTATGTGATTAACAATATCTAAGGATTAGTAATAACCCAACCGTTAACCAAAACCAAACAAAAATGGACAAAACCAATCTGAAATCAATTGAAAATTGAATTAACCAAATACCTAATTAACTTAAAATCAATTATCGGGTTTTTTTATACCCATTAGTTAACCGAAGCTGAACCATTCATGTATTCATCTAATCTTAGCTTTTATACCTTCATTTAGTGTATTTCTACTCCTATTTCATGTATTTCTAAACAAAAATTTTAGTCAAAGTTTGGTTTTGATCATTAAGCAAAATTAACTGAACCGAACTGAAAACTAACAATTTAACAAAATAAACCGAACCAATTCATCGGTTCGTTGATAAGACCGATTAACCAATTAATTCAGTTTCGTTTAAGGCTAATAACCAAACTGAACCAAACCATGTACAAACTTAAAAGTGTCTGTGTTGCATGCTGCATCGTGCGGGTACGCTTCTAGTAACTTTAAAAAATATGATACAATCCATAAAAACATATTGTTGATTTTTAAACTAATAACCCCATGATTTTTAAACAACTATAAATTTTTCATACGTTAATGTTTTTCTTTAAATAGACCATTAAAAAAGCACTTTATTCTCTTTAATCTGGGTATAGTATTCTTATAGTTTTTTAAATTAAGAAAATTAAGATGTTACATCCTTACCGGTGTCTGTGTTACCTGTCTCGTCGCACGGGGACCCTCTGTTATTAATATGACACATATACGTAAATTTGCAATAAAAGGTAACTAAGTTGATCTATCCTTAGTCTTAAAGGAACATTGTGTAGTGGTAAAGTGTCTCATCTTTATCAAGAAAGTGAAGGGTTCAAATTCTTCAACATCTATACATATAATAAACCAAAGCCATTTTAATGACATGACACTCAAAGAGTATATTCTCTTCATTGAGTGTGCCATGTGTCATCCCATGTGGCAAGGACTTTATTTTAGAAAAATAATAATTTAAAATTTAAAAACAAAATTAGATTTTTATCTCTAATGTTTTATCCCATAACTTTTAAACGTTAATATCTTTTATATACGCGATTTTTTAAAGAAAAAAATTACACCAAATTAACGAGCGTTTTATTATCTTTCCAACGGGTACCATGGTGCTATATAAAAAACGGAGAAAAAACGACTATTTTTTTGTGTGGTTTTGTTCCTACAGGAAAAAAACACAAAGTGTTTAGGTTATTCATTAATCATGTATAGGCAAGTCATTAGTTATGTTCAAACCAGTAAATATGATTTTTATTTACAACATGTGTTAGCATTGGAGTTGTACATTATTATAGGTTAGGTTTTAATATTAGAGTTATACATTGTTTAAGGTTATGCACTAACATTGAAGATACATTGTTAATTGTTTTAGGTTAAGTGCTACCCGAAGCTTTCCTGCATGTAACTGTAAAATGCATCAGTCTATTTCAGGTGTAAAATTGATATTTCAAATTATATTTCTCAACCCGGGACGCTCTCAGGATATATTAGTTTAAAAAAAAATTGTGGGTTTGGGTCGGGCCTGGGATTAGGTGATACCCGACCCAAATACCCTTTTTTTATATTAGAATATGATAACTTATGACAAAGATTTGTTTAAAATAATAATAATAATAATAATAATAATAATAATAATAATATTCATTAATCATATATTGGCAATTCATTAATTATGTTGTCATATTAGATATTTCAACCCGGAACGCTCTCCAACAGGTAATTGCTATGTTTTCTTTTTCTACCATATTCTGAAGAGTTAATAGCCATTTTCGTCCCTGAGGTTTGGGCCAGTTTGCCACTTCAATACAAAAGTTTTTTTTTTTTTGCAATTCCTTCCCTGAGGTTTGGATTTTTTTGCCAAATTCGTCCTTTTCACTAACCCAGTTAAAAAAGCTCGTTAAGGTCAGGGGTATTTTTGTCTTTTTACTTACAATTTAAAATTTTAATTAAAATCTTACCCCATCCCACCCCATCCCTACCCCACCCACCCCACCCCAACCTATCCCCACCCCCTATCTATCTCTCTTTCACTCTCTCTCTCTCTCTCTCTCTCTCTCTCTCTCTCTCTCTCTCTCTCTCTCTCTCTCTCTCTCTCTCTTTCACTCTCTCTCTCTAGATCTCTGCAACTAATAATAATAATAATAATAATAATAATAATAATAATAATAATAATAATAATAATAATATAATGTGAATGCACCTCATGAGCTCGGCCCAAAAGTCAAATAACATAAAAATCTAAAAACCATTACAACGAGATGGAGCAGAGACTTTAGAAGCAGAGAAACTGAAGGGATCAGCTAGAACCTCAACTTCATCCTTAAACCCACGAAAATCAGCTTCAAACTCATCTTCAATATCAAAGATTTCAGATCTCAGGAGTTTAGAATAACATTTGCTAGGGTTTTTAAAAAAAACCAGTATTAGTCAGAAGATCGGTAGTTAAACGGCGAGACTTGCTTGCCGAAGGGTGGTTATGGTGGTGGAGGTGGTGCACAGAAGTGTGAAGGGTGGGTGGAGAATGGGGGCCAATCACCACCACAGTGGCAGAACACGGTGGCAACCCCACCTCTCCTCCTGGCGGCACCACTCCCAAGACAAACACAACCACTCCTCTTCATCTGTCTGTCTCTCTCTCTATCTCTCTCTCTTTAGATCTCTTGGTTCTCTCTCTTTTTGTTATTTGGTATATATATTTGGTGACTCAATTCTTGATGCAGATTGTTGAGACGATGCTGAATAAAAGAAGCAATAAAAAATCACGTTGTGTGAATGTTGAGACGATGCTGAATAAGGCCTTGAATCCCATTCAAGAATTTTGGAGAGGTTATTATTATTATTATTATAAATTATAGACAGATAGATAGATATATCATATATGTAGAGAGAGAGAGAGAGAGAGAGTGAAAGAGAGAGAGGGGGTGGTGGTTGTTATGGTGGTGGAGATGTTGCAGAGAAGGGTGGATAATGGTTAGGGTTTAATTTAAAAGGGGGATATAATGATAAGATAAAATGTCTAAATTGTCCCTCATTTAAATGGTAAAATGACAACCCTACCCCTGGCCTTAACAAGATTTTTTAACTGGGTTAGTGAAAAGGACGAATTTGGCAAAAAAATCCAAACCTCAGGGAAGGAATTGCAAAAAAAAAAAAAAACTTTTGTACTGAAGTGGCAAACTGGACCAAACCTCAGGGACGAAATTGGCTATTAACTCATATTCTGAAATAACTCAAATCTTATTGTATGCAGTTAAAGACTTTTGACTGAATGTATTAGTGCTAAACAATCTTTGTCCCCTTGAAGTGCTTGGGATGTTAATATTCTGTTTTAGGTGTTGATGTTGTAAGGTGAAATGGATCTTTTGGTATATTTTTTTTTTAAAAGTATCTAATGTAAGTTGATACATAGATGCAATTTTTATAGTTTAGATACTTCTAATTTTATTCATTTTACTTAGATTTCTTAACTTGGGACGCTCCTGGGGTATAAGCTAGTGTAGATATATTGGAGTATTTAGAAGTATGTTTGAAGAAACAACGAGTATAACTGAGGGGAGGTAGGATGGGATAATATGTGGAGTGACGACTCGTGTTCGCTGCAGGGTATAATCCTTGGCTCACAACGATGGTTGATCTATGGTTATATGCACGAATAATAAGCAAAGAGACACAACAGGCAAGGGTATAAGTGGTTCGATCACGTAAGATCTACGTCCACTGGAAAAGACAATCTTTATTGATAAAAGATACAAGTAATAGCACAAGTGGTGAAACAAGTGTCTTTGTTCTAATTGGCTAATTCCACCTCTTCAAGAAAGGAGGCCAAGTCCTCCTTTTATAGGAGAGGCATGGGCCCAAGGTCATCGGGCCTATTCTGGTCGTTAACGGGCTTGGGTTAGAGGCCCGGGCCGGTTGCTTTTGCAGGCCCCACTAGTAGGATTCCAATCCTTAGTTAGATAAAGTGATCCAAGTTGAGAAGGGCCTCTTTTGATTGGGCCACGTGTCGCCTCGTGGTTGGTCGGCTGGGCGGTGCTTTGTCCTCCACACACGTGGCGTATTGTGGCTGGGTCTACAGGGGAGTCAGACGTCAGGCGGCTGACCACTTGTCAGCTGACACCTGACAGGTGGTAGCAAGTTAGGCTCCAAGGGGGATGTTCCCGGGTGTTGCCAACTGGTACCTCCGCGCAGGATAGCGGTTGCGCCTGTGGCGTTGCTGTGCATCTGTGTCTTCAGATGTGTTACTTTATGCGGGGGCTTTGGATAGTGGGTAGGGTGCGCCTGAAAGCGCAGGGGAATAGTACCCTACCCCTTCAAGTCCCCCAAGTCCAGGGTGTCTCCTGTTCTTGCTTAGAGAGCTGGTGGGGCACTAGACTAAACGTGTGATTTTTGTAATGTACTTCTCCGTTGTGTTGTTCTAAAGAGGGGTAATTGTTTGCTTCTTGAAAAAGTGTTAATGCGAGCGACAGAGTGCGCGTTGCGGCTCTGGTGGCATGTGGAAAGATAAAAGCGTCCCCTTATCTTTGTACATGGCTCGTTTTATAAAAAACCGGCGCTAAGTGGAGGCTTAGCGCGGGTGAGAAATTTTATTGCAAAGTCTGGTGACGGCGTTTAAATTTTACATGAACCCAGCGCCATGTGATGACGTGTCAATGTGGGTGTGAGATAGTAAAATTCGACGGAGAACGTGTTTCAGACTTTGCGTGTACCCTGCGCCAAGTGATGACGTGGCAGTCAGGGTAATGGATAGTAAAATCCGGCGGAGAACGTCCTTTGGATTTTACGTCAACCCATCGCCAAGTGATGACGTGGCGGTCAGGGTGTTGGATTGTAAAATCCGGCGGAGAACGTCCTTTGGATTTTACGTCAACCCATCGCCAAGTGATGACGTGGCAGTCAGGGTGTTGGATAGTAAAATCCGGCGGAGAACGTCTTTTGGATTTTACATCAACCCATCGCCAAGTGATGACGTGGCAGTCAGGGTGTTGGATGGTAAAATCCGGCGGAGAACGTCCTTTGGATTTTACGTCAACCCATCGCCAAGTGGTGACGTGTCAGTCAGGGTGTATTGAATGTGTCATCCTTGTAATTAATTTTTGAAATTTGAAAGGTTTCCTTAAACATTTAGGAAACGTGCCTGGGATGCCGAGACGGTTGGTGAACATGTCAGGGTGGAGAGAGGATGTCTGCACAGTTGTCAGTCATGTCAGCACGTGGGTGGGAGGTTATCCATTGTGTGTCAGGCGAGTAGCCGTACACGCGCGCGAGTGGTGCAGTTTGTCAGGCTGATTGCTGACGTTCGGTAGGTGAGAAGTCGTCCTTGTGGACAGACGCGTGTCGTCACGTGCTGACGAGTAACTGCTTACCCAGCTGTTACGCCACGTGTAGCGTCCAGATGTCTCCCCTTCTGGCAAGATGAAGAGTCTTCTGCCAGCTTTTCCCATCGCATTAAATGCGATGGGTATAAATACTTCAGGAGGTCCTTGGAGTTCCTTCTTATCTTACCTTTTCCAAAAAATTCTTCCATCTTTTCTTTGAAGATCTTTATCTTTTCCGGTCAACCTTCAAGTGTTTCGGCGAATTTCTGGAAAAAATTTTCTTTTTCTTTTTCTTAAAACCTTCGTCACCATGTCTGAGGGCTCTGATGCTGGGGGAAACCGTAGTAAGGCTGCTGAGACGTCGAAGAAGTTGATACATAACACCACTTGTAAGTGGGGTAAGAAGAGTTTTGCGAAATTTTTGGAGGCTATGGAGTTTGATCCCTCCTGGGAGGTTGAGTTACCAACTGCCCAGAATACTGCCTTGGCTCCTCCCCCTGGGAAGATGAGCTTATATGGGGCCCACCTTGCCCTATGTGGGTTCCGTTTGCCTGCCACCAAGTTCCAGGTGGACACCTTGGTGAAGTATGGTGTTCATGTCACCCAGGTTAGTGGGTTTGGGATGCTTCGTCTTGTTCATTTCGAAGCCTGCTGCCGTGCTCTGGACATTGAGCCGTCTTTTGAACGGTTCAATGTCTTTTATTTGCTGAACATGGAGGGTTCCTGGTTCAACTTTGTTCCTCGTCCCCATGTGCCTCCATGTGGGACAACTGCTCCCAAGTCACTTCATGACTGGAAGGAGAAGTTTTTCTACGTCAAGAGGGGGGTGATACCTGTGGACATGCCATGGAAGGTTGTAGCTGAGCGTCAGAAGGTAGGTGATCACCCTGTTATGGAGGGTTACAGGGATGAAGCCTGGTTCAAGGAGTTGGTGGCTCATGCTTCCCCGTTTGACACGGGTATGTGTTCCGAAGCCATGTTGGCTTTGTTGGGTACGAGCCGGGCTCAGATTGTGGAGGGGAAAGAGCCTGTGATTGTTACGCCTGGTAAGTTTCTTCCAAGCTTTTTTACCGTTATCTTTCTTAGCGTGTGACAGACTTATGTTTTGTTTGACTTAGGGATGTCAAAGTTTGGTGCATTTCTGTTGAGAGATAAAGCCCCATTGGAATGGAGGGATCCTGCGGAGGGTAGGGTGTCTGTGATAGATGAGATGGTTGATAGGTTCTACTTTCCCTATCTGGAGTTCAAGCCAACCGTTCTTCTTTTTTCACATGAGCATCCTATAAACCCTGATCCTTTATGTTCTGTTCCTCATGCGGGGGTAGACCCTTGTTTTGTCGTTTCCTCTGATGAGGAATCCACCGGGTCTTCTGTAGAAATGGTGGATCCATCGCCTCCGCGTGGTCGTAAGAAGAGTGTGTCGCGCTTTCATAAGCATAAGGTGTTGTCCCAAGCTAAATCTGCGCCTTTGAGTGCAGGTGGTGAAGGTCCTCTCTTTGGCCAGCGCGATAGACGTACAAAATCATCTTCCGCCCCTGAAGATGATGCGGCTGTGAGTCCGCTAAAGAAGAAACGGAAGCTGGGTAAAGTCCCCGGCGGGAAGGCTGGATCTTCCAAGTCTGGCGGGGCTGGTCCCGCGCCATTTTCTTTGGAGATTAGTCCTCCGCCAGAGCGTCGTCCTCTCATTCAGAAGACGTTGAAGAAAGTGACTAGTAAGTGGTGTTCCGCCTTTCTTCTTTCCTTTTGTTATATTGATATTTTCCTAAGTGTTGTCTTGCTTTTTGTTGCAGTTGTTTCTCCGCAAGCTCCGGTGTCACACCCTTAAATTTCCACTGCGGGGTTTATACCGCGAGGCGCATGACAAACCAGGATCCCATAGCCATAAGTCACATGAACGAACTCTAAATGCCCAAACCATTTAGTTCGTTTTCAAAAACCAAGTTTAGTTAAGCTGCGGAAGCGTAAACCAAATTTAAAGCTTTTTAAAAACCATGCGCAAAACAACGCGCCAAAATTAAAACCATATGAGAGAAAAGGTAAAATCATAATGTGTAATTTATGTGTACGCCCAAGACCCCAAATGCAGTGAAGTGTACAGTGCTTTCTAATCCTGGCACCGGAAGCTAACTACCTGCAAAAGCATGTAAATCGTGCGTCAACATAAAGCTGGTGAGTTCACAAAGTAAAGTAATTTAATATGCAAATGCGCTGGTTTCCCAAACCACGTAAATAAGTAAGTTGAGTTGGTGCCCCGCACCGTGTAACCACTAGTTCATCGCATGTCAAGGGTAGCTAGCCCATTCATGATAACTAACCGAATATACCGAACTGCTATGTACGTGTAGCCACATAAGTGTGCCGCATGCCTGACATCATTGTCTATCCACAATGATAAAGTTTCGTTAAGTTATAGTTCACGCCCGCGCTCCCCGAGCCGGTGTGAGGTTTGTAAGACCTAATAGCGCTATCAACTAATAACCCGCTTGCCAACCCTGGCAACTCATTCGGTACGTGAGGACTTACAGATGATAGAAATGGTTTAGTTTATCAAGGACACAATTGCGAACTAGCAAAGTAACCGACCCTCACAAGGATCTATGGCATCCCAACCCGGGATGTGTAAGTAGTCCCAAACCGGACTAGAAAATGTTAAGTAAAGTGTCTCATACCTGAGACGCATGCTTTTGAGAAAAAGTGTAGTGAAACTCACCTTAGGTTGCAAGTGAATAATCCAAATTCCACAAATAGTGAAGTGCTACCGACTCCCTATTACAAATGTCACTAGGTGAGTATATGTGCATAACCAACACACCATATAACTCGTTTATCCGAGACTTTTAAAAGTTCAAAACCGTGTAGTGACACCTAATGACTCTACATGCTCAAGTATGTCCTACGTATCCCGTTGGTGATCATAGTGATTATTATCAGTTTAATACATCAATTACGTCTCATACAAGTTTTCACACAAGTACATGTCAATTACATACCACATACAACTCCAAATAGTTACATAAAGACCCCGTAAACAATCTGTGTTTTTAGGACAGATTGTGCGCTGTGAAAAATGAATTATTTAAAATACTTAACGAATGAATTAAAGTCCCAAATTTTTACTGAGTATTCATGGGGATTCGGTTGCAAGCCCATATTTTTGCTTTGTCTTAAAACCAAACACAAAAATTATGAAAATTCGTATAACACAGCTATGTCCAGAAAATTTTCACAACAGGTCAGTTTAGTAGAAAAATTCCCAAAACTTGTGTATTCATCCAAACAGGATGAATCCACTTGGAAAAGTCGGGTTTTTCCAATGTTGACCTACTGTAAAAATGTCGTAAGTTAATTGTTTGTAAAACTTGAGTTATACCCGTTTAAAGTTGACCCAATTTATAACTCCGAAATTCTGATATGACCTTTAATCAAATAAAATTCCAAAAACATATCAAACGACATCCAAATCAGATGATTTTGACCATTCTAAAAAGCTAAGACCATGTACAATCCATTCATGCAAAGAATAAATCAAAACAACCAATTTAACAACACAATACAGACGCTACAAAGCACCCTAACGAATCTGTCAGAAAACTGAAACTTGCACCCCAAGTTATTCATAAACCCTAATTATGCATAAAAATCTCTAACACATGCATAATCCATATTATCATCATCAAACACATCTATTATCATACAAAAACCCTAATTATGATTACTAACAACAATCATCATCATTAAGTCACAATGAACATTCAAGAACTCCCACTAACACATGTATGCGATTTTTATATATATGCATACTCTATGATTTTTAAACTTTTCAAGCATTATAAATCATTATAAAACATGTGAAAATTATACCTTTCCACGCAAGAGTCCTCCAAGCCTAGAGATTTCACCCAAAATAGCTTGAAGAGATGATTAAGATTGATGTTTATTGAAAATTAAGAGTGTGTGTGTGTGTGTGGGTATTCACGGCGCAAGGGTGGTTTAGGGTTAGGGTTTTATTTTTTTTTTCATCAATAATTATAAGGGGATTTGGCTTGTTGCCCAAGTAATTGGGTATTAGGGCCTTTTAGTCTACTAACCGGACTCGTTAATCATGTTTTAGCCCAATACCGGACCCGATAATATTAACCACCCTAACTTACTTAAAAGTCATTGTTTTTATCATCTCATAACATATTAATCATAGAATGCACGTAATTTGCATGGTTTACGTACTAACTATCAGTTAAGCAGTAATTCGCATAAACAAGTAATTCACATAAACATGTTACTTCACGTTCATCATATTTCAATTGTACACATTATCATGTATGCTAGACAAATCACCAACGTTCGGGATACAGGACTCGTGTGTGCATTGTGATGATAATTTTACTTATTATAATGTAACATATGTTATTATCACATAACATATGTTATTACCCTATAACATATAGGAAGACCTTCCTAACTAACCCTAGTCAAGTGTTTAGTCACGTATGCATATGCAAGTTAACTAGAGTTTAGTTAAAGTAGGAACCTGAAAATGCGGGGTGTCACATCCGGGTTCCACCTCCGAGCCAAGTGAGACAGAGGTTTCCAAGAAAAGGCGGGAGGAGGAGGAGGAGGCGAAGGCTCGGGCGGAGAAAGAGGCAGCTGAGGCCGAGAAGCGGGCCAAGGAAGCTGCTGCCAAGAAGGCGGAGGAGGAGAGAGTAGCAACTGAGAAGCTACGTCTGGAAGAAGTGGCCAGGAAGGCCGAGGCCGAGAGAGTGGCAGCTGAAAAGCTGCGTGTTGAGAAGGAGAAGGCGGAGGCTGAAGCCAGAGCTCGGGCGGAGGAAGAGGCCGCCAGGGCTAGGGCGGAGGAGGAGGCCGCCAGGGCTGCCTCTAATCAGGCGCTTTCTGGCGGTTCTCCTGCAGGTGGTTGTGGTTGCATGCCTTCTGGTGGAAGGTCGAGTGTCGACCGGAGTGGCCCGGGCTACTTCGCGGGTGATGTTATCTGGCGCCCGCACTGGAGTATCCGGGAGAACTCCCGTTTTGCAAACCCTCTTATAGCTGAGGAGTTTGTTTCCCAAGTGGTTCCTCCCAAGGAAAGGGAGTATCAGGACAGCTTGTCCCGTTCGCAGCTGATAACCGATTTCTGCGTTGGGCAGGCTCTTCAGGTTGCTGCGGTGGAGTCGTTGAAGCGGCGGGATGAAGAGTTTGCCCGTGATGTCGCCTAGTTTAATGTTCGGCGGTCAGCTCAGGCGCAGAGGGAGGAGAAGCTGAAATCTGAGGTTGAGAGGTATAGGGACAGAGCTTATAAGTCTGAGGACAAGGTGAAGGTGCTTGAGCGTGATCATGCGCTGGCTCATCAGAGGTGGATCGATTCCTGTCAAGTGACTAACCAAGATACTATGAAACTGAAGGATCAGATCCAGGCGCTGAAGAATGAGAATGCCAAGCTGCAAGAGACCGCGGAGGGCCATGCCAAAGTTTTAGCTGATAAGGATTCGATGGTGGCGGGCTTGCGGTCTGAATTGCGCAACAAGGACAATGAGCTTGTGAGTGCCTCTTCTCAGCTGTCCGAGTTGGTGAGTGAGAAGGAAGCGTGGGTGAAGGAGAAGGCTTCGTTGACCGAGGAGAGGGCTTCTTTAGAGGAGTCGTTGACCCTGTCGCAGACGGAGGCGGAAAATGCCAAGACTCTCTTGGATGAAGCCACCGTTGCGCAGGAGAAGGCCCAGGAGTCTGGCCGTTGGGTGATGACCGAGGGTATCGCCGGGGTAAGTATCTTCCTATTTTTTCCATGTCATTGCGTATTCTCCTTCTGATCTTTGTTTTTGTGAAGATTTTCAAGCGGTTCTGGAATGAACCCAATCTCGGCGATCAGGTTGCTGCTATTGCCGCCGCTGCGCGCGCTGCTGGGGAAGCTGAGGGATTTGACAGTGGGTTCTACCATGCGCTGAACGGAGGGCATATAACCAAGGGCGCGCATTATGGTGAACCCCGGGAGAAGGAGTATGAAGCTGAACTCCTTAAGTTTGAGCAAGTTGAATTCCCCATACTGAAGACAGTGGCGGACTGTAATCAGTATGCTGATCCAGCCGGCGCTCTCCGTTACTTTATTGAAGAATCTGACTGTTTGGGTGCGGAGGCGCAACAGAAAGGGAAGCAGGCAGCAGCTAGCGGAGGGGAGACATCTGGGACAGTTCTGGGGGATACAGAAGAGCAGCTGGTGGACTTTGAGGAGTCCGAAGAAGAATAGGCTGTGTCTGTTAGGATGGTGTGTTTTTGTGTTTACGTTGTAAAGCTTGGGGCCGCTTGAACGCCCCTTTTTGATGGGATGTTTTGAAGTAATACTATTTTTAACTTTTTTTGTGTGATGTTTGTTTGGATTTGATTATTGAGTCCGGCGATAGTTATGTTTAATATCTATGCCTTGAAGACCCAAGGTTCCAGTAGTGCACATCATAAGTTAAATGGTAAAAACTTCTTAGAATCCCAAAAGGGACTTAGGCATGTGTAGCCTAAGTGTTTACAAAAATTACATGTAACAGAAACGTAGCTGTGCCGCGTTCCAAGAATGTGGGACAGGCGTGCCATCTATTTTTTCTAGTGCATAGGCGCCTTTGCCCAAGATCTCTTGAACTCTGTAAGGCCCTTCCCATGTTGTAGCAAGTTTTCCTTGCTTTTCTGTGTTTGAAGCGCTATTATTTCTTAGAACGTAATCTCCAATGTTAAACTTGTGTAGTTTAACTTTTTGGTTGTAGTAGCGCTCTAACTGATTTTTGTATCTGGCCTCTTTGATGGCGGCGAGCTCCCGCCGCTCTTCGAGTAGGTCTAAGTTTAATCGTAGCTCTTTGTCGTTTTGCCCTTGTTCCGCCATGAGTACTCTTGCGGAGGGGCATCCGATTTCTGCGGGTATGACGGCCTCGGAACCGTAGGTTAGGCTAAACGGAGTTTCGCCATTGCTAGTTTTGGCGAGTATGCGGTTTGCCCATAGGACGTGTGGAACTTCGTCCACCCATCCTGTTCTTTTGGTTCCCAGCCGCTTTTTGATGCCTTCGATGAGGCTTCGATTTGCTCTTTCGACTTGACCGTTCCCTTGGGGATGAGCTACTGATGTGAAGATCTGTTGGACGCCCATTTGCGCCAGCCATTGTTGCAAGTGTTGGTCGGTGAATTGGGTTCCGTTGTCGCTTATGATCTGATACGGTAAGCCGAACCTGCATATGATGAACTCCCATATGAATTTCTTGGTGTGTGCGTCGTCTATTTTTGCTAGTGGCTTCGCTTCGATCCACTTTGTGAAGTAGTCGATTGCCACTATTAAGAATTTGACGTTTCCCGGTGCTGTGGGGATTGGGCCAACAAGGTCTATTGCCCATTTCTGAAATGGCCATGCTGCCGTGACGAGAACCAAGTCATTTTTGGGGTGCAAAGTGTTTGGCGCGTGGCGCTGGCAAGAATCACATTTGCGTAATTCTGCTACGGCGTCGGGGTGCATACCCGGCCAGTAGTAGCCTGCGCTCATTAACTTGGCCACCACCATTCTGGGTCCTGCATGTAGTCCGCAAGTACCCTCGTGAATATCTCTGATGAGGAAGGAGGCGTCCTCCTTGTCGACGCATCGCAGTAGGGGACCCAAGTATGATCTTCGGTAGAGGATTCCATCTGTTAACTGATAGTGCAAGGCTTTGTGTTGAATTTTTCGTGCTTCCGCCTTGTTATCGGGTAACGTTCCGGATGTTAAGTATGCTTTGAGTGGCGCCATCCAAGAGGTGGTACCTGTTTGGATGACATTTACCTGTCTTGTTGGGACGGATGGGGCTTCTTGTAGTTCGACCCGTACGTTTTTGGCCATGTGATCAAAAACCGTGGAAACCATTTTGCTTAATGCGTCAGCGGGTTTGTTCTCGCTCCGGTTGATGTGGGTGACCGTGCAAGAAGTGAATTTGCGCATAAGTAGCTTGGCCTGCTGTAGGTATAGGGCCATTGTGGCGTCCCTTGCGTCATAAGTGCCATTGATGTGTCCAACTACTAGCAGTGAATCAACGTGTGCTTCGAGGTGGGAAGCTCCCATTTGGTGCGCTATGCGCAGTCCTGCTAGTAGTGCTTCATATTCCGCTTCATTGTTTGTCGCGGTAAAATCTAACCAAATGGCGTATGTGTATTCTTTCTTGTTTGGGCTGATTACTCGCAGGCCCGCCCCTGCGCCATCTGAATTTGATGCGCCGTCAGTGTAGAGTTTCCAGCTTTCATTGTCAGGCGTTGGCTGTGCGGGGTCTTGCTCGGCTAAACATTCAGCGATTTTGTCTGTTGGTATTTCAGTGGCGAAGTCAGCGAGTACTTGTCCCTTGACTGCGGGTCTAGGTTTATAATTGATGGTGTGTTCACCTAGCTCGATTGCCCATTTTGCCAGGCGTCCTGAGGTTTCAGGCTTGCGTAGCACATCGCTGATTCTGTAGTCTGTTAGGACGTTTATTGGGTGGCCGTGGAAATACCTGCGCAGTCGGCGCGATGCATGGATGAGAGCTAGGACCAGTTTTTCCATTGTGGAGTACCTAGTCTTTGCATCTAGCAGGGTTCTGCTAATGTTGTAGATGGGTGTTTGAACGGTTTTCCTGTCTACTAGGAGTACTGCGCCGATTGCCCGCTCTGTTACAGAGAGGTATAGGGTTAATGGCTCTTTGGGTAATGGTGCTGTGAGAGTAGGTAAATTCATAAGACATTCTTTCATTTCTTGAAAAGCTTTTTCCGCCTCAGGGGTCCAGCGGAAATTACTTTTTTTAAGACAATTTTTTAGAGAGTCTACAAATGGAAAAGACTTGGAAGCATAATTCGAAAGGAAGCGATTGAGGGCGACGAGGCGTCCCATAAGGGTTTGGACTTCCTTTATGGATGTTGGTGAAGGCATTCTTTCGATGGCGAGGACCTTGTCAGGGTTTGCGCGGAAGCCATCCCTTGTGACAATAACTCCCAGGAATTTCCCTTCTTCCATTCCGAAGGAACATTTGCTGGGGTTAAGCTTCATGCGCACCTTTCGCAGTTGGTTGAATGTCTTTTGGATGTCTTCCAGCATGTTGTCTTCGTCTTTGCTTTTGATGACGAGATCATCAACGTATACTTCCAAGCGTACGCCTATCTCGTGGATGAAGGCGCTGTCCATGAGTCGCTGATATGTGGCTCCCGCATTTTTCAGGCCGAAGGGCATTTTGGTGTAACAGAAGATTCCTGTGTCCGTGCGGAAGGCCGTTTTGCCTTCATCTTCCTTTGCCATTTGGATTTGGTGGTAGCGTTTGTAGGCGTCGAGGAAGCATTTGAAGCGAAATGGGGCGAGGGAGTCCACCTTTAAGTCGATTTCTGGAAGAGGGTAACAATCCTTTGGACAGGCCTTGTTCAAATCTTTGTAGTCGACACACATGCGCCATCCGCCCGTTGCTTTTCCTACCATGACTGGGTTGGCCACCCAGGTTTGGTAGCGTATTGGACGGATGATGCCTGCGTGGAGCAGTTCATTGACTTGTTCGTTCATCGCCTTTGTTTTCTCTGGCCCCATTTTGCGCATCTTTTGAGCGACTGGCTCCACCGATCTGTAAGTGTTGAGTTTGTGTTCCGTGATTTCTCTTGGAACGCCGATCATGTCAGATGGTTGCCAGGCGAATATGTCTATGTTCTTTACTAAGAGTTGTTTGAGTTGCGCTCTTATGGTGTTGGAGATTTCATGGCCGATGATGACCGTTTGGTCCGGGAATTTGGGGTTGAGGATCCAGTTTTCCGGCTCCAATCGGGTTTGTGTTTTTTTGTGGTTTTGCCACCTCGACTGCGTGGCACTGTTTGTTTCCGCGGATTATTGCGACGCCGGTTCGGGTCGTGAAGCCTACCATTTGGTGCGGGGTGGAGGCGTTGGCGTTGAACTTTGCCAGGCCTTCCCGTCCTAGTAGGACATCGTGGCGAGATGTTGCTGGTAGGACCATGAAGTCACATATTTATGTGCGTTCATGGGTACCATCTGTCAAAGTGACTGGGAAGCTGATTATGCCGCGCGGCATGATGACTTCGTCGATAAAGCCCGAGATTGGTGCATTGACTGGAACGAGGCGGGCTTTGTCATCCTCGTCCAGTTGTTGAAAACACTGATCGTAGATGATGTCAGTGCTGCTTCCGCCGTCTAGGAACATGGATTGCGTTCGATAATGTCCTACGACGCCGGTGACGATTAATGGCGCAGTTGCGGAGGGTCCGCCTCGTACCCGGGGGAGGAGGACGTCCACCTCCTTCCAGGAGTCATTTGTTTCTCTCGGGCGCTTTCCTTTGTTCTGGCGTTTTCCCGCGGCGGAGATCATGTTACAATGATGATGCGGGGTATGCCTGATGTAACTTGTTTGTAGATTCCAGATTTGTTTCTTCACGGGTTCTTCATGTTTGTCGTCTTGGTTGTTGCGCCCGCCTTTGTTAACGTTTTTGACAAGATGACCAAGCTGGCCCGTCTTTACTGCCGCCTCTATTTCTAACTTTAGGCTGTAGCAGTTGTCCGTCAGGTGACCATAATCGTTATGGTATTCGCAATATTTGGTGTGGTCAACGTTCTTTCTTTTGCCCAGCACTTTAGGCTCCCTGAAATTGACCTGTTCTGTCTTGAGCACTTGCGACGGAGTTTTTGTTAGTGGCGTCCAGTCGGTGGTTTTCTTGGTTTGGATTCTCTGATCCCTGGATTGCTTGTTGGTAATCGTCTGTCGAGCGTCGTTAGTGGGTGAGTATTTACCTTCGTCCGTTGGTCCTGAGATGCGTGACCAGACGGATTGCTTGCCTTTGCTCCGGTTAGAGTTGTTTGTTTGGTTGTAGCCGCGCTGCTGTTTGATGGAGCGCTCCGAGGATGCGTATATTTTTGAGGCTTTGATGACTTCCTCCCAAGAATCTGGGACTCCCGTTTTTCCGGATAGTGTTTTCATCAGATCCTCGCTGCGTACTCCATGAATGAAGCCTGCGCGCGTCAGCTCTTCTCCGCAACCTATCTGCAGTGCCTCCTTGTTGTAGCGCACAATGTAGTCATCTATTGATTCGTTGTCTGTGCGCTGACATAGGAGGATATGGGCCTTGTCCCGTTTGTGCCGCCTGAGATGGGAGAAGTGATCCTTGAACTTCTGGATGAGGTCATCGAAGTCTAGGATGCCTCCTATTGGAAGATTGTCAAACCAAACTCTGGCTGCGCCTGTAAGGGTTTGTGCGAACAGGTGACACCAGACTTGTACAGGCCAGAGGACTGTGGTTCCCGCACACTCGAAGTCGTGCAAATGGTCAGTGGGGTCTCGCAGGCCATCGTACCTGCCGATGCTGCTGGGGAGTTTAGCTTGTTTTTCTATAGGGGCGGTGGCTATTCGCTGACAAAATTTCGAGCTTAGAGCGAACGACTTAGGTCTGTATGGCCTGTTTAAGTCGTCGTCGTCCTTCTTGTGTGATGACACTGATTGTGTTTTTGTCAGCTTCCGCCTTTTGGCTTTTGAGGTTGTTGTTGCGTCTGAATCACTAGTTGGCTGGTAGCCGTCAGATTCTGACGCGGAGTCTACTAGGTCTTGGTCGCGTGTGTTCTTACTACGACCTCCACCTTGAGACTTTGGGCGCGTGGTTTGTTTTTCTTTCCCCTTTCGACTGTGTTTGGCGGAAGGGGAGGCCTTGCTTTTAGGCTTGTTGGTTTGGAGTTTTGCCAACATATTTTGGTAGATTTTGGTGTTTTTAAGCTGTTTGCGAAAAAGCCACTCGTCGGGATCCATTGGTGTGGTGGGTGCGTCGGATTTAGACGAGTCTGAGGCTGAAACCGCCCGTGGTGGTGTTTCTTCCCTTGTGGTTGCTTGTGGCGTGCCCTTATCTGGAGTTTGGAGCGTTCCCGCTCTGGCGGTCTGAACGACTGTAGAGGGGGTTGCTCCTTTGGTTCCAACAGGGGTTAGATCAACCATTTTGTGAGTTTAAAAGATGTAGGTTTGAAAGTTTTTTGAGTCTTTCAGCCGGTACGGATGGCGCCAATGAAGAAACAACGAGTATAACTGAGGGGAGGTAGGATGGGATAATATGTGGAGTGACGACTCGTGTTCGCTGCAGGGTATAATCCTTGGCTCACAACGATGGTTGATCTATGGTTATATGCACGAATAATAAGCAAAGAGACACAACAGGCAAGGGTATAAGTGGTTTGATCATGTAAGATCTACGTCCACTGGAAAAGACAATCTTTATTGATAAAAGATACAAGTAATAGCACAAGTGGTGAAACAAGTGTCTTTGTTCTAATTGGCTAATTCCACCTCTTCAAGAAAGGAGGCCACGTCCTCCTTTTATAGGAGAGGCATGGGCCCAAGGTGATCGGGCCCATTCTGGTCGTTAACGGGCTTGGGTTAGAGGCCCGGGCCGGTTGCTTTTGCAGGCCCCACTAGTTGGATTCTAATCCTTAGTTAGATAAAGTGATCCAAGTTGAGGAGGGCCTCTTTTGATTGGGCCACGTGTCGCCTCGTGGTTGGTCGGCTGGGTGGTGCTTTGTCCTCCACACACGTGGCGTATTGTGGCTGGGTCTGCAGGGGAGTCAGACGTCAGGCGGCTGACCACTTGTCAGCTGACACCTGACGGGTGGTAGCAAGTTGGGCTCCAAGGGGGATGTTCCCGGGTGTTGCCAACTGGTACTTCCGCGCAGGATAGCGGTTGCGCCTGTGGCGTTGCTGTGCATCTGTGTCTTCAGATGTGTTACTTTATGCGGGGGCTTTGGATAGTGGGTAGGGTGCGCCTGAAAGCGCAGAGGAATAGTACCCTACCCCTTCGATGTTAGTTTCACATTAAAAGAAATAAATTTTCGGATAAACGAATTAAAGTATATCATACCTGCTTTGAGGCATTTCTATAAATTCTATACGTAATATTTGCACTAAATTTGCACATGATGATTGAATCCAATATCAGAATGATGTGATTCATGTAACTTTCTAAAGGGAAGTTTGTTAGTTTGTGTCGGAGTTATATCATTATAAATTATAAAAATACGTTAATTTAACATTGTTAATTTACACTTATAAATACCTTAAAAAATTAAAATATAAAATCCCCGACAATTATAATAAAAAATTTTTGAAATAAAACCTCACGGTTATATTTAAAAAACGTCACATCATTCGAGACCTCTACTTTGAAAAACTCTAATTTTTCTCAAACGTCAAATCAATCCAGAATTCCACCTCACATTTCGCTCTTATATAAAAAATATTAAAAGAAAACGAATTATTTGTGTGCGTGGTTCTCACGTCTTGGTCCAGAGGGGCCAGGTGTGGTGGATGAGACCTTGCATCACCATCAACTACAATGCGTGCCAATGTCCGGTTTGTGAGTTTTCAATTTTTGACTTGTTCCTAAAGTTAGTATTGGAGATGCACTTATTGCCTCCGACTAGGGATGAGTTCGGGACGGTATCAGTATCGAACCGATACCGATTCCAATAATACCGATACTGAAAAATCCAAAAAACCAATACCGATACCGAAAAATCCAAAAAACCAATACCGATACCGATACCGAACACATACGGTACGGTACGGTATCGGTTCGGTACCGGTATGGTATCGGTATTTTACCTTAAAATACCGATACCATACCGATCCCGTACCGATACCGATAATACCGAAACCGAAAATCTATAAATATGGGTACCGATACCGATCCCGAAACCCCTCGGTTCGGTATTAGTTCGGTACGGTATCGACATCGGGACGGAACGGGATCGATATTCGACATTGTATGCTCATCCCTACTCCAGACATAATTCACCTCTATAATAAGATGTGTCAGGAGGTCAACAAAGATGTAAATTCAACACACTAATTTCCTCTATAATTGTTAAAATGCTTATATTAAAAACTAGCTGATTACCCCGGGAGGGTCCCGGGGTTGAAAAATCTAATTTTATGTGATAACCTATTACAAATGGCTCAAGTTAACTAACCACAAAATCTCTCAATCATTACATGTTCATAGTGTTCTAATCAGTAATAACTCATATTCCCTAATCTAAAACCTAATCAGTAATCATTTAAAGAATCACTTATGTAAGCTGCAACTATTAAAAAACTCATCACATCTCTCTAATTTCTCACATTCTAATGGCTCTTATAATTCCTAACCTAATCAACTAAACAAACACTTAAGTTGGAAGTTGTAATCATTGCATCTCATTATGCCACGTGGCATAATCAAGAGATGGTTGAGGCCACCATTGAATGTCATGTTAGCAACTATCAATTCTTTCCGGGAGCGTCCCGGGGTTGAAAAATATAACCATTCTAATAATACTAATACTAATAGTAATAATTAATACTCTTGTAATTAAATAAATAAAAAAATAACCTTGCTATAAGGTGACACCATGTGTTGCAGTGTTCCGCGATTCTTTCTCCTAATTTCTCTTGATGAAGTATACCTAGTAAAATTCCAATGATAACATGGCGATTGGGCTAATTTTCAACATCGTAGATAAGAACCTGGTTTAAAAGAAAAAACATGATTAATGAATAACATGAACACTTTGTGTGTTTTTTTCCTGTATGAACGAAACCCCACAAAAAATAGTTGATTTTTCTCCGTTTTTTATATAGGACTATGGTACTCGTTGGAAAGATAATAAAACACTCGTTAATTTGGTGTAATTTTTTTCTTTAAAAAAATCCCGTATATAAAAGATATAAACGTTTAAAAATCATGGGAGGAAACATGAGAGAGAAAATTTTAAATTTATTTTTAATTTTTTTTTCTAAAATAACTCAATTTAATTTAGGGTTTTATGTTTATATTTTTTTTTAATTAAAAAAGAAAATAGTTCAAAAACACTAAAATCTTTCAATTATGATGTCACGTGACACTCTCAAGGGGAGGTTGAGACCTCCATTACACGCCACGTCAGCATATACGTTTTCTTTTATATATATATATATATATATATATATATATATATATATATATATATATATATATATATAGATAGATAGATAGATAGATAGATAGATAGATAGATAGATGTGTATATTTAATATTGTTTACGCTTATAAAGATGCAAACATGTACGTATACAATCACTAATATTAATTTTAAAACATGAACAAAATATCACATTTATAATTACTAAAATAGATGTACCCAACTTAATGTATGAGGTACACAATTTGTCGAAAGAGTGCCCCAAGAGTGCTCGAGTTTGATTTGTTGGCCGTTAAAAACGGGAAAATTGCCAAAATAAACATTTGACCAAGCCTATTTACCAAAATAAACATTTGATGCGTCTAAACATTAGGGACGAAACACTCTTTTATATTTACCAATCAGACAATTATACGTATAAAACCTTCAGACACTTTCATTTTAAAGCCTAAAAGTTTGATTCCTAAAACCAAGTTAAATAACTATTTCCTATTTATACATATATTTGACTATGTTAATAAAAGTAAACCAATAAGCTAATCTGTTGAGTATCTATACATATAATAAACCAAAGCCATTTTAATGACACGACACTCAAAGAGACATTCTATTCTTTAAGTGTGTCATGTGTTATCACATGTGGCATTGAGATATTTTAGGAAAAAAATAATTTGAAAATAAAATTGGATTTTTTACCCTCATGTTTCATCTCATAATTTTTAAACGTTAATATCTTTAATATACGAGATTTTTTAAAGAAAAAAAATTACACCAAATTAACGAGCGTTTTATTATCTTTCCAACGAGTACCATAATGCTATATAAAAAACGGAGAAATTTTTTTGTGGGGTTTTGTTCATACAGGAAAAAAAAAACAAAGTGTTCAGGTAAATCATTAATCATGTATAGACAAGTCACTAATTATGTTTAAATCAGTAAATATGAATTTTTTTTTTTCAACCAGAGCCGAATAAGATAATAGAGTTATACTTTGTTTTAAGTTAGGTATCAATATTAGTATGTTAGAGTTGTACATTTGTTTAGTCTTTAGGATATGTGTTAATATTAGAGTTACATTAAATTTCTACATTCTTTTAGGTTAGGTGTTAGCATTGGAGTTTTACATTGTTAATTTGTTTTAGGTTAGATATTAATATTAGAGTTATACATCAGTCTATTTCATAGGTAACATGGATGTATCATATTAAATTTTTCAACCCGGGACGCTCCCGGGATATGATCTAGTATTTTAGTAACTAAAAGGTTTACTACGTATTTGGGACAGATTATCAAAACCAACAAAATTGAGAAGTTGAAAAACTTTATCAACTAAAAATAATGTAAATAATCAATTGCAAGTCAGAATAATAAAGGACATAAGCGTAATTTTCATTAGCTAGGTAGGCAATTTAGTTCACTATATAAGGAGGAAAGATGCATGCATTATATCGTAACTCACAATAATGAGATCAAGAAAAGTGAATAGGCCTCAAATGGCTTCTCTAGTTATGATGTCACTTGTGGTCGCCATAGGTTGCCTAATACAAACTACTATGGCAACTAGTTATGCAAAGAAGCCACCACCTCCTAAGTCACCGCCATCATCCATGCATAGCAATTCTGAACAACTAGATCCCTCTATGACAGCCTTACCTCCTTTCCCAATACGTCTACCCCCATTACCCATAAAACTACCTCCTTTACCACCATTACCCATAAAACTACCTCCATTACCACCATTACCCATAAAACTACCTCCATTACCTATACCACGACGTCCATTACCACCACCACCTTCATTACCACCATTACCTATACCACTGCCTCCATTACCACCACTACCTTCATTACCACCATTACCTATACCACTACCTCCATTACCATTACCAATACCAAAACCGAAACCACCAGCACCTATTTGTGAAAAGACTCCAAAACCACCTGCTAAGTCACCATCTCCTAAGTCACCACCTCGTAAGTCACCACCACCTAAGTCACCACCTCGTAAGTCACCACCACCTAAGTCACCACCTCGTAAGTCACCACCTCGTAAGTCACCACCACCATGCCCAACTCCATCACCAGCACCATCCATGACTCCACGACCACGATCCATGCATAGAAAGTCTAGAAAACGGGACCTCTCTATAACAAAACTACATCCATTAACAAAAACTATTCATAAAAAGCCTCCAAAACCACCTCCTAAGTCACCAACTCCGTCGCCATCCATGCATAAAATGTCTAAACAAGACCTCTCTATGACACAACTCCATCCATTAACAAAAACTATTCATAAAAAGTCTCCAAAACCACCTCCTAAGTCACCAACTCCATTGCCAGCACCACCCATGCATAAAATGTCTAAACAACAGGATCCTTTAACAATAAAACTACCCCCATTTCCGTTACCAATTCCCCCATTTCCGATTCCACTACCCCCATTTCCGCTACCACTACCTCCATTACCAATAGGAAAACCGAAACCACCAGCAACAATTCATGGAAAGTCTCCAAAACCACCTTCTAAGTCACCACCACCACCATCATCCATGCATACAAAGTCTAAACAAGAAGGCCTCTCTATGACACAACTACATCCATTATCAGAAATTATTCATGGAAAGTCTCCACCTAAGTCACCGCCACCATCCATGCTTATAAAGTCTAAACAACAAGATCTCTTTATGCCACAACTAGATCCATCAACAGAAATTGTTCATGGAAAGTCTCCTCCTAAGTCACCACCACCATCATCCAAAGTGTAACAGGTTGAGTTCACCTCATGTTTACTACCACTAAGAACCAAACTCCTTTCCTCCTAGGTCACATACATGCTAATAATAATAAATGTCAAAATAGTTTATGTTTCAATGATATTACCTTAAATACAAACAAAATATTATTCAAGAATTACGCATTGATGAATTGCAATTTTCATTTAGTTATTTTAGTTATGATTTATTATATTTGATTGATATACACGTACATGTGTGTGCATAGAACATACACAAACTTTCTTGGAATGGAAGCAATGGCAGATTTTAAACGAAAAACCTGGTAGGGCCGGGCTCATTTTGATAGGGCTGAACTCAATACATATAATAATTTTTGAAATTTTTACGTAAAATTTACATTACGAAATGAAAAGGTTGGGCGGGTCGAGGCCTCGTCCGGCCCAAGAGAAGATCCGCCAATGAATGGAAGGCCATTACTTCGTATTAACAAAAAGTTAAAATTAGTAAAACAAAAATTAATGAAGATGGTTGAGTATCAAACTTTATGGACATTATAACTGAGAAATCTACCTTGAAATTAATCTTGCATGTTTCGGCGGACAAACCTTGGCCGGTTCCGATGTAATCATTAGACCATACACAATAACGAAACTCAAAAACACATAAAAACATGCCTAGTCATCTCTCACGTCATAAAGAAACTCATGCTTTAAAAACACAGAAAACCCACCCAATAAGAAAATAAAAAAACACACAAAAACATTGCCAGGTACACACCACTTTACGCGCGTGCACAGACACACATATTTATACTATATAATATGCATATAGGAGGGGAAACTTTGATCATTTGCCACTTTTTAAGTTGTACAAGCCTTGAAAGCATCTTGTACAATGGGTCAATGCACAAAACATCAAATACTTAAAAAAACACGGTACATATATGATATAGGGTTTCTCAAACAAAACATCCTCATTATCCCGCACCACATATCTCTCCTAGGCATTTCAAAATCAAGGGTACGTTTCTCTCCCATGTGATTCAAGATCTAGGCTTTCTCAATGACACCCGATCGATGAATCTCTCTCTATCCAACACGAGATCGACTGGGTTTGTTCTCTAGGTATCGTTTTTTAGCCATATAAACTATTTTTCTTTGTTATAAGTATTTTTATACAGTTTTGCTGTTGTTTTTTGATGTATTTATGTCGGATCTAAGTAATACTTTCAGATCTGTGTTTCTTTTGTGTCTTTATTATGTTCTGTGAAATGAGAATGTGAATGTAAGAATTATCTTCCTTTAGGGAGTTAACGACACTTGAATTGAGCTGAAGTAATATGGAGTTACTCACATTAAATGGTTAAATTGTGAGAATATATTTTAAAATGTTATGTTAAAAAATAAATTGACATTCTACTTTCTTTCATTTGCGTGAATAACCAAGATACAATGAGCAACTTGTTGAACTCGAATCTTGAAACATAGCAAGAACTGTATCCATGGTCAAAAGGGTTACAATCATCAGAAACATCAGAAAGCTATGCCTGGAAAGCACACTCACACAACCTCAAAAGCAGATAAGCCCAAATCTGCATAAAGTGTGAAATCCCAGGCAAAGCCTTCTGATGGAGACTGGATTCAAGCTAAGAAACTTAAACAAGCTTTTCAAATAAATCAAAATAAGTTTCTAAAACAAAGGTCTAGGCCTATAAAGGAACTAAACATTCATGAACTGTTCGTAAACTTGTTCGTCGGGATGTTCGTTTATCTATACTATATTAATAAACATATAAGAAGGGCAAGAACGGTCATTTGCCACTATATTAAGACATTACAACATTCTAAAGCTTATTGTAAAAGCATGTAAAGCATCTAAATCTTCAAAGCTTTATAAACTTGTCAACCATGTATGTACGCGTGATCCGGGAGAAAAATTGGGTCGGATCACCTGCAACATGAGGCAAAACCCTAAATAATCGCTATTTTGGTCATTTTCCACCCCCTTTTCTCTAGCCACTAAAGGAGAGAAAACCCTAACCACTACCAATATCGATATGAATTTTTTTTTTCTGTAAATCTTCGTTTTACGGTTTTCGATCTTGAGATCTGGTGTACTATAGCGACAGGTAGAACGAAGAAGCTAGGTTACATGGGGGTTTAACCATTTTTGGTTAGTGTAGCCTTAGATCTAGGGTTTATACCTTTGATTGTTTAACTGCTTTTGATTTGTTTCAGCCATATAAGGTTGGAAAGCTTCACATAACATAAGACGGAAGATATAGATCATGCAGGAAGACTACACTTGGTAAGTATGGACTACCTAAAACTAAAAAATCCATGTCAATGAGGCTGAGTAAATCAGGTCAGCTAGGTGAGTTGTTTTTGTTGGCCCAGAAACAATTTTGCAGCGGATTTATTTGGTTGAAAAAACACACAAGAACAAATGAAACAATAAAACAAATAATGATAACTGAATTGTAATGTTTTGACAGGAATGTTTTCGGATAGAATGTTGTAAAACAGAATGATTACAAAGGTTTACAAGGATTATAGGATTGTTTTGTGTACAATCTTGATAAGGAATTATGAAACATTCTGACTCTATTTATAACAAATGATACGGTGTGACAGTTAAGGTTCGAATAGTCATGTTGTTTCATGTTCAACTGCCACCGTTTGATGTTTCTTGGCGCCAAATAACCAGAATTAACTGACAGGGGCATTTTGGTCCTTGTATCTTCTGTCCCGCCTTAAGTTTATAGATAATGCTGTTGTTCTACTTTGGATAATTGATCCATTATGCTCCTGATCATGTGCAGCCTTCTAATCTGTTGTGATCTTCCTGATCCAGTCTTGTACAGAAGCCGGTTCTATTGACCCATGTCCTATTTATTACAATGTACTAGTAACTAATGTCTACATCTAACAATATACATACTAATACATACATACATATTGCAGAAATTATGTTCAAATTGTTCATAAATACATAAAACATAGAGTTTTATTTATAATTCTAACACCCTCCCTTAAATATAACTAGGCTTCATTAATGATCTTGGTAGGGTGTCCATCGCTTCTTGCAACGCCTTTTCAACTTGAGAGAAATCAAACTTTCTTTTCTTGATAGATTGATTTGCCGAGTTCCAATCACCTCCCATGTAAATAGCATAATCTTCATGCATTGCTGTTGAATTTTGGTGAAGACGATTCATAAGTTTTGACACTAGTCCGGTTTTCCTTACTTCACTACATCCAACACCATCCTTATCTTCTTGATTTGCAATGCTTAGGGCAGCCTTATACACTTGGTATTGCCACTCCAAAACATCCAAATATTTTGCATAAAGAATTCTTAACATATCCTTATCTTCATAATCTAACCCCAATTCTTTTGCTATTACCACTCAAATATTATATTTTGATACCCTTTCGTGCCCCCCTTCTCTTTTAACAAGTATGTAAAGATCAAATAGATTCACTTTCTTTCCATTTTCTACCACGGGTGGGATGGTTCGGTTTGGAACTTTTAGATAAAAGTTTAGAAACCAAGAAACAACAAGATCCTTTAACAATGACACTACCCCCATTTCCGTTACTAATTCCACCATTTCCGATTCCACTACCCTCATTTCCGCTACCACTACCTCCATTACCGATAGGAAAACCCAAACCACCCGCAACAATTCATGGAAAGTCTCCAAAGCCACCTTCTAAGTCACCACCACCATCCGTGACTCCATCGCTAATACCATCCATGCATACAAAGTCTAAACCAGAAGACCTCTCTTGTAAGGCCCCAAACCCGGGCACCCTACCGTCGGATCTCATTACAGTGTACCGTTTAAGAATAAACAATTTTATTAAAATGACGCAGCGGAAAAATAATTACAATGGTACAAATTGTTTCTTTTTTTTTTAAATAGTTTGTTAATAAATCTGTAAACTACGAATGCCATCCATGCTATCACGAGTAATCCCATCCGCTAGCCAAGATGCATCACCAACTCGAACAAACCTGCAACACAATCTAACATACATGCAAAAGTCAGCTACGCTGAGTGAATTCTAATAGTTTAAGTTTATAAAATTAAAACACCTCATAAACACTTTATTTTTAAAACTCAACTTCATCGCATTAAAGTCATCATTAATTATTTAAACACTTTATCATCAACACCCCACCCAATATGACTCATAATCATAACTTACTTATCATTTATCTCAACCCACAACTATGACTCTGCAACGCAATGTCGCTACACACGACTAGTTCATCTATACTCCTTTTAATTTTACCGGGCACCCCACTACAATTCATCACAAGAAACTCTACATTATCATCTTTAACAAAAACACAACATATACCCACCGATTTATCTACATGAATGCAAATAAAACACATAAGGCGGGAACCTACCACACAGTTTGGTCAATTCACAAGAAATTGACCGATCACACCTCTTTGCCACTAAGGCACCCATCGCGTCACAAGGACAATGACAATCATCTTCGCCACTAAGGCACTCATCGCGTCACGAGGACAACGACAATCATCTTCGCCATTAAGGCACTCATCGCGTCACGAGGACAACGACAATCATCTTCGCCACTAAGGCACTCATCGCGTCACGAGGACAACGACAATCATCTTCGCAACTAAGGCTTACTCTTTAAAACACCACTAGGGTGCTACATCATATACATAGCACATAGACACACACACACACACACATAGGTGCCTATAACTCGACATTGCATCTTTATGTGGGTTAACCACTAGCAAAGTAATCTCGCCACTAAGCCCGTCTCCAAACATCCAAGGACCCACACGCATCCCTACGCACGTGTAACCCAACTACATATCTCGTATCTCACTACTCTATAAGTGTCACACGACACATCTATGTTTCTAACCATTCACCATCTAGGCTAAAAACCAAGACTCGACTCTTATAAATAATAACTCTGCCTAACTCTCATTATGGCATCATAAAATTGTACCTCTAAACCTGTTGACTCATTCAACCGTTGAAGAACCAACTTATTAGAAAACGTTTATGGAAACATTTAAGTCGGTGAGCTCTTTAATTTAATCAACACATTAAGATATATGAAAAACAGTGATAGCATGTATGATAGCCCCAAAAATATTTAAAAACAGAAAATAGGGGGTGTAACACCCCAACCGATGGCGGAAACATCGGGATGTCACGTTGTGATGATTGTTCAGTAGCTCATGGAGAATAATAAGTTTCATTAATTGATTTAAATAAATTACATACAATTGTTCTACAAGAATTCGTACATCAAATTGGATAAACTATGCACATATCTTCAAGCAATTCTTCAAGCAAGTAGAACCTGAAACATGTTAAGTTGAAAATATTTTGGGTCAACAAAAGTTGGTGAGAATACATAGGTTTTTGAGAATAATTGGTAACAATAGTTTGTACAACATTCAAGGTTGTATGATGATAGAGTATGATACCGACATGCAACAATGCGTCATTGTACAACCAAACCTTGTGTCGACTGATGACTAACTCGCAAGTTAGTTAAATGTTATTACTGTTATCGATCATCCCTGAGTCTATGCGGGGGATGGGTTTGTCAGACCTATAGCGCTATAATCTAAACAGGCGGCTTGATCATTGTTAATGATTGTACTGTGTCTTTTTGTTACAGTCAAATGATAGAATGATGATGTAATTGAATCACAAGTAAATATGAGTAAATGATAGTATAAAATAGTTGAACATGTTTCACCCCAAAAATATTGAAAATAGAGAAAAGGGGCTATGTAAACTCACCTTAGCAAAACGTTATCTCTTGAAAAATAGTGTGTTGCCCAATGTATCAAGTATCACCCTATAATGAGGTAATATATGTGTCTAAGTCTACCAAGTCTATAAATGTATAAGTTTCTAGGGCTTTGAATTTGGGGATATCCAATTGTTGAGTTTAAAATAAAATGTTAATTAAATAAAGGGAAATTTGATAATTAAATAAAAGAAAGTCTTTTTATAAAATTTGAATTTAGAATGCTCACAATAATGTGTTTGAAGTATAAAAATAATTTTTATAAAATTATTTCTTTTAAAATAGATTTTTAAATCTATTTATTACAAATTGCCAAAATTTAACTTTAATTTTCAAAAATACAATAATTAAAGAATTATTATATTAAAAATCACATTTCTATTCTAAATATTTAAAAATAAATTGTATAAAATTTTGGTGCAAAAATAATAAAAATTGAATTTATTATGATTTAATTATGATTAAATCTAACAAAAATTGATTAAAAATATAAAACAAATGATTTTTCTAATTTAAAAATCATTTCAGTGAAGTTCAACATTGTACAAACATAGGATAATTTTTGTAGAAATTAATAAAATTGTTTTGATATTTTAATGGATTTTTATAAATATAATAGAAAAAAATTGATTTAATTATTATAAATATTAAATAAATGAATTTCATAAAAATAAAAATTGTAGATGAAACTTTGACATCAGATTTGTTAAAAATAATTTTTTTAGAATTTATAACAAGGTTTTAATAATTAAAAATGAATTTACAAGATTTAGTGTAATATATATATATATATATATATATATATATATATATATATATATATGTGGTTTGTTTAAAAAGATGAAAAAGGTGCAAAAAATGGGAGCCATAGCCGGGACTCGAACCCGGGTGGCTGGGGTAAATACCATCAGTCACAACCACTTGGCCTAGGCCTGTGGTTGTGATTAATCTTGTTTGAAATTAAATATATACAATACGCTGAATCAGTTTATCCCCAATTCAAACCTTCGAACCCTAGATTCTGCAATACATTGATTCACACATCAATAGCCTAATTAATCATAGGGCTATTGATGTGTGGATGCCGATGAACATAAACCACAAAAATAATTAATCTTACAATGTTGTTTTGATTTGGATTGCTCGGTCAAGACCACAAGGTCAAAATTGAATTCGCGAAGATCAATCAGTGTATAATAAAGAAAATTGGAGATAGAAAGAGGGTTAATGGCGAGTTGTGAAGGCTCGCAGATCATCAATTTATAGTGTGGATGTTCAGGTTGATCAATTGGTAAGGTTGACCTAGGTTTTAATGTAATACGCGTATAGCTTAAATTGGGTATAATTGATAGCTGTTTATCGTGGATTATAGTCATTGATGGCCGATAATCACGATCCCATACCATTTCTGGATTAAAACGCGTTTAAAGTTGTTAATTAGATTGGTCAAAATTGGGTTTGGATGGGGTCAACCAGCTGCTGCTGTTCGAAGGTCAGGGAAGGAAAGAGGAGAAGTGTTTTATATAAAAAGAGTTGGGTTTAAAACAAATCACATACGTGGCTCAGGTGGTGGTTGTGTGGGTGTTGTTTGTTGGTGAGTCGGGTTCGATACCCGGCTTAGACATAAACTTTTTTTTTTTTTTTTTTTATAACAGACAAGGGGTTGGGCCAGTGTGGGCTGGGCACTGTTGTTGGGCCAGGCTGGGATGGGCTCAAGAGGTAGATGGTTGGTGGGTTTGGGTAGACTTAGAGGTGTTGGGTTAAATTAACTAACTAGTTTATAGTTATTTTTATTATTATTATTATTATTATTATTATTATTATTATTATTATTATTATTATTATTATTATTATTATAAATCTATATATGTATATATATATGTGAATAATTATCATTGTATTGGGGTCTAAAATATCACCAAAAAATAATAATAATAAGACTTGCCGTTTTAATTCGTAACGTATAATTAATAAATGCGTGATGTTACAGGGGGATTAGAACTCATAGGTTGCGAAGCTGCCAAATCCACTAGCTAACCACCGCGGACGATGTCCTTTTACGAATCTTGTACCCGAATAATCCATGGTCTACAGTTTATTTTATTAAATAACACATAACCCGACCCGTTAACATTTCCGCATCTACCTCCATACGAAACCTAACCCGTTTACATATCACCCTTGTATTTCCACTACCATGCACCATCTAATTATTTAAATCCATGAAAAGAATATGATATTGATATTAGCTTGGTTATTAGTAAGTCAACCCTTTGCGGCATTTCGAAATACAATAAAACATCCTCAAACTATTACATCGTCTTTGATTTCCATGCACCACTACGTGATGTTGGAAATCAACTTATTGAGAATTCCATGATCAATCATCATCACCATCATTCCATAAAAAAAAGCATTCGCATGCATGCACCATCCTCCAAGACCAAGAATAATACCTAGAATATATGCCTTCACTCAAGATATCAGCAGTTCAGCACTACACTAATTCTCCATTATCGTTGCCTAAACTCGATCTACCCCTCACTCTATACAATTCCAATCCAACTACAAGAATCATCACTGCCACACTACGCTATCACCATCATGCCCAACTCTAGAGGCTTTGCTGTCACCGCTTCGTAGACAACGTACATCCTTGCCATTGTCTTACCATTTCCTCACCTTTAAACAACACTAACGGCCACCACCATCATTCCGCAACCTTAACCGCAATCGTTGTACACCATCATCACTACCCGTTACGCTTGACCATCATCATCGCCACCATACTCCGTCACCGCCACTCGTCGCCATCACTGTCTTAACCAGCATCATTTTAACGATACGCCATAATCACGAATCACCATAACTACGATCATCACCATCACCATCGTCATAACCGGTCATAGCCACCACAACCTACCTACGCCAGCGCTATCTGTTAAACTTGATTTATATTCTTATGTTAATGTATTTATAAACATATGTTAATATTTATATCCTAAGTTAGAAGGGTAATTAGAACCGGTTAGTAAATAGGTTAGTATAAGTTTGATCAAACTTGAAGTGTTGTGTCTGTTTGTATCATACCGGTTCGCAACATATAAATAGGGCCGGATATGTTCATAAGCAGATCTTCCCCTCTGGACAGTCAACCGGAGTCTGTCCCTTTTCCGGAAACTCCGGTTCTTATTCTCAGAGAATGTTAAACTTACTAACCAATGACCGAAATTTGTCCTTGGACCACGAAGTTTGGGCATCATTCATGGCCAGCTCCGTCTTTTTATCTTCGGAGGACATCTTCTTTCGATCAAAGAACAAGAAAGGTAAAGTTCGATGGAAAGTGGTTATCACTAGAATAGTTTTGAACTCACTGGAGAAATTGAAAATTCTTGAAGAGGATAAAACGAATGAATGGTCGAAGATGTCGTATTTATACTCATCGCATTTAATGCAAGGACAGAGAATGAAATCATCACAGGAAGCCTTTTCGCACGAAGGTCCAATCACAAACCGACACGTCAGGAAGCCCACGTGATGGAACAGCCCACGCTCCGCGCGTGGCTCACTCGCCCGACGAATACCCTGCCCCAGTTGTCACACGATGCGGATGATCAACACGTGTACGCCCACATTCAAATTCATCACCACGAGCTGTCCACATGCAACGGATGTATGACACGTGGCGGACTACCAACTCAACAGTCACAGTAACTGTAACAACCCGACCAGGAGGGGGCTGGATGTTACGACAGTTTGGTAACAGACTTGCACAACGGAAGCAACGTTAACTAATATTTAATATTCATACAATCTTTGGTCGCAAAAATAATACAAGTACAATATAAAAATATAACTAAAGTCTAATGCAGGGATGAGACGCGGCGGTCGTCGAAGCAGTTGAGGAGTGAAATCCACTAGTCGATCCGATCTCTATCCGTACATATCTCTAGATGCTCTAAACCGCAATGCTTAAAGCTCAAACCTTCTAACATGATAATCTCTAATCCACACAAGCAAGCATATACCTCTTCTTCTCGATCATCCAAACGCAGTACCTAAACACATGCTTAAAAGAGTTTGGGTCAGCAATTACGCTAGTGAGTCCGTATAAGTAGTAAGTGGATCCAAAACAAGTTTATCATTTCAAAAGCCAGTTTCCAAGTTTACACAGTTTAACATAAAGTTCAACACACGTGATGTATCAGCGACCCCTCAACCCTAACACTAGATCTATCTACCGCCATTATAGATCTACAAGGCATAATATATGCCGCAACGGTCCGCAGGCCTCAGTGGAGGGTTTCCCGGGCCCAACGTCCCGAGTCCACTGTGCGTGGGGGATTCCCTAAGTAGTACTACCCATATATTAAGCGGCTTACCTATGAGTTAATGAGTGTCAGTATTATCCGGCAGCTAGTATCTTGTCACATCACAAAAGTTTAGACACACAAGCATATGTTCACCCCAAAATAGTAAAACAGAAAAAGGGGAATGATACACGGAACTCACCTTTGGTTGCGTTTCACATCACGTCTCACCACCACATATTATTCCAAGTCAAGTTCCTATTTAAATATATAAACACTAGCTGATTACCCCGGGAGGGTCCCGGGGTTGAAAAATCTAATTTTACGTGATAATCTATTGTAAATGGCTCAAGTTAACTAACCGCAAAATCTCTCAATCATTGCATGTTCATAGTATTTTAATCAGTAATAACTCATATTCTCTAATCTAAAACCTAATAAGTAATCATGTAAAGAATCACTTATGTAAGCTGCAACTATTCAAAAACTCATCACATCTCTCTAATTTCTCACATTCTAATGACTCTTATAATTCCTAACCTAATCAACTAAACAAACACTTAAGTTGAAAGTTGTAACCATTGCATCTCATTATGCCACGTGGCATAATCAAGAGATGGTTGAGGCCACCATTGAACGCCACGTCAGTAACTATCAATTCTTCCCGAGAGCGTCCCAGGGTTGAAAAATATAACCATTCTAATAATACTAATACTAATAGTAATAATTATTACTCTTGTAATTAAAAAATAAAAAAAATAAGGTGACACCATGTGTTGCAGTGTTGCGCGATTCTTTCTCCTAGCTTCTCTTGATGACGTATACCTAGTAAAATTTCAATGTTAACATGGCGATTGGGCTGATTTTCAAAATCGTAGATAAGAACCTAGTTTAAAAGAAAAAACATGATTAATGAATAACATGAACACTTTGTGTGTTTTTTCCCTGTATGAACGAAACCCCACAAAAAATAATCGATTTTTTCTCCGTTTTTTATATAGCACTATGGTAGTCGTTGAAAAGATAATAAAACGCTCGTTAATTTGGTGTAATTTTTTTCTTTAAAAAATCTCGTATATAAAATATATAAACGTTTAAAAATTATGAGAGGAAACATGAGAGAGAAAATTTTAAATTTATTTTTAAATTTTTTTTTTCCTAAAATAACTCAATTTAATTAAAAAAAGAAAATAATTCAAAAACACTAAAATCTTTCAATTATAATGTCCGCATCATCTATCTTATGTCCAATGTCCCACTTAAACGACTTCAAAGTCTAATATATATATATATATATCATGTTTCACTATCATGTTCTTATGATCAATTCGTTATCAATATCATATTGATTAAGTGTCGTTAGTTTCGTATCAGTAGTTCCAAAGTCCCTATATCTCATCGTCATAATAAGTCTATTGTCCGAAACTCCAAGAACACTCCACGACTAAGCTACTCAACATTCTCCGAGACTAGTTATATTCATTATTCAAATTACACATTATGGTTATCTCCAAGTTATTCTCCTAAAGTCCAATACTCCATAAGTTCATTTATATTCTAGTTTACACATAATATACATTATAAATACGAATCCGTCGTTTAGTCCATAAGGTCGGGTCGGGTCCAATGTCGAAAAGTCCCACACGTGCACACGTAAGTCATATAACTATTCTAATCGCTAGGAGAGGTTGGTTTCTCGTGTTTATACCTCTCGGCTCCTCAGTTGACCTGCGGTTGAGTTTTGTTGACTGGCCAGTTGACCAGAGTTGACATTTGACTGGTCTTGGACCTGTGTTGACCGAGTCCTCCATCCAAACCTGTGTCCTACTGAATCCCATTGTATCTTTATTTCTAAACCCAAAACCCAATCTTACATAACCGAGCCATCACCTAGAAATAATAATGTAACCACCATCATCCACCAATTGTTTCTTACAACCATCATCATCATCATCATCATCAATCTTTAAACAATCCTCTAGATACTTCAGCCATACACCACAGAACCCATCCTCGTCACCACCATGACCAGTAATCGGATGCCCTTAGTCGCCCTGTTTCCTCTCTACTCGCTGCCCTCTCTCTTCTTCCAATCTAACCGAACCCTAGCTAGATCCCGGTCCGTCGCTGTCGAACCACCACCACGAGCCACCGTCACCATCTCTTCCTCTCTCTCTCTCTCTCTCTCTCTCTCTGTGCTTCTGTTCTCTCTTTCTTTCTCACGATTTTCTCTCAGATCTCTATTAGTTAGGTGAAGGAGTGGTGGTTGGTTAATGGTTAGGTGAGGAGGGTGTTGGTGAGGGATGGTTAAGGTCGGCGGCCACCGGAGCTCCGCCATGAGCCACCGGCTCCTCTTTCCGGTTCCCTCTCTCTCTCTGCCATCTCTTTCTCTGAATGTTGTGAAGAGGGTGTTTGGTTGTTTTGTTCATCAGGGGTTAAGGGTGGGGGTTTGGGTATTTATAATGGGACTTGATTGATGGTTTTGTAAAACCTTTAATGGTTTTAAGTGAGGTGTTGTCACACTATGGGGAGGACAAGTGTCCTCCATAGTGACTCACCAAAAGGTTCGGGTCTGAGTTTGTTATCGGGTGTCAGTTCGGTCGCGTAACGGGTATTTTCTAGATAATAATATTCTTTAAATAATTATTTGGGTTCAAGTTCGTAACTGGTACTCGCGTGTAATAATTGTTCTTATCTTTTAACATTAGTATTTATGATTTCTTCGTCATTCTAATTATTAGTCGCGAAAAATTTTTGGGCCCAATGACCGGGTTGTTACAGTAACTATCAGACATGTTCTCTGAGGTAGGTATACCAACCCTCAGACACGTCTCTTCAACTTCAAACATTCCTGCCTTGAATTCACACGGAATTCAAAAAGACAAATTTAATGCGGAGTAACTACAGGTGCAGACAGAGACAAGAAATACCATTTTCACATCTTTTGGACGCGCAATCAGGGTCGACGCCCTTCCAGGCCCACGCCTGCGCGCCAGAAGCAAAACTCTCAGTATCTCCATTTTCACATCTTTTGGACACGCAATCAGGCCCGACGCCCTTACAGGCCCCACGCCTGCGCGCAGAAATGCAAAAATAAAGGATTTTATTTTCCCACATCCTAGGCATGCGCAAACACACCCAAAAGATGGCAACTAGAAGACAAATAACTTTCAACATTTTGATCAAGCGAGCCTGATACTTCTTGATAAGATTCTTCCCAATCCTATGAACGTAGCTATCAATATCACAAGGAAGATCAGAATTTATCACAAAAACTTCCAAGCTTTACACATGAAGAGTTAACCCTCTTCATCATGCTTCAAGCTTTACGCACGAAGAGTTAACTCTCTTCTTCATGCTTTAAGCTTTACGCATGAAGAGTTAACCCTCTTCATCATGCTTCAAGATTTACGCACGAAGAGTTAACTCTCTTCTTCATGCTTCAAGCTTTACGCATGAAGAGTCAACTCTCTTCATCTTGCTTCAAGCTTTACGGACGAAGAATTAATTTTCTTTATCCCACAACAAATGCTTATTCCGTCATACACCCGCAGCTTGATCACTGTGCGCGCACCAGTTGAAGAGGTTATACAAAAAACACACGTACACTTTGTTACATGAAAACCCAGTGATGACTGGATGTAACTCAAAGTACACATGTGAAAGCAAGTCCAACACTCCCCTGCCAAAGCTGCATGAAAGCATTGGACAGGGGGGGGGGGGACTTGAAGGGATACGGTATCAAAACATCATAAATACCATATCATCGCCCAACTAAAACATGCATCGGGTGGGGGGTTGGGTCCAATTGGCAAAGCCATTGGAGTTAAGGTGTTACTCCCCTTGAGGTTAAGGGTTCGAGCCTCGCCAAAGGCGGATTGGTGTAAAAATTTGCTGTTAAAAAAAAAAAAACTAAAACAGGCATCGTCTGGCGTCCATCCGCCCGTTTTACGTCAGCGGATCGTCTAGCATCCATCCGCCCGTTTTACGTCAGCGGAACGTCCAGCGTCCATCCGCCCGTTTTACATCGGCAATACATCTGCGGTAGCCTCAAGGCATACACCCCTGCCCCAGGAAACTGTTCTTGACACGACAAGCTGCCAGTCAGAGTTCCCCTCCAATCAAAGATTGCTCCCAGTCTAACACGCAGAATGGAGGATGACGTGGCAACCTCCCAGCCAAAATATCTCTCTAACACAAGACTTTCTCAACTTGTCTTGAGTTTCAAGAAAGAGGATGATTACCCACCGCCCTCGGTCTACCAGTAGGCGGACGCCACGTGTCTGCCGCCCGCCAACGTCCACTCAGCGGATGCCACGTGTACTATCGTCAGGACGGTAACATCCCCCCTTGCACTTTACTTTCTCCTTTTACCAAAACCCACTTGCACCATTGGGCTTAGGGACTTGGGCCGGAAACTTATAGACACCTCTACCTGGGTCGGGCTCCATCAAGGGTAGAGGATGGGCTGAGAAAGTGTGATGTCGAGGTACTACAAAAGGAGGAGCTCATTCTCCTTTTGTTGGCATCCGATATTCACGAAGACTTTCACTCAAAAAGACTACGAACTCACTCGTATCTTTTTCAACCCCTTGTTTATTATACTAACCTTTAGAGGCTCGGCTCTTCTAATCGGTAGTCTCTTAAACTCCTTGATCTTGTCCTTAGACCCACACATCTTTTAAAAACACACCTCGTTATAAAATATAGTAAAACCACTACCAGGATCAGTGTCTATACGGTAATCCAGGATTCGTGTTTCTTCAGTCGGGTATGTCCAGGCGCTTCTTGGCCAGTAGTTGTCTAGAACGTATCAATACTCCCGCCCTAAAACACCTCCTTGTCCTCAAGGACGGTATGAAATACCATGGGGGTTGCCATTCGACTCTTCCAAAAGAGTTCGGTGTAGTCACAACCAACCGCGACGGCGGCCGCCAATCGAATCTCCCAACGGCATTCGGTGCGGTCTCTATGGTGCGCCATGGTGGCCGCCACTCGCGTTTCCCAGGTACACCTTCACATGTGGCCTCTAGCGATGATCCTACGAGGCCAGTTAATGGAGAATGAATCCCATCAAAACTATAACTTGGATTTTGATAAACATCGTGTGCACCTTTTTCATATGAACCAATTGCATTGAAAATTGCCTTCTGATATTGTAAGGTGTTCACATTGGTTAGACCATTTATGCCAATAACACAATTTTCAACACTGTTTGTATTTCCCTTAGTAGAGCCAACAGTCAAAGGTGGTTTGACAATAGCTAGAGATGGTTCATTATCAATCTTGGACGAAATTGGTTTGTTGAGTACACGTGGTGTTGGACGAAATTGGTTGGTTGGTTGAGTTGGTAGCGGTGAGCATGTTGGTGTCGGTTCTGGTGTCGTTATTTCTGGTGGTGTATAGGGCAATGGTGGTGTGGGGTTTTGATGTTTTTGGAGGTTTCAACGGTGTTTGTGGCGATGAAGAACTGTCGTTGTTGGTTTTGGTGATAGCAGCAAGGATGAGTTTGGTTTGCTCGGTTTGAGCGGCGATGAGAAAATCTAATTTTGAAGATTGCTCCCTTGAGATGGCGGTAATGGTTTCGGTCAAGGCTGCAATGGATTCTTCTATTGTGGGGGTTTTTGCGATGGGGAGGCATGGTGAAGGGTAATGAAAGCACCAATGTTAAGAGACCAATTCGAGATGGTCAATCTCCCGAAAATATATTAGTTTCAAGAAAAGAAGATAGACTTAAACATATATTTTTTGCATGCTTTTCTTATTCCTACTACAAGATATAAATAATAAAGAGAATAGATGCATAAAAAGAAAGCTAAGAACATGGGAGTCAATTATGAAGTCAACTATTGACCGCATAATATATTCATTATTGATTGACTTTGACTTAGCAATGTGTGAGGTTTTTTTTTTTTTTTTTTTTTTTTTGACTAATCATTCCATAAATCTTGCTAGAGTTCTTTTCTCTTGGATGGGTCGGGTATGTCCAGGCGCTTTTTGGCCAGTAGTTGTCTAGAACGTATCAGAGGTCATACCTTATTCTTAAGTGCTTCACAAGATCAGTCATTTTTCCAGCCGTTATGTAACACCCCAACCGATGGCGGAAACATCGAGGTGTCACGTATTGATGATTGTTCAGTAGCTCATGGTAAATAATAAATTTCAATAATTGATTTAAATAAATTACATACAATTGTTCTAAAGAATTTTGTACATCAAAATGAAAAATACTAGATACACATCTTCAAGCATTAACTCTAATCTTCAAGCACGCTATAACCTGAAACATGTTAAGTTGGAAAGATGGGGGATCAACTATAAATAGTTGGTGAGAATACATAGGTTTTGCATATAGTTGAAAACAATATGATGTATAGCAATCATAGTTGAAGTATAATAATGAGTATCGATAGAATATGAGTCTGACATGTAACAATGCGTCTTTTGTACAATCAAACCTTGTGTCGACTGAGACCTAACTCGCAAGTTAGTAAAAGTGTAACTGTTATCGATCATCCATGAATTTATGTGGGGGATGGGTTTGTCAGACCTATAGCGCTATAATCTAAATAGGCGGCTTGATCAATGTTAATGATTGTACTGTGTCTTTTTGTTACAGTCAAATGATAGAATGAGTAAATGATAGTGTAATTGAATCACAAGTTTCAACAATGTAAGAATGAGTAAATGATAGTGTAAAAATGTTTAAACATGTTTCACCCCAAAATGTAAAACAGAAAAAGGGGCTATAAACTCACCTTAGGTGCATAACGAGTTCGTGCGTTTTATTGAGCGGGCAAACACTTAGTAATAATGCCTTGGAAAACTCGAAACTAGCTAGAGGAGATAATGACGGATGAAAACTTTAGTATATGGGAGATGGGATAATAATTTTTTTTTTGAATGGTATAAAGAGTTGAATGGTAGACTAGTGTATATATAGTGTAAAATTTGGAGTTGTAATTAGGGACTACTTTGACCAGGCTAGAATTTAGGAACAACTTTGACTTGACTAGAAGACCATATTTACTAGCACTTTGACTTGACTAGGAGACCATATTTACTAACACTTTGACTTGACTTGACTAGGAGACTAGGTTTGACTTTTCAGGTTTGACTAAGGGACCTTGAAAGGGTTTAAGTTTAATTGGTTTTAATTAACATCACAAAACACCAAATGGTGTAGTGGTTTGTGTGGTGTGGTTAAGGTTTAGCCCGCCAGGGACTCGGGTTCGAATCCTGGCACAGGCAAACATTTTTTTTAACGTTTTTAAATCAGAATTTAATACAATCCAATTTAATATTGATTATACTTCATTATTTAAACAAAAAAAATTAACAAAATGGATGGTAAAGATACTGTAAACATGAATCGGATGAATAAACGAGGGAGTTCTATATATATATATATATATATATAAAGAAAATTTGTGTGATGTTACAGTCTCCCTACTTTTAGGAACTTCGTCCCGAAGTTTATTTTAAGAAGAAACATTTGAATAGTGTTGAGGATAGTTAGGGTGACTATGGTTCAGAGTAGGGTAAGAGTTTAAGGAATGTATGAGATAACCATAAATGCTAGATGGACTACCAAATAACTAGGGTTTGTTATTGGTCTGACCCTACAGTATCCCTTTCCACGTATCATTAGTGTTTATATATAGGGTGTACCGCAGCTAACCCATCACACCTCTGATACTTCGAAAACATACGGGGTATCTCCCAAAACCTTAATAGAATTTCACACTACCTTAATGTACCTGTAAATTCATGATTACGTTCCGGACCACAATCACCAATTTACCTTAAATTAGGGTTTTGTGTCCTTCTATGACTCTAAACACACATGTAAGTAATGCAAAATAGCCTTGTTATTGAATCGTATACAATGTATCAAAAAATAAGTCCAATTGTTGTAACATTTCGCATTTATTTATTTATACGTACGACAAGTGTATTATTTTTGGTGGTATTTTGAACCCCTACACAACTATAGTTATTCATACATATATCTCTCTCTCTCTCTCTCTCTATATATATATATATATATAGTTATAATAATAATAATAATAAAAATAAATAATAATAATATTAACTATTACATTGTTTGGATTCAGACAACTTATAACCCATCCTTTTGAAGCCCAAGTTCTCAGCCCACCTGGTTTCTGGCCCAAGACCTAGGCCGGCCCATCTAAAAACAAAAAGAATAAAAATCTGCTCTGGCCGGGGTTCGAACCCGCGCCAGAGCCACACTGGAATACATACATAACCAACTGGGCTGGGCCATCTCTTTGTTTTAAACCCGGACACATATTTTATATATACACACATTTAAAACCTCACAGTTGACAAGGAAAGTCAACTGTGAGTTGCCTTGTTGATCAATCCGTCCAATTGACGAGTGATTATGCTATCTTTGGTAAATTCGTGCAATAACCGGCCTATTACAACATAATTACACGTCAATAACACGTCAATTGTTGACTTTTTACTTAAATTGACGCGTATGTATTAAACCGTAGGTCAAACCTTCCAATTCTCATTAACCCTAAACCTCTGTATAAATAGATGCATTACAAACCTTGACAACTCGCTCATAACACTCTCTCCACCTCTAATTCTTTCAATTATACTCTGATCGTTGCTATCGAGCTCGTAGTTTGACTCTTACCTTGACCCGACGTCTAACATCAAAGCTTCACTGTGAGTCTCAATCTTTTGGTGGGTTTCACTCATCGGCTATCAGACAACAATAGCCCTAACAATAATCGGGCTATAGTTGTCTGATTTGCTCAATTGTAAATCTAGGGTTCGTCGTGGCATAATTTGGGGATAAACTGATTCAGGCATAACGTATTTATTTATTTTTAAACTAAAGATCTCACAACCACCGGCCTAGGCCAAGTGGTTGTGACTCTGGTCCTTTTCAGAGGTCACCCGGGTTCGAGTCCGGCTCTGACCGGTTTTTGGTGTTCTTTTCTTTTCTTTTCTTTTTTTTAGCAAACAATAATTATATAAATATATTAATCCTTTTAATCATTTAAATTCTTTTTAAAATACCAAAACAATTTTATAAATTCTAAAAAAATTATCATTGTTTAATCTGATATAAAAGATTTATTTGTAATTTTTTATTTTTCAGAAATTCATTTATTTAATAATTATAATAATTAAATCATTTTTATACAATTATATTTATAAAAATCCATTTATATATCAAAACAGTTTTATTAAATTCTCCAAAAATTATTCTAACTTTTTATAAAGTTAAACTTTACTGAAATAATTTTTAATTCAGTAAAATCATTTATTTTATATTTTTAATCAATTTTTGTTAGATTTAATCATAATTAAATCATATTAAATCCAATTTTCATCATTTTTTCACCAAAATTTTATACAAATTATTTTTAATCATTTAGAACAGAAATATGATTTTTAAAATTAGAATTCTCTAATTTTAGTATTTTTGAATATTAAAGTTAATAATTGGCTATTTATAAATAAATAGATTTAAAAATCTATTTAAAATGAAATAATTTTATAAAAATTATTTTATTGCTTCAAACACTTTAATATGCACACTCAAAATCCAAATTTTATAAAAAGACTTTCTTTCATTAATTATCAAATTTTCTTTATTTAATTAACATTTTAAATTAAATTTAACAATTGAGTATCCCCAAATCAAAACCCTAGGATACACTTATTAGTTAATTAGACTTAGACTTATTACATATTACCTTATTATAGGGTGATATTTGGAATCATTTTGGGCAACACAATTATTACATCTTATTCAACAAGTTAACATTTGCTAAGGTGAGTTTACATAGCCCCTTTTTCTGTTTTACATTTTGGGGTGAAACATGTTTAAACATTTTATACACTATCATTTACTCATGATTCAGTTACACTATCATTTACTCATGATTCAATTACACTATCATTTATTCATTCTATCATTTGACTGTAACAAAAAGACACAGTACAATCATTAACATTGATCAAGCCGCCTGTTTAGATTATAGCGCTATAGGTCTGACAAACCCATCCCCCGCATAGACTCAGGGATGATCAATAACAGTAATAACATTTAACTAACTTGCGAGTTAGTCATCAGTCGACACAAGGTTTGGTTGTACAAAGACGCATTGTTGCATGTCGGTATCATACTCTATCATCATACAACTTTGAATGTTGTACAAACGATCGTTACCATTTATTTTCACAAACCTATGTATTCTCACCAACAATTGTTGACCCAAAATATTTTCAACTTAACGTGTTTCAGGTTCTACTTGTTTGAAGATTTGCTTGAAGATACGTGCATAGTTTCATTCAAATTGATGTATGAAGTATTGTAGAATCTTTGTATGTAAATTAATTAAATCATTTAATGAAATCTGATATTCACCATGAGCTACTGAACAATCATCAATACGTGGCACCCCGATGTTTCCGCCATCGGTTGGGGTGTTACAGATTGGTATCAGAGCCATGGTTATAGGGAATTAGGTTATTAGAAAAATAATCTAGTCTATAACCATAGGATTTAACAAGTACTTGCTCCTTTTGCTTGCTATTCTCTATCTCCTACTTCTTATCTCTACTTTCATCCCTACAAGAAGGTTGCTCTCCATCATTGGATTCACTCTTAGACTAATAAGGCAAAATCCTCAGGTTTAACCTGAACCACCTTGAGATCTCATCGAAGTTCTAGATTTTAATAACGAACACGTGCAATCTGGAAGGGTGAACGCCTGTATTCTGAGTCTTCTGTCTAGGCTGGCATTGCGCATATATCCCAATCAGACGAGGGACCCGGATGCCTACCTGGGAATTCTCGGGATGAGTGTTCACTTATAGGCTAAAGCATGTCTTCATATGTTATTAGAATTTAGAATCTTTGATAAGTCAACGTTTTCGTTTATTCGTTTTAATTAATGAATAAATGATTACATTCCTTATATAAACTCTCATTCATTTCATTGTGTCTATTACAGATCATGCCTCCTCGTCGCAGCACTCGCAATAGCACTGGTGAGAACCACGATGAAGGTAGTGACAACCATGGTCATGAACAAGGTCCTGGTCACAACACTAATGGGGTCGATGCTCAACTGGCTGCGATCATTTCTCAACAAATGGCGCAGCAAATCGCAACTCTGGTTCCCAATTTACTTGCTCAGGTCATCCAATTGAACGGCAACGGGAATGGTCACAACGGGAACGGGAATGGCAATGGCAATGGTAATGGACCCCAAGCTTGCACCCTTAAGCATTTCAACTCTTGTAACCCTCCAAAATTTAGTGGTGAAGAAGGAGCTACAGGACTCCTCCAATGGTTTGAGGGTATTGAAAATACCTTCATCAACAGCGAGTGCCCAAACAACTTCAAGGTTCGTTACGCCATGAGTGTTCTCCATAAACGAGCACTCACATGGTGGAATGAAGAAAAGCGTACTCGTGGGGCCGAAGTTGCTCTTGCTATGACATGGGACCAAGTCAAGGAGGTCATGAAGGAAGAGTTTTGTCCTCGCAATGAAGTTAAGAAACTTGAGGATGAATTCCACACCCTTGCTCAGGATAGTGGGGAAAACCTTGCTTATAATACCCGCTTTCACGAGCTCAGCCTGTTATTGCCTCATAAAGTCACTCCGCTACCTGTAGCCATCGAAAAGTATATCGGTGGTTTGCCTATGCAGATTCAAGACACGGTATGGGGAAGGAACCCTGCTACCCTTGAAGAAGCCAAACGTTTAGCAGCTACCTTAACCGATAATCACGTAAAGAACGGGACCTTAGTTCGGAAAGGCAATAAAACAAGTATTGTAGCCGCGGTAACTACTGAGAATCAGAAGCGTAAGGCCAAGGATCCTGATGTCAACCTCACTACACAAGCTTCTAACAAGAAACCTTATACAGGAAACCATCCATTGTGCAACACATGCAACCGACATCATCCCACTGCTTCAGCATGTCGCTTGTGCACCAATTGTGGTAGGTATGGCCATCTAGTTAATACATGTCGCGAGACCCCAAATCCTAATGCCAACCAGCCCATCAACCCTGCTCAGGCTGCTAATCCTAATCGATACAACTATGGTCAATGTTATGAATGTGGAGACCCGAATCACTTCCGTAACCGATCCCCTAAACTGAACAGAGATCAAGACCCTCCAGCTACCTAACCGCAAAACTCACCATTTGACTATTGGTTACTTTTTATTCTATGTATTGACGTTATTCGATTCAAGTAATAAAATTCAAGTATTATCATAACATCTGTGTGCATGTTTGTCTGAATGTGAACTAATTGCTATATCTATAATCATACTTGCTTGTACAACAATTAGTTAACTACCAAACAACCAACTTAACGATTGGTAGAGGTCACCATGTCTTTCCAACAGTCGGGAGAGGCCCTACCACCTGAACGACTGGCGGAGACTATCAGACCTGCTTAACAATCGGTAAAGTCATAAAAGGACGCAAAACCCTAATGTAAGGTAAATTGGTAATTACGGTCCGGAACGTAATCATGAATTTACAGGTACATTAAGGTAGTGTGAAATTTTATCAAGGTTTTCAGTAGATGACCAATTGTGGGACTAGTGTTTCTCTTAACTTCGGGACGAAGTTCCTAAAAGTAGGGGAGACTGTAACATTTCGCATTTATTTATTTATACGTACGACAAGTATTATTTTTGGTGGTATTTTGAACCCCTACACAACTATAGTTATTCATACATATATATCTCTCTCTCTCTCTCTATATATATATATAGTTATAATAATAATAATAATAATAAAAATAAATAATAATAATATTAACTATTACATTGTTTGGATTCAGACAACTTATAACCCATCCTTTTGAAGCCCAAGTTCTCAGCCCACCTGGTTTCTGGCCCAAGACCTAGGCCGGCCCATCTAAAAACAAAAAGAATAAAAATCTGCTCTGGCCGGGGTTCGAACCCGCGCCAGAGCCACACTGGAATACATACATAACCAACTGGGCTGGGCCATCTCTTTGTTTTAAACCCGGACACATATTTTATATATACACACATTTAAAACCTCACAGTTGACAAGGAAAGTCAACTGTGAGTTGCCTTGTTGATCAATCCGTCCAATTGACGAGTGATTATGCTATCTTTGGTAAATTCGTGCAATAACCGGCCTATTACAACATAATTACACGTCAATAACACGTCAATTGTTGACTTTTTACTTAAATTGACGCGTATGTATTAAACCGTAGGTCAAACCTTCCAATTCTCATTAACCCTAAACCTCTGTATAAATAGATGCATTACAAACCTTGACAACTCGCTCATAACACTCTCTCCACCTCCAATTCTTTCAATTATACTCTGATCGTTGCTATCGAGCTCGTAGTTTGACTCTTACCTTGACCCGACGTCTAACATCAAAGCTTCACTGTGAGTCTCAATCTTTTGGTGGGTTTCACTCATCGGCTATCAGACAACAATAGCCCTAACAATAATCGGGCTATAGTTGTCTGATTTGCTCAATTGTAAATCTAGGGTTCGTCGTGGCATAATTTGGGGATAAACTGATTCAGGCATAACGTATTTATTTATTTTTAAACTAAAGATCTCACAACCACCGGCCTAGGCCAAGTGGTTGTGACTCTGGTCCTTTTCAGAGGTCACCCGGGTTCGAGTCCGGCTCTGACCGGTTTTTGGTGTTCTTTTCTTTTCTTTTCTTTTTTTTAGCAAACAATAATTATATAAATATATTAATCCTTTTAATCATTTAAATTCTTTTTAAAATACCAAAACAATTTTATAAATTCTAAAAAAATTATCATTGTTTAATCTGATATAAAAGATTTATTTGTAATTTTTTTTTTCAGAAATTCATTTATTTAATAATTATAATAATTAAATCATTTTTATACAATTATATTTATAAAAATCCATTTATATATCAAAACAGTTTTATTAAATTCTCCAAAAATTATTCTAACTTTTTATAAAGTTAAACTTTACTGAAATAATTTTTAATTCAGTAAAATCATTTATTTTATATTTTTAATCAATTTTTGTTAGATTTAATCATAATTAAATCATATTAAATCCAATTTTCATCATTTTTGCACCAAAATTTTATACAAATTATTTTTAATCATTTAGAACAGAAATATGATTTTTAAAATTAGAATTCTCTAATTTTAGTATTTTTGAATATTAAAGTTAATAATTGGCTATTTATAAATAAATAGATTTAAAAATCTATTTAAAATGAAATAATTTTATAAAAATTATTTTATTGCTTCAAACACTTTAATATGCACACTCAAAATCCAAATTTTATAAAAAGACTTTCTTTCATTAATTATCAAATTTTCTTTATTTAATTAACATTTTAAATTAAATTTAACAATTGAGTATCCCCAAATCAAAACCCTAGGATACACTTATTAGTTAATTAGACTTAGACTTATTACATATTACCTTATTATAGGGTGATATTTGGAATCATTTTGGGCAACACAATTATTACATCTTATTCAACAAGTTAACATTTGCTAAGGTGAGTTTACATAGCCCCTTTTTCTGTTTTACATTTTGGGGTGAAACATGTTTAAACATTTTATACACTATCATTTACTCATGATTCAGTTACACTATCATTTACTCATGATTCAATTACACTATCATTTACTCATTCTATCATTTGACTGTAACAAAAAGACACAGTACAATCATTAACATTGATCTAGCCGCCTGTTTAGATTATAGCGCTATAGGTCTGACAAACCCATCCCCCGCATAGACTCAGGGATGATCAATAACAGTAATAACATTTAACTAACTTGCGAGTTAGTCATCAGTCGACACAAGGTTTGGTTGTACAAAGACGCATTGTTGCATGTCGGTATCATACTCTATCATCATACAACTTTGAATGTTGTACAAACGATCGTTACCATTTATTTTCACAAACCTATGTATTCTCACCAACAATTGTTGACCCAAAATATTTTCAACTTAACGTGTTTCAGGTTCTACTTGTTTGAAGATTTGCTTGAAGATACGTGCATAGTTTCATTCAAATTGATGTATGAAGTATTGTAGAATCTTTGTATGTAAATTAATTAAATCATTTAATGAAATCTGATATTCACCATGAGCTACTGAACAATCATCAATACGTGGCACCCCGATGTTTCCGCCATCGGTTGGGGTGTTACAGATTGGTATCAGAGCCATGGTTATAGGGAATTAGGTTATTAGAAAAATAATCTAGTCTATAACCATAGGATTTAACAAGTACTTGCTCCTTTTGCTTGCTATTCTCTATCTCCTACTTCTTATCTCTACTTTCATCCCTACAAGAAGGTTGCTCTCCATCATTGGATTCACTCTTAGACTAATAAGGCAAAATCCTCAGGTTTAACCTGAACCACCTTGAGATCTCATCGAAGTTCTAGATTTTAATAACGAACACGTGCAATCTGGAAGGGTGAACGCCTGTATTCTGAGTCTTCTGTCTAGGCTGGCATTGCGCATATATCCCAATCAGACGAGGGACCCGGATGCCTACCTGGGAATTCTCGGGATGAGTGTTCACTTATAGGCTAAAGCATGTCTTCATATGTTATTAGAATTTAGAATCTTTGATAAGTCAACGTTTTCGTTTATTCGTTTTAATTAATGAATAAATGATTACATTCCTTATATAAACTCTCATTCATTTCATTGTGTCTATTACAGATCATGCCTCCTCGTCGCAGCACTCGCAATAGCACTGGTGAGAACCACGATGAAGGTAGTGACAACCATGGTCATGAACAAGGTCCTGGTCACAACACTAATGGGGTCGATGCTCAACTGGCTGCGATCATTTCTCAACAAATGGCGCAGCAAATCGCAACTCTGGTTCCCAATTTACTTGCTCAGGTCATCCAATTGAACGGCAACGGGAATGGTCACAACGGGAACGGGAATGGCAATGGCAATGGTAATGGACCCCAAGCTTGCACCCTTAAGCATTTCAACTCTTGTAACCCTCCAAAATTTAGTGGTGAAGAAGGAGCTACAGGACTCCTCCAATGGTTTGAGGGTATTGAAAATACCTTCATCAACAGCGAGTGCCCAAACAACTTCAAGGTTCGTTACGCCATGAGTGTTCTCCATAAACGAGCACTCACATGGTGGAATGAAGAAAAGCGTACTCGTGGGGCCGAAGTTGCTCTTGTTATGACATGGGACCAAGTCAAGGAGGTCATGAAGGAAGAGTTTTGTCCTCGCAATGAAGTTAAGAAACTTGAGGATGAATTCCACACCCTTGCTCAGGATAGTGGGGAAAACCTTGCTTATAATACCCGCTTTCACGAGCTCAGCCTGTTATTGCCTCATAAAGTCACTCCGCTACCTGTAGCCATCGAAAAGTATATCGGTGGTTTGCCTATGCAGATTCAAGACACGGTATGGGGAAGGAACCCTGCTACCCTTGAAGAAGCCAAACGTTTAGCAGCTACCTTAACCGATAATCACGTAAAGAACGGGACCTTAGTTCGGAAAGGCAATAAAACAAGTATTGTAGCCGCGGTAACTACTGAGAATCAGAAGCGTAAGGCCAAGGATCCTGATGTCAACCTCACTACACAAGCTTCTAACAAGAAACCTTATACAGGAAACCATCCATTGTGCAACACATGCAACCGACATCATCCCACTGCTTCAGCATGTCACTTGTGCACCAATTGTGGTAGGTATGGCCATCTAGTTAATACATGTCGCGAGACCCCAAATCCTAATGCCAACCAGCCCATCAACCCTGCTCAGGCTGCTAATCCTAATCGATACAACTATGGTCAATGTTATGAATGTGGAGACCCGAATCACTTCCGTAACCGATCCCCTAAACTGAACAGAGATCAAGACCCTCCAGCTACCTAACCGCAAAACTCACCATTTGACTATTGGTTACTTTTTATTCTATGTATTGACGTTATTCGATTCAAGTAATAAAATTCAAGTATTATCATAACATCTGTGTGCATGTTTGTCTGAATGTGAACTAATTGCTATATCTATAATCATACTTGCTTGTACAACAATTAGTTAACTACCAAACAACCAACTTAACGATTGGTAGAGGTCACCATGTCTTTCCAACAGTCGGGAGAGGCCCTACCACCTGAACGACTGGCGGAGACTATCAGACCTGCTTAACAATCGGTAAAGTCATAAAAGGACGCAAAACCCTAATGTAAGGTAAATTGGTAATTACGGTCCGGAACGTAATCATGAATTTACAGGTACATTAAGGTAGTGTGAAACTTTATCAAGGTTTTCAGTAGATGACCAATTGTGGGACTAGTGTTTCTCTTAACTTCGGGACGAAGTTCCTAAAAGTAGGGGAGACTGTAACATTTCGCATTTATTTATTTATACGTACGACAGGTGTATTATTTTTGGTGGTATTTTGAACCCCTACACAACTATAGTTATTCATACATATATATCTCTCTCTCTATATATATATATATATAGTTATAATAATAATAATAATAATAAAAATAAATAATAATAATATTAACTATTACATTGTTTGGATTCAGACAACTTATAACCCATCCTTTTGAAGCCCAAGTTCTCAGCCCACCTGGTTTCTGGCCCAAGACCTAGGCCGGCCCATCTAAAAACAAAAAGAATAAAAATCTGCTCTGGCCGGGGTTCGAACCCGCGCCAGAGCCACACTGGAATACATACATAACCAACTGGGCTGGGCCATCTCTTTGTTTTAAACCCGGACACATATTTTATATATACACACATTTAAAACCTCACAGTTGACAAGGAAAGTCAACTGTGAGTTGCCTTGTTGATCAATCCGTCCAATTGACGAGTGATTATGCTATCTTTGGTAAATTCGTGCAATAACCGGCCTATTACAACATAATTACACGTCAATAACACGTCAATTGTTGACTTTTTACTTAAATTGACGCGTATGTATTAAACCGTAGGTCAAACCTTCCAATTCTCATTAACCCTAAACCTCTGTATAAATAGATGCATTACAAACCTTGACAACTCGCTCATAACACTCTCTCCACCTCCAATTCTTTCAATTATACTCTGATCGTTGCTATCGAGCTCGTAGTTTGACTCTTACCTTGACCCGACGTCTAACATCAAAGCTTCACTGTGAGTCTCAATCTTTTGGTGGGTTTCACTCATCGGCTATCAGACAACAATAGCCCTAACAATAATCGGGCTATAGTTGTCTGATTTGCTCAATTGTAAATCTAGGGTTCGTCGTGGCATAATTTGGGGATAAACTGATTCAGGCATAACGTATTTATTTATTTTTAAACTAAAGATCTCACAACCACCGGCCTAGGCCAAGTGGTTGTGACTCTGGTCCTTTTCAGAGGTCACCCGGGTTCGAGTCCGGCTCTGACCGGTTTTTGGTGTTCTTTTCTTTTCTTTTCTTTTTTTTAGCAAACAATAATTATATAAATATATTAATCCTTTTAATCATTTAAATTCTTTTTAAAATACCAAAACAATTTTATAAATTCTAAAAAAATTATCATTGTTTAATCTGATATAAAAGATTTATTTGTAATTTTTTATTTTTCAGAAATTCATTTATTTAATAATTATAATAATTAAATCATTTTTATACAATTATATTTATAAAAATCCATTTATATATCAAAACAGTTTTATTAAATTCTCCAAAAATTATTCTAACTTTTTATAAAGTTAAACTTTACTGAAATAATTTTTAATTCAGTAAAATCATTTATTTTATATTTTTAATCAATTTTTGTTAGATTTAATCATAATTAAATCATATTAAATCCAATTTTCATAATATTTGCACCAAAATTTTATACAAATTATTTTTAATCATTTAGAACAGAAATATGATTTTTAAAATTAGAATTCTCTAATTTTAGTATTTTTGAATATTAAAGTTAATAATTGGCTATTTATAAATAAATAGATTTAAAAATCTATTTAAAATGAAATAATTTTATAAAAATTATTTTATTGCTTCAAACACTTTAATATGCACACTCAAAATCCAAATTTTATAAAAAGACTTTCTTTCATTAATTATCAAATTTTCTTTATTTAATTAACATTTTAAATTAAATTTAACAATTGAGTATCCCCAAATCAAAACCCTAGGATACACTTATTAGTTAATTAGACTTAGACTTATTACATATTACCTTATTATAGGGTGATATTTGGAATCATTTTGGGCAACACAATTATTACATCTTATTCAACAAGTTAACATTTGCTAAGGTGAGTTTACATAGCCCCTTTTTCTGTTTTACATTTTGGGGTGAAACATGTTTAAACATTTTATACACTATCATTTACTCATGATTCAATTACACTATCATTTACTCATGATTCAATTACACTATCATTTACTCATTCTATCATTTGACTGTAACAAAAAGACACAGTACAATCATTAACATTGATCAAGCCGCCTGTTTAGATTATAGCGCTATAGGTCTGACAAACCCATCCCCCGCATAGACTCAGGGATGATCAATAACAGTAATAACATTTAACTAACTTGCGAGTTAGTCATCAGTCGACACAAGGTTTGGTTGTACAAAGACGCATTGTTGCATGTCGGTATCATACTCTATCATCATACAACTTTGAATGTTGTACAAACGATCGTTACCATTTATTTTCACAAACCTATGTATTCTCACCAACAATTGTTGACCCAAAATATTTTCATCTTAACGTGTTTCAGGTTCTACTTGTTTGAAGATTTGCTTGAAGATACGTGCATAGTTTCATTCAAATTGATGTATGAAGTATTGTAGAATCTTTGTATGTAAATTAATTAAATCATTTAATGAAATCTGATATTCACCATGAGCTACTGAACAATCATCAATACGTGGCACCCCGATGTTGCCGCCATCGGTTGGGGTGTTACAATTGTTGAGTAGGAAAAAGACCTCTACCAGTCAGTGAGTAAGAACCTCTACCGATTGTTGAGCAGGTGCGATAGCCTCTACCAGTCGTTGAGCAGGTTGTAGGGCCTCTACCAACTGTTGAGCAGGCATGATGACCTCTACCAATCGTTGAGTAGGTTATTTGGTACTCTACTAACTGTTGAGTAAGTACTTCATCCTCTATCAGTTGTTTGATTAAGTGTACCAATTATTACACACATGAATTGCAAATTGATAATATGTACATGTAAGCAATCAAGTATCAAGTATAGCATACGAGTTGTAATAGAGTTGCCCTAGACAAGGTTAATGACTCTAGGTGTGTCTATAGCAAATAGTTTATATTCCATGAATTCTAGCTTCAAATGTTCAAATATGGTAGATAGTCGAATCCTCATGTATAACTAAGGATTATGTTTGATGCAACACACAATCAAGTTTCAATAGTTTGGTTATCATGGGTAACTAGCTCATGTGTGAGAAGGTGAAGGATATGGATTTAGTTCTTAAGAGGATGATGAAAAATCTTGAAGCAGAATCAAGGTTGTGAGAGATAGTGAATGTGAAGATAGTTGATAAAGAGTTTATTTTATAGTAAGGAGATTATGTAGCAGTGTAAATTTTGGGGTTTGGATCAAAGGTTATAATCAAGTGTATAAGAAAACATGATTGTGGTATATGCCAAATATTGTAAAAATTTGAACAAGTTGAAAATGAGTGAGTGTCGATGGAGAATTTAGAGACTAGATATTATTTCTATGGATAAAAAAAATCTTATTTTCAAAATTGGTTTAATACATAAAGCAAAAGTTGTTAAATAGTACAAGCTAAGTGGGCTTTGATTAAAATATGTCCGTTAGTTGGAGATTTCAAACATGACATTAGGTTTTGAAGATCAAGGTTCTATTAAGTGATTTTTAATAGTTTAAAACATTATATAGAAAATTGTTTGTTACGTCAATAAATAAACAATTGAATTTAAGTTCGAGGACATCTTTTGACAAAAATATGTACTTTGTAAAGTTACTAGGTAATGAAAATACAACAGGATTTAGAAATCTTTAGTTTGTGCTAAGGTATGAGGTTATAGTTTTTAAAAATAAGTAACATGTGGAGAAATGAAATAATATGATTTATGTAGGGTGTTGAATATTAAAAAAGTGGCTAAGATGGTAAGGTGAAGTGTGATTGTGAAATCCATAAATGGTTATGAAATGAGATTGATTTAAGCTGTAAAATTTTGAGATTTTAGAGCTTAGTTTAAGGAAAGTGAGTGTAATCATTTATTCATTAATTAAAACGAATAAACGAAAACGTTGACTTATCAAAACTTCTAGATTCTAATAACATTGTGAAGACATGCTTTAGCCTATAAGTGAACACTCATCCCGAGAATTCCCACGTAGGCATCCGGGTCCCTCGTCTGATTGGGATTTATGCGCAATGCCAGTCCTAGACAGAAAACTCAGAATACAGGCGTTCACCCTTCCAGATTGCACGTGTTCGTTATTAAAATCTAGAACTTCGACGAGATCTTCAAGGTGGTTCAGGCTAAACCTGAGGATTTGTCCTATTGGTCTAAGAGTAGATCTTGTGATGGAGAACAATCTTCTTGTAGGGACTAAAATAGGGATAAGAAGTAGGAGGGAGATAGAGAATAGAAAAAAGTAGGGTTGCAAGTAAAAGGAGCAAGTACTGATTATAATCCTATGGTTATAGACTAGATTATTTTTCTAATAACCTAATTCCCTATAACCATGGCTCTGATACCAATCTGTAACACCCCAACCGATGGCGGAAACATCGAGGTGTCACGTATTGATGATTGTTCAGTAGCTCATGGTAAATAATAAATTTAAATAATTGATTTAAATAAATTACATACAATTGTTCTAAAGAATTTTGTACATCAAAATGAAAAATACTAGATACACATCTTCAAGCATTAACTCTAATCTTCAAGCACGCTATAACCTGAAACATGTTAAGTTGGAAAGATGGGGGGTCAACTATAAATAGTTGGTGAGAATACATAGGTTTTGCATATAGTTGAAAACAATATGATGTATAGCAATCATAGTTGAAGTATAATAATGAGTAATGATAGAATATGAGTCCGACATGTAATAATGCGTCTTTTGTACAATCAAACCTTGTGTCGACTGAGACCTAACTCGCAAGTTAGTAAAAGTGTAACTGTTATCGATCATCCCTGAATTTATGCGGGGGGATGGGTTTGTCAGACCTATAGCGCTATAATCTAAACAGGCGGCTTGATCAATGTTAATGATTGTACTGTGTCTTTTTGTTACAGTCAAATGATAGAATGAGTAAATGATAGTGTAATTGAATCACAAGTTTCAACAATGTAAGAATGAGTAAATGATAGTGTAAAAATGTTTAAACATGTTTCACCCCAAAATGTAAAACAGAAAAAGGGGCTATAAACTCACCTTAGGTGCATAACGAGTTCGTGCGTTTTATTGAGCGGGCAAACACTTAGTAATAATGCCTTGGAAAACTCGAAACTAGCTAGAGGAGATAATGACGGATGAAAACTTTAGTATATGGGAGATGGGATAATAATTTTTTTTTTGAATGGTATAAAGAGTTGAATGGTAGACTAGTGTATTTATAGTGTAAAATTTGGAGTTGTAATTAGAGACTACTTTGACTAGGCTAGAATTTAGGAACAACTTTGACTTGACTAGAAGACCATATTTACTAACACTTTGACTTGACTAGGAGACCATATTTACTAACACTTTGACTTGACTTGACTAGGAGACTACGTTTGACTTTTCAGGTTTGACTAAGGGACCTTGAAAGGGTTTAAGTTTAATTGGTTTTAATTAACATCACAAAACACCAAATGGTGTAGTGGTTTGTGTGGTGTGGTTAAGGTTTAGCCCGCCAGGAACTCGGGTTCGAATCCTGGCACAGGCAAACATTTTTTTTAACGTTTTTAATTCAGAATTTAATACAATCCAATTTAATATTGATTATACGTCATTATTTAAACAAAAAAAAATTAACAAAATGGATGGTAAAGATACTGTAAACATGATACGGATAAATAAACGAGGGAGTTCTGTATATATATATATATATATATATATATATATATATATATATATATATAAAGAAAATTTGTGTGATGTTACACGTTAGGACCAAGCCTACCAGCATATCACGCCAGAGCCAAACCGTTTCCATACCCGCTTTACATGAGCCAGCCTTAATCCATATGTGAAAATTTATTTCATTTACTGTATGACACAAAATGACATATTTTTGTATTTTTGACAATAAAAATAAAACTAAAATACTAAAACGACTCTATTTTTGTATTTTTGAATTTTTTATTGTTTTTGTTTTGTTTTTATGAGGATACGTCCCCCTAACTTTGTGCTTAAAATTAAAAACTTAAAGAACAAATTTACAAACCTAAAACTAAGAAAATTATTTTTGTGTTTTTGTAGACCAAGTTTAGTCCTCAATATGGACCATTTTGGGCAGTTCTAAAAGAGCTTCAAAATGAGCTCGATCAACCGGTTTTGTGAAAATATTTGCGACATTATCGTTAATATAAATTTGTTTAGAAACAATTAAACCCTAGTTGTACAAGTCTCGGATGAAATGTTCTTTTATGGTAATGTGCTTAGTTTTTGAAAAATAAACTGGATTTTTCACAATCTGGATGGCTGCATCATTATCACAATAAATGGGAGTATGAGAGAAATCCAAGACGTAATCCACCAGTTGGTGTTACATCCAAATTACCTGGGAGCAGCACGCTGAAGCACCAACATATTCAGCCTCCGCTGTTGAGACATAGACTGTCTGCTGCTTTTTACATTTCCAAGCAATAAGCCGTTCACCTAGAAATTGACATCCCACTGAAGTTGATTTCTTGTCAATATCACAACCTCCAAAGTCGCTGTTATAAAAAACAATTAATTCAAAGAGAGAATCTCTAGGATACCAAAGACCAAATCTGGGTTTCCCCTTAAGGTATCTAAAGATCCTCTTGACAACATTTAATGAGAAGTTTTAGGAGTAGCCTGATAACGTGCATACTGACACACGACAAACACAAACATGATATCCGACCTGCTGGCTGTCAGATACATCAGAGAACCAATCATTGACCTGTACAAGGTCGCTTCCACAACTTTTCCTTCCAGATCTTGTGTTAGACCTAGTCTCTCAGACATTGGTTGTGGGCTGGCTTTGCTTCTTTAAGATCAAATTTTGCAAGAATGTCGTCCACATACTGCTTTTTCATCACCTCTTCAAATTCTTTGCATAATGCATCACTAGTGGAACCAAAAGTAATATCATTCATATAGATCTGCACTAGGATCTGATCCTCATCAACATGTTAAACAAACAAAGTCTGATCAAGGATGCCACGAGTGTATTTATTAGCAAGCAAGTGTTTGGTCAATGTGGCATACCATGCATGAGGTGCCTGGTGAAGACCGTACAACACTTTATCAAGCTTGTACACATGGCCTGGATATTTTTATTTGTAAAACCCGGTGGCTAATCAACAAAGATCTCCTCTCTCACTTTTCCATAGAGAAAAGCTGCATTGACATCCATCTGATAGACAGTAAAACCTTTGTACGAAGCGTAGGCAAGGAAAATTCTGATTGCTTCTAATCAGGCAATAGGAGCATACACTTCATCATAGTCTAACCCCTTAATTTGCCTGAAACCTTGCATTACCAGTCTTGCTTTATTTCTAACAATCACCCCGCTATCATCCCTCTTGTTTCTGTACACCCATCGGGTACCAAAAGGTCGTTTTCTTGGGGGTAGCTTCACTAACTTCCAGACCTTCAACTTCTTATACTGGTTAAGTTCATCTTGTATAACATCAACGCAGCTAGGTTCTCGGAGAGCCAAAGTAGTAGTTTTGGGCTCAATTTGTAAAATGAAGCACGAGTATAAGCATTTGTTGATGTCACTAGTTTGACTTCTTGTAAGAATACCAGCATTCACAAGACCAATAATATTCTCTAATGGGTAATCCCATTGAACACTAGTAGGAATAGCTATGGCAGGAATGGATGGATCTCCAGTTAAGTCTGTTACATTGCATGTTACGATTTCCTCCACAGTTTCTTCATTAGATTCTTCCTCATCATTTGCCTCCACAGTATTTTCAGGAGGTATAAGATCATGAAAATCAGGGACCAAGGTGTCGGAAGACAAGTCTTCGTCATCCACCTATTGTGCAGGACCCGCAGTTGTAAGAGGAAGGTCTTCAGAAATAGAGTATGGTTGTGTTATGGTGCTAGCTCGGTTGCTAAATTTTGTTGAACAGGAGGGGCTTGCTGTAACAGTGGGTCTATTGAGCCTTTAGATGATGACCCAGGTATAACATCCCCCTCATCCTCTGCATCATCCAACAATGAGGATGACGTGCCAGTGGTGTACATAGAGGGACCTATAGAATCTGCATTATCACTAAAAGACACATCATCAAATATCCTAAAAGACCGAAATAAAGATTCATAGTCAAACAACCAGTCTGGGCCCACTCTAGCATACGTTTCATTCTCCTCGAGCCATCACACATCAAACGACTCCATGATTTGCTTAGTCTGTTTGTTGTAAACCTTATATGCAGTTTTGCCAGCATAACTGACAAAATAGCAATTGTCAGCCTTCGGATCAAACTTTGTGTAGAGTCTAAGTGTAACAGTGTACACCAACAACCAAAAGCACAAAAATTCTTGATAGAGGGTTTGGCGTTAAACAGAACTTCGTAGGGCGTTTTCATGCGTGCTTTGTTGACCAGAACTCGGTATTGCACATAACATGCCGTGTTCATAGCCTCTTGACGTGTTTGTGAAAACAGTCTATTAGTATGCTAGTTTTGTATATATTTTAGTGTTTGATCGGTGCATGTTAGGTTCACCTTATTTGATAACTAATGGGAAGGCCCGTGCGTTGCCACGGGTACTTATGTTTTTTTTTGAAGATGCACCAAATCCTAATACATGAGGGACTAAAAAGGTTAAAAGGTGAAAGTTACCTTAAAAACTGATGGAAAGGAAAAAAAAATGCATTTTCTGATTTTGGTTATAGTGCATTGCACAATCTTTAGTTGACTAATTTTATAATTTTTCTTTTTCTGAATTTTGGTTATTTACTTATTCAAAATTGCTTAGAGTGCTGCTCATGTTTGACTTAGTTGATAAAAAGGATTATAAGGTCTATTGACTTGTTGAATTAGTAGTACTGTTTTGGTAAATAAAATAACAGATTAACAAATAGTTTCTACTTTGAAACTCACTTTTGGCCTTCAAAAAGTTTGAGCCGACCCTTATTTTAATGTTAATTAAACTGATTGACACCTGACGTGGGCTAATTTTGTTTCAACTCGATGTAAACATAGCAATAATAATGTAGTTGCAATTTTCAAATAGTTATACTTCTCATGTAATAATATCCCAAAATTATACTGACTAAACAAGAGATCAAAACAATCCATCTTCTGTTGTATAGTTCCTTATGATCATCATCATTAACTTCTGCCGCACCATCCGTTGGCTCACCCGGGGGCCCGCCTGACCTACGATAAACAGCGTCTATGATCAGATCACAAACGTCTTTCACATCTTCTAGCTTCTCATAATACTCATCTCTTTTAGCTCATGGGTTGTCAACAAGCCATTCAAGTGCTTCTTTCGTAGCGCTTTCAATTCTCTCCTTTTCATCCGACTCGAGCTTATCGGGTAGGCAATCCTTATCATTAACTTGTTTTTTCATGTTGTAAACATAAGTTTCAAGTATCTTAAGCACAAAGTAACGATCGCCACATAGATCCTCAGTTTCATCACATTTTATCTCTTCAGTTAAAATGCCTCCTTGAATAGTAGCACCAAAAGCAACTACCTCATTCGGGTTCACACCATTGTTTGGTTCCTTTCCATCAAAGTAATCCTTGAGGAGTTGTTGAACCTTTGGAATCATGGTACCTCCACCAACAAGAACAATCTCGTCGATCTGGTGTTTCTCCAAACCCGCATCCACTATGGTCTTATTCATATGTTCCATGGTCTTTTTGAACAAGTCATTGTTCAGCTCCTTGAATTGAGCTCGTGTCAATGGCTCAAAGAGATCTACATCTTCGAGAAGTGACTTGATCTCGACATAGATCTGGTCCTGGGTAATCAAGGCTTGCTTGCCGCGCTTCATTTCTCGTCTTAGCTTTCCAAGAGCGATGTTGTCCTTGCTAATGTCTTTCCCATGCTTGTTCTTGATGAATTTGATGAAGTATTCCACAATCCTTTGATCAAAGTCATCACCTGGAAAGTAAAACCAAATTTACTAATAAGAGCATACACCATAAGAATTATTATTTTTTTCCCATTTTTTGTGTTTTAGACATAAATGCTTTCAAAAAAGGTTTAAACAAATCACGGTTTGGCACCATTTTCAGTAAATCTGTGGTTAGAACCCAATCACACTCATGGTTATTTGACACTAAAAGGAATTTAGTGATAGAGTGAATATGAGAATGCATACACAAACAAGAGTGTTTAGTAAACCATGCACCTGCAAATAAGTCATGTAGGGACTTGGATTCACAACTCTTAATGCTATGTAAATCTCAAAATGATCTGCATATGTTCAGCGCTCAAAGCGTTGACTTAAAACAGTCTGAAAAATATCACCTGTCAGAATGTGTTCTTTTGCTTGCTAAAATCCAATTGCAAAATAATAAAGTAATTAGCATAGATGAAATTCAATAAGGTAATTATCGTATTTATGATTTGTGACTTTTCAAGATTCAATAACCTCAGCAGGCCACGCGTCAGATTCCTTCAAGCTCACATTTATTTCTAGCTACTTAAACTCAAGGTAAATGCAAGCGCTAGAGGCGTAGAAAAACCTGTTCCATGCAACAACCAATAAAAGATTTAAAAAAAGTTACCAAATAATAGATATGGAAACATAATCATATTTTTTCAAGAAAAAATTAGTTCTAAAAGCAATGGTTATAATTAAAGATTTTGTGGACCAACCTCTTGACTCCACTTATCCTGGCAGCCTCAAGCATGTTAAAGCTTATCATAGTGTTATTATACATAATAACATAATGATTTGACTGAATGAACCCCATACGACCCATATCGGCAGCCAAATTAAACACATGATCAACGTTCTCCATGACTTTCAAACAATTATCTATCACACGAAAATCAAAAAGATGAAACTCGTGACAAAACATGTCTTTTGACATGTGCTCGTTTTTCTTCCAGTCCGAAGCAATGATGTAATGGCCTTCAGTTTTCAAACGTCTAGCAATGTGTGACGCAATGAATCCACCTGCCCCATTTCTGGAAACCCTAAGCTTCTCAGACGGCCAATATGGCCCCCTCTCAAGGTTATCATAGGTAAATGACCCGTATTTAGTGTCACTTGTTGTTCCCATTCTACAAACATGAATGTTAGTATCCATACCAAACAAAAACTTTGTCTCGATTCTGAGATACCCGAATAGTTAACACTATAAATTATCTTTCCATGTAAGCCAATCAATAATGATAACAATGGTTAAGGGAATTCTATAAGTTATGTCATCAAATTGAAACAATAATTTTTTTATCAATTAGTCATTGATGTAAAAAACCTTTGGTTTGCAGCTTTGAAAACGTTACCACCATTCTAAGGGTAGGGATGGAAAATAAGGGTAATATTGTAAAATTGTTTTCATATTATAAAGGAGGAGGTGGGTGAAATGTCTATATTACCCTTCTAAGTGTCTTAATTGGCATAACTATCCCCATAATACCCTTAAATTTCTTGTTTAAATATGTTGTACATGTTGCTTCTTAAGTTGTACGAAAATGCAAATTACCATGTTGGCCATCACTCCTCCTTTATAATGTATATATATATAGTGGGTTAGCCCGCGCGATGCAGCGGGTACATAACCCCAAACCTAACGCTACCATATGCAATATAAAAACATGTTATATGATGGTAGTGTGTAACATCCGGAAATTTATGACGTCATAATTAACGAAAATTAGACTAATTAATAATTAATTAATATAGTGATTGGGCCACCTATGGGCCCAATAACTTACCCGAATCATAAGTCCGGCCCGATAAACCCTTTTATATGGGCCGAATGATATTAGAGCCCGATTAATTAATTGGGCCTAACCAATAACCCGATAGAAATGAAGTGGGCCGAGTATATATAAGAAATGGGCCTCTTATTAAACCCGATAGATATAAGCCAAATTTTAAGAGTTAAAGCCCAAGATTCTTAAGTACTATATGGGCTTATATTAGGTGAGAACACAATGTAAGTCCACTAATAATTATCAAAGAAATCGGCCCATATGGAGGGATGAAATGTGCCGCCATTTTTGGGAGAATATTCCATCATATCCTAACAATTGATACACCTCAACACTCAATGTAATGTTAGCACAACACCTCACCACCTATGAGCTTAGCATGATTACATGCATGAACTCCCAAGGCCTATAAGAAGCCTCAAAACCATCGGCCATTCCTTTTAGCTATCCACTTCAAACCTTGAAACCACTCTCATCTAAACATGCAAACCACCTTTCAAAACCCTCGCAACAACCGGCCATGGAGCCATTAACCGTAAACCTTCAAACTCATTACCCAAGCTCACTTGTCTAGCTTAAGATACAACCTACATCAAGGAAAAGCCCACCTTCTAGCCTTAAAAAGTAATCGGCCCTTACTCTTAGCCGAAGATAAATTGTGTTAAGCAAGTATCCGAGTAAGTAATGTGTCTAGAGTCCCTTAAGGTCGTGTGCCAAGCTGTAATGGCCATCTTTTAGTTAGATCTTTACGCCTAAGCTGTAATGGCCAGCTATACGTATAATTATATACATATATGTGTACAATAACTTGATTTGTGTTGTAACAGGAACTCGTGGAACATCGAAATCTCGCTTCTAGTGAAAACATAGACTCGGAAATAACCAACGTGAGTGCATGTACCCCATATGTTTAAATGATTTCGGGGTGAATGCATGTTAGTTTTTTACGTGTGATTTGATAAAATATTGGTTCATGATCATGAAAGAGTTAATAGAATCGGTCGAATAGAAATCACGTAGAATGGATCCATTCGGTATCACCGGGATGTATTTTTCTAAACCAAGTAGAGGTTTGGAACCACATTAAGCATTTGTATGGTGCTCCATCGTTAAATATGTTCCACCTTAGAATGACCGAACCATATGAGAATTGTTGTTAATATATTATAAACGAGTCTAAATCTGGCATCACTCACTAGCTTTGTGGCTAACGTATCTTTAACATGCATTTCAGGTTGATTAGATAATGGGGAACCCGAGCTCGATAATGTGAGAGTCAAGTCAAAAAGAATGGAAATAAAACCGGCCCTTGGGCCGGCCTAGAAATAAAACGGGCTTCGGCCCTAGAGTGGAAGTCCAAAGTGGTTGTGTAAAAATGTTGTATTTTGGTCTTAATGGGCTTCGGCCCAAGCTGTTTAAAAACCGTAACATGGCAAGAGTAATGTAACGGGCTTGGCCCGGTTGGAACAATGTTAAATGGGCTCGGCCCAGTGGTATGTTTTGTATGGGCTTAGCCCAATGTGAGATAAATAAAGAAGGTGTTTTCTTAAGTAAAAAGAATTGTTAGAATTAAATAAATTGGTAATTAGTAATACGTGTCATGATTACCAATCCGTAATGACTCGTTAATTTTCGGGTCGTTACAGGTTGGTATCAGAGCTCGGGTTCGGGTATAGTGGGGAGTTTATAGAACTAACTTGATAATATTTGTTGTGATTATTTGTAATAGAATGACTCGTGGGGAAGAACGAAATCAAGAAGGACAAGATGCCCGGGGAAAGGCCCCAATGGAGTACGAGGAAGGAGAAATAAGAAGTGAAGAAGTAGTGGAAGACAACGAAAATTTACGCTTCCCCGACATAGAAGCGCTCGTAAATGAGATCCTGGGTTTAACATGGGGAAACAATGGGGTGGAGCTAAATCTAGGAGAGGTAGGCGTAATCGGTCCTCTCCCCGAGCCTATCCTCACCAACTCCGAACCCAATCCATTTATACCCGAGATGCCATTTTACGGGCCATCTCCTTACTACTACTCGAACTCGCCATTTCAAGACTTTACGAGTGCATCGAGTAATTTATCTATGGAAGGGTCGAGTAATTTGAGCCCATATCTCTCGCCATTTGTGGGTCCATATCCCACGGCCCAGCAAGGCCCATATCCCACGACCCCATATCCAATGACTCAACCTACACCCGTGGTAGACCCCTATTATGAAGCCGTCATGTTCAACCATAATAATATTCCATTTCCACCCAACGAATTTGTGCCAAGAAAAGACTATTTAGAGCTTGTGGAAAATTATTATCGTATGAAAACGCAAAGAGACCAAGCACTAAACACGGCGGAGGATTTAAGGAGGTTGATCAAACGATTCGGATATCAATCCCGACAATTGATCGACGAGTCGAAGTATCCACTTCCTTAGAAGGGGTCGAAGGGTGGTATGGTAGGGGTGGGGCAAGAGAAGTGGCGGGGATTGAATAAATGGGTTAGGCGTGTATGTGTGAATGTGTTAACTTAAGTCTTTGTGGTAGTAGTATATATGGTAATTTAAGTATGTGGTTGTGATGGTAGTGTGTTTGTATGATGTGGTAATTGGTATGATAACATGTAACATCCAAAAGTTTTGCTATGAAATAGTTATATTTGGATGAAGAAATTGTGTGCTTAATCAAAAATAAGATTGGTGTAAAAATCATGAAATAATAGGGGACATGACTATAAAAATTTCGACGATAAAATGACGAGCTAAGTATATATATATGAGACAATAGGCGATAATTGTAAAAGATTTGATCTAATAAATAGTAGCAATTTGTTATAATAATAATACTAACCTAAGTAAAATGTATTATTATAGAAAATGCCGCGAAGATCTGAGAGAGGCAAAGAAAAAGAACCGGTGACCCCAAAAAGAAATAACGCTTCTTCGTCCAAACAACCCACGGCCGAGGAACCCTTGACCGAAGAAATTCCGGTAACCCCGGAAACTAGTGAATTAGAAGAGAAAATGAGAAAGTTAGTTCTAGAAAGTTTGCAAGATTCAATTCCTACCCTCATAAGTATGATAGAAAAGTCACCCGGTTCAAGAACTTTAGAGAAAAACCCGGAAAATGTTGTAGTAAATGTCGAGGATGAACAGTCAAGGCCTCGATGTTGTGACTACAAAACCTTTATGGCTTGTAAGCCAGAACCTTTTGACGGTAGCACAGGAGCTGCCGGAGCTACCCGTTGGCTAGAAGAAATGGAGGCTATCTTAGAAATAAGCAATTGTGCCCCTAGAGATCAGGTAAAGTTTGCTACTCACTCTTTACGAGCTGAGGCGTTAAACTGGTGGAATATGATTCGACAAGTAAGAGGTAGAGAAGTAGTAGCCACTATGACTTGGATAGAATTCCGAACCCTCATGACCGAAAAATACTGTCCTATGAACGAAATCGAAAAGATAGAAATGGAATTTCTAGGACTCGAAATGAGGAGTTTAGACTGTGTAGGTTACATAAACCGTTTTAACCAACTTGCTCGATTAGTACCCCACCAGGTTACCCCTGAACCAAAAAGAATTAGGAGGTTTATTTGGGGATTAATCCCTCAAATTCAAGGAATAGTTAGGGGAGCTAAACCGACCAGGTATGATACTGCTTGTGAATTAGCTTTAAGCTTGACAGATGATATAGTCAGACACAGGGAAAGGAATAAAGTGTCGGTAGGCAGTAAAAGGGGATGGAATGAAATCTTTAGGTCTACAAATTATAATACCTCAGGAAAGAGCCAAGAAAACCCTAGGGAACAGGGAAATCCTGGAAAAAGACCCTACCGAGGAAATAATCCCTATTGTTCCACGTGTAAGTACTATCATATTGGGGAGTGCAAGCAGAAATGTAATACTTGTGGTCGGTACCATTTTGGCGAGTGTAGGGGATCCCATTGTCAAAAATGCAAGAAGGTAGGACACTCCACGGCAGAATGTCGATACAATCCAGACCGTCCTCGAGTCTGTTATGAGTGCAAGGAACCGGGGCATTACAAGAACGAATGCCCAAAACTCAAAAGTCAGCCCAAGGGAGACCAAGCAAGGGGAAGAGCGTTTGTAATCAATGCAGCAGAAGTACGTGACGAACCTGATCTAGTCACGGGTATGTTCTATATCAATCAATTACCTGTTTATGTTTTGTTCGATACAGGTGCAAACCTTAGCTTTATCTCTAAAAGGTTAGTCGAAAAGATAAACGTCCTTCCCGAACCTATGACACAAACCTACGAAATAGAGATAGCTGATGGTAAGATTTTGCAAGCTAATGAAGTTTTTAAAAATCTGATTTTAATCATGGAAGAACAAGAGTTTAAAATAAATTTAATACCTATGAGTCTAGGAGAATTTGATGTGATTATAGGGATGGATTGGTTAGCTACAAATCAAGTAGAGATAATCTGTAAGGAAAAACTTGTAAGAATTCCCTTAACCAATCAAGAAACCTTGGTAGTTCATGGAGAAAAACCAAGAGGTATCTTAAGTTTAATCTCTAGCGCAAAAATGATGAAGTATTTAAGAAAGGGACATCAACTCTTTTTAATCCATGTGAATTTAGGAAATGAAGAAAAAGAAGCAGAGATTAATGAAATTAAGGTAGTATCGGAATACAAAGATGTATTTCCAAACGAACTCCCAGGTTTACCACCATCCCGACAGGTGGAATTTGAAATTAACCTAGTTCCTGGAGCCGCACCCGTTGCTAGAGCCCCATATAGGTTAGCCACCACAGAAATGAAAGAACTCACAAATCAGTTAGAAGAATTGATAGAAAGAGGTTTTATAAGGCCAAGTACCTCCCCTTGGGGAGCACCAGTACTGTTTGTCAAAAAGAAAGATGGTTCCATGAGGATGTGTATAGATTACAGGGAATTAAATAAGTTGACAATCAAAAATAGGTACCCGTTACCTAGAATAGACGACCTTTTTGATCAATTAAACGGAGCGAAATATTTTTCAAAAATCGATCTTAGGTCTGGGTATCATCAATTGAAGATAAGAGATGAGGATGTTCCAAAAACCGCTTTTAGAACTAGGTATGGACACTATGAATTCCTAGTTATGCCATTTGGTTTAACCAATGCTCCTGCCGTTTTTATGGATTTAATGAATATGATTTGTCGACCTTATTTGGATAAGTGTGTGATTGTATTTTTAGATGATATCCTGATTTACTCAAAAACCGAAAGTGAGCATGAAAAGCATTTAAGAGAAATCCTAGAAACTTTAAGGAACGAAAAACTGTATGCCAAGTTTTCAAAATGTGAATTTTGGGTAAGAGAAATTAAGTTTTTGGGACATGTGATCAACGATCAAGGAATTCAAGTAGACCCAACCAAGATAGAAGCAATACAGATGTGGGAAGCCCCTAAAAACCCAAGTGAGATCCGACAATTTTTAGGGTTAGCTGGATATTATAGGCGATTTATAGAAAACTTTGCTAGACTAGCCCTACCACTCACCACTTTGACCAGGAAAAATTCTAAGTATGAGTGGAAAGAAAAACAAGAAAAAGCCTTCCAAGAAATTAAGGAAAGATTATGTAAAGCCCCAGTATTGACATTACCAGTAGAAGGAAAAGCTTTTACTGTGTATTGTGACGCATCTCAACAAGGGTTAGGATGTGTACTAATGCAGGAAGATCAGGTTATAGCATACGCTTCCCGACAGTTGAAAACACATGAACAGAACTATGTTACGCATGATTTAGAGTTAGGAGCTATTATATTTGCTTTAAAAATTTGGAGACACTATTTATATGGAACCAAGTGTACCGTCTACATTGACCATAAGGGTCTTCAACATATTTTTGATCAAAAGCTTCTAAACATGCGTCAGAGGAGATGGATAGAAGTTCTAAGTGATTACGACTGTGATATTAAATATCACCCGGGAAAGGCCAATATTGTAGCAGATGCCTTGAGTCGAAAAGAAAGACCCCTAAGGGATAGAGCCTTTAAGGTCACTTTGATTAACGAATTTCTAAACCAACTCCGGGAATGTCAAAGGAAAGCATTAGAACCTACCCAGTTAAGTGGAGAACTTTTGAATGGAGAAGAAGCAAGATTGGAGGAAGGAACGGATGGAATCTTTAGGTACAACCGAAGAATCTGGATACCCAGATATGGTGAACAAAGAGGGATAGTTTTGAGAGAAACCCATAACTCTAAGTATTCCATTCATCCAGGAAACCATAAGATGTATAAAGATTTGAGGAAAAACTTCTGGTGGCCTGGTATGTAAAAGAGTGTGGGAGAATTTATAGCTCAGTGTGTTACTTGCTCGAAAGTGAAAGCCGAACACCAAAAACCCAGTGGGTTATTGATCCAACCAGAGATTCCTGTTTGGAAATGGGATCAAATCACTATGGACTTTGTAACCAAATTACCAAGAACCCAAAGTGGTAACGATACCATTTGGGTTATCGTTGATAGATTAACCAAGTCTGCCCATTTCCTACCAATACAAGAGACCTTTGGAACAGAAAAATTAGCAAGAATCTATATAAAAGAAATTGTGTCCCGGCACGGGATACCTCTTTCAATTATATCAGATAGGGACAGTCATTTTACTTCCCGATTTTGGAAAATGTTCCAAGAAGCGTTAGGTTCCCAAATTAAGCTCAGCACCGCCTATCACCCTCAGACAGACGGGCAAAGTGAAAGAACGATTCAGACACTAGAAGATATGCTGAGAGCATGTGTCCTGGAATTTAGTGGGAGTTGGGATACACACCTGCCGTTAATAGAATTTTCATATAACAATAGTTATCACGCTTCCATTCAAGCTGCACCCTTTGAGGCGTTATACGGTAGAAGGTGTAGATCTCCGATCTGCTGGAACGAAATCGGAGAAAACCAACTTACGGGCCCAGAAATCATCCAAGAAACAACGGACAAGATCGTGCAAATCAAGAAAAGATTGGAAGAAGCGAGAAGCAGGCAGAAAAGCTATGCGGATAAACGAAGGCGACCCTTGGAATTTCAAATAGGAGATTATGTCCTATTGAAAGTGTCACCCTGGAAAGGAGTGATAAGATTCCAAAGAAGAGGTAAATTGAATCCACGTTTCATAGGACCTTATCAAATTAAAGATAAGGTGGGACTGGTAGCCTATCGTTTAGAACTACCGCCCGAGTTGAGTGAAATTCATGATGTGTTCCACGTCTCGAATCTAAGAAAATGTATAATAGAAACCCAAACTATCATTCCATTAGATAATGTGAAAGTTAGTCCTCAACTCCATTTTATTGAGGAACCAATAGAGATTATGGCTCGACAAGAAAGAAAAATGAGAAGAGGAAAAATTCCAATTGTACAAGTGAAATGGAATGCTAGATTGGGGCCTGAAATTACTTTCGAAAGAGAAGACGTAATGAAAGCTAAATACCCCCACCTATTTGAGAATCAGGTATTTAAAATAAAAATTTCGGGGACGAAATTTCCTAAGGGGGGGAGAGTGTAACATCCGGAAATTTATGACGTCATAACTAACGAAAATTAGACTAATTAATAATTAATTAATATAGTGATTGGGCCACCTATGGGCCCAATAACTTACCCGAATCATAAGTCCGGCCCGATAAACCCTTTTATATGGGCCGAATGATATTAGAGCCCGATTAATTAATTGGGCCTAACCAATAACCCGATAGAAATGAAGTGGCCGAGTATATATAAGAAATGGGCCTCTTATTAAACCCGATAGATATAAGCCAAATTTTAAGAGTTAAAGCCCAAGATTCTTAAGAACTATATGGGCTTATATTAGGTGAGAACACAATGTAAGTCCACTAATAATTATCAAAGAAATCGGCCCATATGGAGGGATGAAATGTGCCGCCATTTTTGGGAGAATATTCCATCATATCTTAACAATTGATACACCTCAACACTCAATGTAATGTTAGCACAACACCTCACCACCTATGAGCTATTAGCATGATTACATGCATGAACTCCCAAGGCCTATAAGAAGCCTCAAAACCATCGGCCATTCCTTTTAGCTATCCACTTCAAACCTTGAAACCACTCTCATCTAAACATGCAAACCACCTTTCAAAACTCTCGCAACAACCGGCCATGGAGCCATTAACCGTAAACCTTCAAACTCATTACCCAAGCTCACTTGTCTAGCTTAAGATACAACCTACATCAAGGAAAAACCCACCTTCTAGCCTTAAAAAGTAATCGGCCCTTACTCTTAGCCGAAGATAAATTGTGTTAAGCAAGTATCCGAGTAAGTAATGTGTCTAGAGTCCCTTAAGGTCGTGTGCCAAGCTGTAATGGCCAGCGTTTAGTTAGATCTTTACGCCTAAGCTGTAATGGCCAGCTATACGTATAATTATATACATATATGTGTACAATAACTTGATTTGTGTTGTAACAGGAACTCTAGGAACATAGAAATCTCGCTTCTAGTGAAAACATAGACTCGGAAATAACCAACGTGAGTGCATGTACCCCATATGTTTAAATGATTTCGGGGTGAATGCATGTTAGTTTTTTACGTGTGATTTGATAAAATATTGGTTCATGATCATGAAAGAGTTAATAGAATCGGTCGAATAGAAATCACGTAGAATGGATCCATTCGGTATCACCGGGATGTATTTTTCTAAACCAAGTAGAGGTTTGGAACCACATTAAGCATTTGTATGGTGCTCCATCGTTAAATATGTTCCACCTTAGAATGACCGAACCATATGAGAATTGTTGTTAATATATTATAAACGAGTCTAAATCTGGCATCACTCACTAGCTTTGTGGCTAACGTATCTTTAACATGCATTTCAGGTTGATTAGATAATGGGGAACCCGAGCTCGATAATGTGAGAGTCAAGTCAAAAAGAATGGAAATAAAACCGGCCCTTGGGCCGGCCTAGAAATAAAACGGGCTTCGGCCCTAGAGTGGAAGTCCAAAGTGGTTGTGTAAAAATGTTGTATTTTGGTCTTAATGGGCTTCGGCCCAAGCTGTTTAAAAACCGTAACATGGCAAGATTAATGTAACGGGCTTGGCCCGGTTGGAACAATGTTAAATGGGCTCGGCCCAGTGGTATGTTTTGTATGGGCTTAGCCCAATGTGAGATAAATAAAGAAGGTGTTTTCTTAAGTAAAAAGAATTGTTAGAATTAAATAAATTGGTAATTAGTAATACGTGTCATGATTACCAATCCGTAATGACTCGTTAATTTTCGGGTCGTTACATAGTGTGTGGCGGTCCGAATCATGAAATGTCACCCGCAAGCTGACTAAAAATCCAAGCGGCACAGCAACACAACCTTCAATATGATCTATTACTGACACAGTACAAAAAATAAAAGAGAGAATCTAATTGACAAATAACTTTATTAGAGGTGACTATATTGGAAAAATATAATTCAAATAGAACTCCACTAACACGTAAAATTATGCTAATTTAAGTATATAAAATGGTTAAAAAGAAAAAAAATACATAAATAAACCCAAACCCGTTGTTTAATCAAATATTGATAATGCTAGTCTTATTTTGAAGAGTGATTTTAATTTTTTTTAATGTTAAGTGATTTAGTTTTTTAAATAAGTTCTACCAAGTATAAATGATATTACGGTAATAGTGTCGCTATAGTGAGATGTATTCGGTGCGGATTGTGCTATAATATAAACATCAAGAAATGCTCTTACGATTTGTACATAATCCTCTATTTATATTTCACTTCATCTATACTTGAATTTGATAAAGCAATGTGATCTTTTTATAGAAACAGAAGTTTTGGAAAGCCCAAGATGCTTTTGAATAACAACATATGTTTATGAGTAACAACAAATATATTGCTTTTCATTGTTTTTCAAGAATCACATATGCTTCTGAACCATCAAGTTTTACTAAAGAGAAGTTGCTTGATTTGTATATTAGCATATTTAAGTACAGTGTATGTACATGCAAGTTGAAGACATTTGAGTCAACACAAGGCTGGCCCAGGGTGATTGCCGGAGCTCCATCGGTTGCACCACTTGCCGTTCAAAATAAATAAATAAATAAATACTATACGGGGCATTTGTAAACAGGGTCAACCTGTATATTAATGTCCTCCATATTAACATTTATGTTATAATCTAACCAAGGTAAAGGAGTTATAAACTAAACAAAATGCATACCCCTGGTGTATAATGTATACTTCTAGTGGAGCCAACTTATTTGGGACATTCATGAGCTTGTCTATTTCATCAAACATTTTGACAGCTAGAATGTGTGATCTTGTGATTGCAGACGAAGAGACCCACTTGGTACAACAACACCAGGATAGGTTCAACCTCATTAAAGTTGACGGGGTGATTGATATGATTTGCATAGTCGACAATATCAAGTTAAATAGGAAGAACATCGACCTCTTGGAGGAGAAACGACTCAACTTGCATAAATTGATGATCGCATTAAATATTATTGAATCTCTATACGGAAACAAACAATGAAGCGATGATGTAACAAATTTTGTGTGGAGCTTGAAACCCTTTAATTGTCATCTTAAACTTGATGTTAAATTACCACTTTATCTATCTAGTTTAATGTTATTAAATGGCACCATAAAGGACTTAATTAAGAGCATGGTTTTATTGAAATTGAATTGGTGTTATGAAAGGAGGTTACATGTTGAGTATGATATAAAGTGTGGATTACACATATATACAATGAGCATTATATCTTGTACATAAGGGGCATAAAGGGAAGAAAATGATCAAAGATTAGACATTTGTGAAGAGACCCTTAAACTCCCATCTTAAAACTTTGATAAAATTACCTTATTAGACATCTTTGGTTCTTAATAAAGTAATAGAGATAGAGATAGAGATAGAGATAGAGATAAAGATAGAGATATATAGATATATAGATATTTGTCAAAGAAAACATAAAATTCATGATGATAGAAAAATACTAAAGAGTCAAGAATCAAAATCATTAGAATAAAAACATAAAGAGATAGCACGTATTGAGTCTTATAAACAACAGGTAGCAAAATACTTGATACGTATAAAAATTGGTACTTAAAACAAAAATCACCTCTGCTTTTGAAAATTTTTATAAGAGTATAAGGAGATGATGAGAACTTTCGCGTTATCCCCGGTGATCTCGAATCCATCTTTTGCCATTTAGAGACAATATTAATCCCACCTGTCAATTATCACCAATCACCATAAATCCACGAACTCATTTTTTTCCATTAACACAATTTCAAGATTAAAAAAAAAAACTATTTGACCAACTAAATCAAGATTCCTAAAAAAATACTAATTAACATCACAATGTTTGCGTATCAAGCTTTAGTGGAAATAATGTTGCGTATCAAGCTTCAATGAAATGCCATAGAGAGAAAAAAAAAAGAAAACAATAAAAAAATGAAAGATACGGAAAGGAAATAATTTTTGCATATCAAGATTTAATGAAATGTCATAGAGAAAAATAAAAATAAAGAAAATGATAAATAAAATGAAAGATACGGTATGGAACCTGTGATGATAGAAGGGTTTTGAGCTGAGAAACCAAAGAATTGCGTTTGGTGATTTATGTGATGATTCTTGTTGTTGTTGACCCGTATAAATAATATATAGATATATAAGAGGACGGAGTTACTAATGAATTAATGATAATGATGATGAAAGGTTGATGATTACGAGTATAAGGAGATGATGAGACCTTTCGCGTTATCCCCGGTGTTCTCGAATCCATCTTTTGCCATTTAGAGACAATATTAATCCCACCTGTCAATTATCATCAATCACCATAAATCCACGAACTCATTTTTTTCCATTAACACAGTTTCATGGTTAAAAAAACTATTTGACCAACTAAATCAAGATTCCTAAAAAAAATACTAATTAACATCACAATGTTTGCGTATCAAGCTTAATTGGAAATAATGTTTGCGTATCAAGCTTCAATGAAATGCCATAGATAAAAAACATAATAATAATAAATAAAATGAGAGATAAGGAAAGAAAATAATGTTTTCGTATCAATCTTTAATTAAATGCCATAGAGAGAAAAAAATGATAAATAAAGTGAAAGATACGGTAAGGAACCTGTGATGATAGATAGGTTTTGAGGCGAGAAACCAAAGAATTGCGTTTGGTGATTTATGTGGTGATTCTTGTTGTTGTTGACCCATATACATAATATAGACATATAAGAGGAAAGAGTTACTAATGAATTGATGATAATGATGATGAAAGGTTGATGATTATGAGGGGTTGAAAGGTCTCACATTTAAGATGCATCATATGTTGTATTTTGTGTTCTAAAAGTTGGACATGAGGGTAGAATTGGGATAAGTTTTTAGGATGTGAGGTATTGGATTATACTAAATTTACTATTTTACCCTTCTAAGAGTCTTAAATGTCCATAAAGTTCTAATTATACCCTTATTATATTAGCATAATTCAATTGCACATGTTGCTTTAATAGTTGGATGTTTGACAAAATTACAATCTTGGCCATCACTCCTCCTTTATAATGTACTAGTGGAAATGCTCGCACGTTGCAGCGGTTGTCCCTACTGATATCATATTCAGTTTTGTTGTCTATTACGAACTATCACCCGTTCCAGGTTTCTAACAAATGAAGTTTAAACTATATGAGAATATGCACGTATCCAAACAGTAAGTTCCTTTAAAAAAACATCACAAGCTTAAACTGCTAAACAGTGTGTGATGATTCACTAATAAATAAACAATATATTATCGTACAACTTCCATTAACTTTGTTTTCAGAATCATTTTCATTATATGAATTGAAGTCCAGATCCAAGGATCCATAAAACTGTGCAACAATAAATTAAAATTAGAAGTTATAACTGGAACATTTATAAAATATTTTGCTCAGCAACACGATATATCCACGAGTATACCAATATTTGGCTTGCATTACCTCACCATTCCAAGAATTATACAAAGTTCCATTAGAAAGTCCAACCAGCAAGGTTTTACTGTCACAAATGATATTGCTCATGTCACAAAGGCAAAAGAAGAATTAAATTATACTGTGACGAATAGGAGTAACTGAGTAAGTGAAAATACATTATATAAATTATTTTCTTTGGAAAAGTCGATCTAACACTTCTGAATACTTTCAGAGTTAAGGACACATTTGACTTTAAAAAGCATTAGACCACAAAGATGATAATTTAAGGTTAATAGGTAATAACTTTATTACTAACAATGTCCTCACTTCAAATTGCAGGGCATGTGAGTCCAAAAGAAAAAAATTTAAAAATGAGCACATACTCTAGTGGAATATTTGAATAGAAGGTCCATAAAGTTGCGGAGCTGAAGCAAAACTGGAAAACATGATGACAACTAAACTCTAGTGGAATATTTGTTGCAGGGCTTAAATCAAGAGTACTGTTGTGATGTTGTTGTGGTAATCAAATTATATTGACAGTTATTACAAGCAAATTATATCTGTTAATTATTCGGATAATGGATGTGGAGATCACCCAACTACAAGTATTTGTACTTTTCATTAAGGTCATCCATGTATTAGAACTATGAACCAAAGACATGCATGAATGACGAATACGACCATAAGTTTTTTATGATTCGTAGCTATCTTTCATAAATTGTCAATGAATTTTATGTTAAAATTGCTGTCTTTTCAAATACTAACCAGCATTTTCATCATTTAATTTATGTATGGTGGAAAATGGCATGAGTGACATGAGACACATACTTGGGTAGCCTTCACGTTATGACGTATATTATCCCTTAAAATTCTAATAAAAATCTTGTGCGGGGACAACCCTACTACCACTTTGTCCTCTTTTGTACTAATTTGTTTATTGTTTAACATGCCACTATTACATGGAAATGATATATTCTTAATACAACATTAATTCATGATACCACAAACACCCAATGTGCTAAGTACTCATATATAACATGAGAACTAAAAACCAAAATCATATCAAAATCCTTAAGAAGTCATCGATGGTACTTACATTGCTAAATCCTTGCCTGAAAAAGGGACCTCATCACTCAAAAGTAGAGATATAGTTGCAAGAGACAGATTAGACGGTTGCTTTCCTCCTATGTGTATTTTTTTTTCTTAGCGAATTGGGACTTTAAAAATGTGAATAAAGAATGAAGATATCTGCAAGCAAGGACAACCATATAAAACTTAAATTTCTCTACACATGAATCAAAATCAAACAATACAGAGGTTTGCCAATTTCATACTTACAATAACAACAATTAATTTAGCATCAGCGCTCCAGATAGCCTGCAAGTTTTCTCCCTCTCTTACTATTGAATCCTGATCTCTCTTATACTTCCCTAATCTTATCCTATGCTGCAGCAAATTATTATACCAAAAAAGTTAGCTTTGATGATACAAATCTCGTTTTAACCCTACATAAACATAAAATGCACTTGACCAGTCTTGTGACACCCGGCAAACTCAGGTTAGTAACGTTGACTAAACTAGTAAGTCTACCTTAGCGAGTCATGCATATTACGTCCTTAACGGGGTCAGTTGAGTCGGTATGATGATTCTGGGAATCATCGGGAGTCGTTATGATGATCCGCGGGGTCATCGGGAGTCGGTCCATAACTATGGGTACAAGGATCGGCGATTCGTGGAATCGCCGGGTTTAATGCACACACGAGTCTCGAGTCCCGGGAATTGGTGAACGGATGTAAACGTGTTAGTTATCATGCATTATATGTTTGAAATCATTATGTGACTTATCGGTATGTGAATACGTGTTTAAATATGTTAAAATAGTGTTTAACGCGCCAAAAACCCGTTCCAGCATCACAGGGGCGATTAGGAGCTGGGAGAACCCCTAATCGCCTATGTCTTCATGCGAGTAGGAGAGTTTAGAGGCGATTGGGACCTAATCGCTTGAGGTTATATGCGATTAGGCCCCCAATCGCATGAAGGGTGCTTCTAATCGCGTGAACTGCAGGGCTCGGGTCAAAACACCTATAAATAGAACCCTTAACTCCCCAAACACCTCTAGAACAACCCTAGCTGCTCCCAAACCACCCACACACCTTGAAACACCTCTGGAACTCTTTTTGCTACAAAAATCACCATCCCCAAGCTTACACACCTTTCTTTAGCAAAATCCAAGGTGTGTTCTTCATCCCTAACCTTTGTAAAGTTGTTATTTTGAGTTCCCCAAAGTTCCAGACCTTGTTTTACCAAAATGTGTCTTTAAAAACCTTTCAAAAGAGTCCTAAACTAAGTCTACACCTTAATGCTTGTTATATGTGAAGTTTACATGCATATGTTGGTCTTCTTGGTGATTTTAACATGAATGTTTTCAAGATATGATTGTACTTCTGCTATGCAGAGGTTATTAGGAAGGTTGTCTTAGAATCTTAGCCATTATTGTGGTGTTTTGAAGAAAATGCATATTTTGACCCATTTGTATGTTCTTGAAGATTTAGGATGGTTATGCTATGATTGTTGATGTAAAGTTGTTAGAATTGATGCTAGGAAGATGTTAGAACAGAGGTTTGATGATTTACATGTTGGTAGAGGTTGAAATCTGATTCTTTCCATTTAAGGAAAGATAAGGTTGGTAGGTGAAACCTAGTACTTTGCCATTTTAGGAAACAATTGCATAGAACATGCTAGATCAGTGATATGTCGGGGGTTTTTGCTTGAAATGGGTTGGTAAATGATTTAGGTTTGATATTGGGTGTCGTTGCATGTTTCGGATTTGATTTGGAGGGTTAAACGCGCAAAAACCCGTTACACAGCAGCTGCAGGCGATTAGGAATCCTAATCGCCTGAGCTGGGGGCGATTATGCAGCATTAGGGGCGATTGGGACCCTACTCGCCTGATACATCAGGCGATTAGGCCCCTAATCGCCTGTAGGCTGATGCCTACTCGCGTGTGACCTTCCTAATCGCATGTACTGCTGTCGTGAACGCGTTTTGACATCCCGGAACACGATTTGACACCTAGGAACATGTTAGGAACCCCGGGATACACCCAATGACTTAGTAAGACGTGTTCGGACCTGTTTATGCGTTAATTGGACATTATGCTAGACTAGGTGAACTCTTGCGCGTATTAAGTGTTTAATTGCATATGTTGCATGATGTCTTGCATTTATCTAACACGTGGAATGTCGGGTCACCAATGGGATGTCGGGTCTTGTCTGGCACGGTCGGTCTAACAGTTAAAGGTGTTTTCAAACGTTTATGGTCACGGTCTGGACATACGGGGACTAGTTAGCCTGCGGGTTATTAGTCCAATACTTATACACATCTTATGATAGGTCGCCGCTATTTGGGACTATCATAACATAACTACTTAACTGTTTTCAAGTAACGCAAACCAAGGTGAGTGTCACAGCCCCACTTTTACCGTTTTACTTTCGGGGGAGAAACATGCTACTTATTTGATTACTCATCATAGATCATGTTATACTATGGTTACTTTACGTACTATGCGGCTTTTACAGAAAGTCCCAGGGGGAACCATGAATGTGCGGGGGTGCACAACGGGGGAAATGTGGATAGATCTATTGGGCCTTACAAACCCCACCCGACGGCTGGGAGCCGGGCGGGTGCATATTGTCTCTAATACTTTGGGGGTTACCGAGGCATCGGTAATCCCGTCCGTCTGGGCTGGCTTCAACACTTATACCGGTTTAGTAATGGATTCCCAACCGCAGTAGTAGCAACACTTAACGTCTAGCTAACGTTCTCATAACATAGTAGTAACGGGAAATGATCTTACCGAACTTATAACAACACTTTTATGAAAGAAAACCTGTGAACTCACCAGCATTATATGTTGACATTTTTGGCATGTTTTCTCAGGTCGCTAAGGTAGCGGTCAAGGGATTAGGCGCACGGAGTCATGCACGGCGTCTATTATTTTGAAACATATTAAACAATGTCTTTGTAAACAATGATATGTCTTTTGGTTGTAAACAAGAATGCTTCCGCTGCTGGTTTACAGCTCAAAGCATGATATTTTGGTTTTAAATATAATTATGAATGCATGTTTGTTGTATGTTTATTGTGATCGTTGACTGAGATCCTGGTGTGTCACGCGCCTCGCGGTAAAACCCCGCACGTGGAATTTGAGGGTGTGACAGATTGGTATCAGAGCCAACGGTTATAGTGAACTAAGACTGCATGTAGAGTCTAGTCTATAACTGAGTCGCACACACTAGACGGTCACAATTAGTCGAGTCTTAGCAAGTGGGTAACGATATGACTTGTCGGGGTGTCGGTGTCATCATCTACTACGCTACATCATCTATTTACTTCTTATCATCCTATTCCTTGACTCGTCCTTACTTTGATCCGATGGCGAACGATATACTATTGAACTTTCTTGACGGCGGTGTACATTGGGGTAGCTTCGGCGTACTCTTGAGATCTGTCCAGGGATTTGGACATCTCCCCTCTATGCCCTAATGAACACGCCCGTTCTTATGCATACTATCTTGTACTTATACTTACGATAATACCATGATTGGGCGCTAGTGTTCGGTGACCTGAACTTCAAACTTAAAGCGCGCCTGGAGGGCCATGTGGAACAGTTTATCATGTGGGTGCACACGAGATCATAAACTGTGATGCATGGGATCCCTGGCGGGCTTTGGGCTTGAACGGATGGACCCGAGCTGGGCTCGGTCTAGTTTCTTGGAATTCTTAATTGGGTTATATCACGGGCAAGTCTGAGTCTTTTGTTTCATGTTGTGACAGAAGATGTCAGGAGCTCGTGGAGGTCGCAGAGGCGGCCGTGCTGGCGGCCGTGGTGGTGGCCGCGGTGGTGGCCGTGGGAACATTAATATGACCCAGGCGGAACTGGATAACTTAATGCAGCAACATGTGAATATTGCTCTGGCTGCATTCCAAGCCGCTCATAATGCTATGGGTGGTACGTCGGTTCTCACCTATCCTACCTTGTTTTGAGGTACTTTACCTTTTCTCGATTCTCACCTACGTGTCTGTTCCAGGTGGTGCTGTCAATCCTCCTCCATCCCAGTGTTCCTATAAAAAGTTCATGGATTGTAAGCCCCACAACTTTAGTGGCACTGAAGGGGCAGTGGGACTGCTCCGTTGGTTGGAGAAAATCGAATCTGTTTTCTCAATGTGCAGCTGCCCGGAAGGCGACCGGGTGAAATATGCTTCTGCGACCCTGGAGGGTCAAGCTTTGACTTGGTGGAACTCCACCACCCAGACTATGGGTATTGGGGAAGCCCACGCTATGCCCTGGGCAGAATTCATTCAGTTGCTGAAAAATGAGTATTGCCCGAGGGATGAAATCCAGAAGCTTGAGCATGAAGTCTGGAATCATAAGATGGTGGGTTCTGAGATTGAAGCTTATACTGCTAGGCACAATGAGTTGGCGGTGTTGTGCCCCGATCTGCACGCACCCGAATACCGAAGGATTGAGCATTATGTTGCTGGGTTGGTACCGGAGATTGCCGGGTTAGTTGCTGCGGGTAACCTCACTGTTTATTCTGAGGTGGTTCGGTCGGCCCACAGGCTGACCAACATGAAGGTGACTGAAGGGGTCTTGCCTCCTCGAGGCGCTGCTGTGAAGACTTCCGATAGTAACAAGCGGAAGTGGGAAACTGTGGGGAAAGGCTCGAGCTCGGCTCAGCCTCAACAGGTGAGGAAGACTGATACTGGGGGATCGTCGTCTGAACGACAACCGGGGGTTTATGCTGGGAAGTTGCCAAAGTGTGATCGGTGCAACTATCATCACACCGGTTCTTGCGATGATAAGGACCGTTGCCGTCGGTGCCATAAGATTGGGCACCAAGCCAAGGATTGTAGGTCCAACCCTTTGGGGAACCGAAACCCATCGGTCACACCAGCCCCAGCCCCTCAAGTCGCTGCTCCTCAGGGAAATCAGGGGAAACAAGGGTGCTATAACTGTGGTGAGCTTGGTCACTACAAGCGTAACTGCCCCAAGTTGAAACAGGGTGAAGCCGGGAAGAATGGGTCGGGCAATGGAAACAATGGGGGCGGAGGCAGGAATGCTCGCGCCTTCGTGATCGGTTCAAGTGGTGCTCGACAGGACCCCGACACTGTTACTGGTACGTTTCTCCTCGATAATCGCTATGCTACGGTTTTATTCGATTCTGGTGCCGATAAGAGTTTTATATCTCTTGGGTTTAGTCAATTGCTTGATAGGGTACCTACACCTTTAGAGGCTAAGTACTTGATAGAATTGGCTGATGGTAAGAAAGTCGAGGCGACGCACGTCCTTAGGGAGTGTCACCTTGAGTTGTCGGGTTATTCCTTCCCTATTGATCTTATGCCAGTGTCCTTGGGTAGTTTCGACGTTGTCGTGGGTATGGATTGGTTGTCCCTGTATCATGCTGAGATCGTTTGTTTTGATAAAGTCATTCGACTTCCCCTCCCTGATGGAGAAATTATGTTGGTGCACGGTGAGAAGAGCGGGGTCCCATTGAGTATCATTTCGTGTATGAAAGCCTATAAGTATCTTCGGAAGGGGTATTCTGCCATTCTGGCACTTGTTTCGGTTTCGTCTGAAGAAGAGAAGAAGATTGAAGATATTCCTGTTGTCCGTGACTTTTCCGATGTATTTCCCGAAGACTTACCTGGCCTTCCGCCTTATCGCCAGGTCGAATTTGGTATTGAACTTGCTCCGGGTGCGGCCCCTATTGCCCGTGCCCCTTATCGTCTTGCACCTCCCGAGATGCAGGAATTATCGAACCAGTTGCAGGAGCTGTTAGAGAAGGGTTTCATTCGACCTAGTTCGTCCCCATGGGGAGCCCCTATTTTGTTTGTCAAGAAGAAGGATGGAAGCCTACGGATGTGTATCGACTACCGGGAGTTGAATAAGGTTACCATCAAGAATCGCTATCCTCTTCCTCGCATCGATGACTTATTTGACCAGCTTCAGGGTTCCAGTTTCTATTCGAAGATAGATTTGAGGTCGGGGTACCATCAGTTGAGGGTTCAAGAAGCTGACATTCCGAAGACCGCCTTTCGAACTCGCTATGGCCATTTTGAATTCCTGGTCATGCCTTTTGGTCTCACCAACGCACCTGCCATCTTTATGGATCGGATGAACCGTGTTTGCAAGCCTTATCTTGATAAGTTCGTAATTGTCTTCATTGATGATATTCTAGTCTATTCCAAGAACGAGGTGGACCACCAGGAACACCTACGTCTTGTTTTGGAACTTCTGAGGCGGGAACAGCTGTACGCTAAGTTTTCTAAGTGTAGCTTCTGGTTGCGTGAAGTCCAATTCCTTGGTCATGTTGTTAATGAGAAAGGAATTCACGTTGACCCAGCTAAGATTGAAGCCATTAAAGACTGGGAAGCACCAAAGACGCCATCTGAGGTGCGGCAATTCCTAGGCCTTGCAGGTTATTACCGTCGTTTTATCGAGGGATTTTCGAAGATCGCTCAACCCCTCACCTTGCTTACCCAGAAGGACAGAAAGTTCGACTGGGGTGATTCGCAGGAGTCGGCCTTCCAGTTGTTAAAGGCTAAACTCTGTTCTGCTCCTATCTTGTCCTTGCCTGAGGGTACGGACGATTTTGTGGTTTATTGTGACGCTTCTATCCGGGGTCTTGGTTGTGTACTGATGCAGCGCGAGAAGGTCATCGCCTATGCTTCTCGTCAGCTTAAGGTTCATGAGAAAAACTATCCCACCCATGATCTGGAGTTGGGTGCGGTGGTCTTTGCTTTAAAGATTTGGAGGCATTACTTGTACGGTACCAAATGCATTATTTACACCGATCACAAGAGCCTCCAGCATATCTTTGATCAGAAGGTGTTGAATATAAGACAGCGTCGTTGGGTCGAGCTTCTTAATGATTACGAGTGCGCTATCAAATACCATCCTGGCAAGGCGAATGTGGTCGCAGACGCCTTGAGCAGGAAGGAAACGGCTAAACCTCGTCGTGTTCGAGCTCTTCAGCTCACTATCCATTCCGGCTTACCGGATCGAATCCGTTCAGCGCAGCAAGAAGCTTTGAAGGAGGAAAACCTTAAGGCTGAAACCATGCATGGTGCTGATAGCCACCTTGAACTCAGATCCGATGGGTTACACTATTTCGCTGAACGTATTTGGGTTCCTTTATTTGGGGGCTTGCGGGAGCTTGTTCTCGATGAAGCTCACAAGTCCCGGTACTCTATTCACCCTGGCTCCGATAAGATGTATCAAGACCTGAAGATACTTTATTGGTGGCCGAACATGAAGGCGGATGTGGCTTCGTACGTGAGCAAGTGCTTGACTTGTGCCAAGGTCAAGGTCGAATATCAAAAGCCATCCGGCCTTCTACAACAGCCTGAAATCCCCGAGTGGAAGTGGGAGCGGATTACGATGGACTTTGTGACCAAACTCCCGAAATCGCCCAGTGGTTGCGACATGATCTGGGTAATTGTCGATAGGTTGACAAAGTCTGCGCACTTCCTCGCTATCAAGGAGATCGATGGTCTCGAGCGTCTGGCACGGTTATATCTCAAGGAAGTGGTCTCTCGGCACGGGGTGCCTGTCTCTATTATTTCTGATCGTGATCCTCGGTTCGCCTCTAACTTTTGGAAGTCCTTGCATAAGGCACTGGGTACTCAGTTGGACATGAGCACAGCGTATCATCCGCAAACTGACGGTCAAAGCGAACGGACAATCCAGACGCTAGAAGACATGCTTCGGGCATGTGTGATCGATTTTGGCAAGGGGTGGGAGAGTCATTTACCGTTGGTGGAATTCTCCTACAACAACAGTTACCATTCTAGCATCAAGGCAGCTCCGTTCGAGGCTCTTTACGGGCGGAAATGCCGGTCTCCTCTTTGTTGGGCCGAGGTGGGTGAGAGTCAACTCACCGGCCCGGAACTTGTGTACGAGACTTCCGAAAAGATCGTACAAATCCGTAACCGCGTGGCAGCAGCTCGGGATCGTCAAAAGAGCTATGCCGATCGTCGTCGCAAGCCTTTGGAGTTTGAGGTTGGCGACAGGGTTTTGTTGAAGGTATCTCCGTGGAAGGGCGTTATACGTTTTGGGAAGCGGGGCAAATTGAATCCTCGGTATGTGGGACCGTTCGCGATCCTGGAACGGATTGGACCGGTAGCATACAGGCTTGATCTGCCGGCTGAGCTCAGTATTGTTCATAACGTCTTCCATGTTTCTAATTTGAAGAAGTGTTTGGCGGATGAATCTTTGGTTGTTCCTCTCGAAGAGATCAAGGTGGATGATCGTCTACGTATCGTGGAGGAACCGGTTGAAATTCTTGACTATAAAATCCGTAGCCTTCGCCGGAGTAAAATCCGCATTGTAAAAGTCCGTTGGAACTCTAATCGTGGACCGGAGTTCACGTGGGAACGGGAAGATCAAATGAAGGCTAAGTATCCCCATTTATTTCCTAAGCGCGCGTTCGAATCAAGACATGTCTCTGCTGAAGCTGAATGAATCTCGGGTCGAGATTCCTTTCAACAGGGGGATGATGTGGCAACCGGAAAATTTTTCTTCTCTTTCGTCTCTTCCTTGTTGGCCTTGGGCAATTTTCGGGACGAAAATTCTTTCAACAGGGGGATGATGTGACACCCGGCAAACTCAGGTTAGTAACGTTGACTAAACTAGTAAGTCTACCTTAGCGAGTCATGCATATTACGTCCTTAACGGGGTCAGTTGAGTCGGTATGATGATTCTGGGAATCATCGGGAGTCGTTATGATGATCCGCGGGGTCATCGGGAGTCGGTCCATAACTATGGGTACAAGGATCGGCGATTCGTGGAATCGCCGGGTTTAATGCACACACGAGTCTCGAGTCCCGGGAATTGGTGAACGGATGTAAACGTGTTAGTTATCATGCATTATATGTTTGAAATCATTATGTGACTTATCGGTATGTGAATACGTGTTTAAATATGTTAAAATAGTGTTTAACGCGCCAAAAACCCGTTCCAGCATCACAGGGGCGATTAGGAGCTGGGAGAACCCCTAATCGCCTATGTCTTCATGCGAGTAGGAGAGTTTAGAGGCGATTGGGACCTAATCGCTTGAGGTTATATGCGATTAGGCCCCCAATCGCATGAAGGGTGCTTCTAATCGCGTGAACTGCAGGGCTCGGGTCAAAACACCTATAAATAGAACCCTTAACTCCCCAAACACCTCTAGAACAACCCTAGCTGCTCCCAAACCACCCACACACCTTGAAACACCTCTGGAACTCTTTTTGCTACAAAAATCACCATCCCCAAGCTTACACACCTTTCTTTAGCAAAATCCAAGGTGTGTTCTTCATCCCTAACCTTTGTAAAGTTGTTATTTTGAGTTCCCCAAAGTTCCAGACCTTGTTTTACCAAAATGTGTCTTTAAAAACCTTTCAAAAGAGTCCTAAACTAAGTCTACACCTTAATGCTTGTTATATGTGAAGTTTACATGCATATGTTGGTCTTCTTGGTGATTTTAACATGAATGTTTTCAAGATATGATTGTACTTCTGCTATGCAGAGGTTATTAGGAAGGTTGTCTTAGAATCTTAGCCATTATTGTGGTGTTTTGAAGAAAATGCATATTTTGACCCATTTGTATGTTCTTGAAGATTTAGGATGGTTATGCTATGATTGTTGATGTAAAGTTGTTAGAATTGATGCTAGGAAGATGTTAGAACAGAGGTTTGATGATTTACATGTTGGTAGAGGTTGAAATCTGATTCTTTCCATTTAAGGAAAGATAAGGTTGGTAGGTGAAACCTAGTACTTTGCCATTTTAGGAAACAATTGCATAGAACATGCTAGATCAGTGATATGTCGGGGGTTTTTGCTTGAAATGGGTTGGTAAATGATTTAGGTTTGATATTGGGTGTCGTTGCATGTTTCGGATTTGATTTGGAGGGTTAAACGCGCAAAAACCCGTTACACAGCAGCTGCAGGCGATTAGGAATCCTAATCGCCTGAGCTGGGGGCGATTATGCAGCATTAGGGGCGATTGGGACCCTACTCGCCTGATACATCAGGCGATTAGGCCCCTAATCGCCTGTAGGCTGATGCCTACTCGCGTGTGACCTTCCTAATCGCATGTACTGCTGTCGTGAACGCGTTTTGACATCCCGGAACACGATTTGACACCTAGGAACATGTTAGGAACCCCGGGATACACCCAATGACTTAGTAAGACGTGTTCGGACCTGTTTATGCGTTAATTGGACATTATGCTAGACTAGGTGAACTCTTGCGCGTATTAAGTGTTTAATTGCATATGTTGCATGATGTCTTGCATTTATCTAACACGTGGAATGTCGGGTCACCAATGGGATGTCGGGTCTTGTCTGGCACGGTCGGTCTAACAGTTAAAGGTGTTTTCAAACGTTTATGGTCACGGTCTGGACATACGGGGACTAGTTAGCCTGCGGGTTATTAGTCCAATACTTATACACATCTTATGATAGGTCGCCGCTATTTGGGACTATCATAACATAACTACTTAACTGTTTTCAAGTAACGCAAACCAAGGTGAGTGTCACAGCCCCACTTTTACCGTTTTACTTTCGGGGGAGAAACATGCTACTTATTTGATTACTCATCATAGATCATGTTATACTATGGTTACTTTACGTACTATGCGGCTTTTACAGAAAGTCCCAGGGGGAACCATGAATGTGCGGGGGTGCACAACGGGGGAAATGTGGATAGATCTATTGGGCCTTACAAACCCCACCCGACGGCTGGGAGCCGGGCGGGTGCATATTGTCTCTAATACTTTGGGGGTTACCGAGGCATCGGTAATCCCGTCCGTCTGGGCTGGCTTCAACACTTATACCGGTTTAGTAATGGATTCCCAACCGCAGTAGTAGCAACACTTAACGTCTAGCTAACGTTCTCATAACATAGTAGTAACGGGAAATGATCTTACCGAACTTATAACAACACTTTTATGAAAGAAAACCTGTGAACTCACCAGCATTATATGTTGACATTTTTGGCATGTTTTCTCAGGTCGCTAAGGTAGCGGTCAAGGGATTAGGCGCACGGAGTCATGCACGGCGTCTATTATTTTGAAACATATTAAACAATGTCTTTGTAAACAATGATATGTCTTTTGGTTGTAAACAAGAATGCTTCCGCTGCTGGTTTACAGCTCAAAGCATGATATTTTGGTTTTAAATATAATTATGAATGCATGTTTGTTGTATGTTTATTGTGATCGTTGACTGAGATCCTGGTGTGTCACGCGCCTCGCGGTAAAACCCCGCACGTGGAATTTGAGGGTGTGACAAGTCTCAAGTAAATGGTAAATGCACTTGCATTGATCTTGAACCAACTCAAACACAGGCATAACACTCATTAACAGGTAACAACTTTAAGTCTAAGAATATAAATTGACAATTCATATGCACATGTGATTATACATATATGTGAATACCTACTGATATCTGTATTAAACAATTAATATACATATGCTATTCTATTTAGCTTGTGCAACATATAAACTGACCAAATTCTTTCAAGTTTTCAACATAATATAACCTAGATATAAGTTCATTACTATACTGCTACCACACTTAATTGGTTATTTAACACTACAAATGAATGGTTTAAGGATTATTCATCATAATAATGAAGTATAGTAAGCTCAAAAGAAAACAAAAAATATATAACAGAGGCATTCATCCTCAAAGTTACTTATTGTTGTGACTCACACATACCATTAGAGAAGAGCTGAATTACAGACAGGAAAAACATGTTAAATAAAGAATCTTCAATGACAGATAAAGCACACCTATTATGAGACTGAGATTCACATTTGTGGTTCATTTGAGAAGTTCTGAATAACCTGAGGAAGGGTCCACATATTGTTGAGGTGGCCGATGCATGAAACCGAGGTTATAGCTCGGGCTTGTGGAGATTATTTTTTAGGCGGATTATTCCTACATATAGAAATACCGATTAAACAAATAACAAATCCATGTAATAATACAAACTTAACTAAAATCCAAACCTTACTTGACATCCAATCTCTAAATGTGCCTTCAGCACTGCACGAACATCTCATGATATCTACATTCCCCATAGAAATGCACACGCTTTAGGGATTTAAAAGGAAAAAGAAGCCAGGAAAATGAAAAGAACTCAAACAATATTCATATATACAAGAGACCTAGAGCACTAAGATGCACAACAAAATATTAGAAATGGCAAAATAGGCAGGTTAGCTCTCGGGTTGAAACAGGTTTTGGGTCAAAATAGGTAATTATGTTATGGCCAAACAGTTTTATCTAAAAAAAATCTATTTTGAATAGTTAATGGTGTAAAATATGAGTATAAAATTTAGACTATTTCAGTAAGGGCAAATTCATAAAGTAATATAAAAAACCAAAATTGCCAATATGGGGTATAATAACTATCCCTCCTCTTAGGGAGTGAAGGTTTTATGCATTGAAACACTTTGGACAAATTTCAGCCCATTTGACCGACTTTCTTTAATTGTTTATTTATATGTTTGATTCGCTGAAGGTATGACATAACCCAGATCAACCCAGAAGTAAATTGGTAAAATTGCCAAATATTTTATTATAGATGATATTGGTCAAGAAGTTGATCATTCAAAGAAGTCGGCAGAACCTCTAACCTCTAAACAACTAACAACACTATGAAGACAACAGAATTATCAATGAATTTAGTTTTATAAACTATTAACAAAAACACCTAAAATATACTATTAAATGAATCTTGTTGGAAAGAGAATCCTATAACAGGTTTAGATGACAATCCTAGTTGCTAGCCTCATTCGTCTTTTGACCATATGGCTGAACAAGAATCCGCCACCATATCTACTTATTCTTTGTTAGATCCAAAAAGCAATAACTACCTGGACTACTCGATCAGATTCATGAGCAGATGCTCATAATGGTAACTGATTTTGCGCAAGTACAGTAACAGTTGCACCAGAAGAATTCCTCAGTTGATCAATGTTTTGACCAGATACCCCAATTAATCTGCCAGCTTGGCAACCAGAAACTAACAGGCTTATTGTGTTTGCTGCTATATGTCCTGTTGAAACTTTCCGTCCTTCCGTATTATTATCATCCTACAAGATAGCATTTAGGTGCTCGTTACATCAGCAACAAACTATAAAAACAGAGAAAAAACCCGAAGCAGAGATAGAGTAAAAATGTAAGACAAGAAGATGAAACACCCACATCCACGTATTAAAAGAGCATTTTTTTTTAGAAACTTCATAACTACTAATCAATTAACAACATATACATGCATGAATAAGTATTCAAACATATTTCTCCATCTCACAATGCATACGTTACCTGACCATTAAGAGCAAACACACTGGTTTTGACTTTACAACTGATAATTTACAATTTTCCATGAAAATCAACACACCACACCACATTATATAAAGATAAATGCTAACAAGGAAGAAAAATATGTAGGTGCTAACAATGTTTTTCATTTAGTTATGACCTTTGTATCAAGAAATTTAATTAAAGACCTGGTGCAAATTTCATCCTGGGAATAGGCAAAATGGGCTCACAATCACACGAGTTGCACCTTTTTGAACATACAAACGAAATGCATCTCATATTGATGGTTCTGCTAGCTCCTAATTACATTTAAAAAAACAATTATAAATATTCATTGGTCTCATGTAAGCACACTACAATAAATAAACAAAAACAATCATCTTTAAAACATTACATTTCAAAAACAAAATCCCATATGAGCAGGCTCAACGATCGGGTACCCTGTTTTCTCTACAAACATCGCCACAAACTCATCTGCAAGCCATCAAATTATTTAAACATAATCAGATATATTAATAACTAATTAGTCAAGATATATAAAAATGACTAATTTTTGCTTACTTAGCATAAAATTGATTTCTTTTCGGCGTGAGCCATGATCAACTATAATCACTCCATCGGTGCTTCTAATTCCATGACTCAAATGTCTAGCTCATCATTCCCATTGGTATTGAATCAACTAATCCTCCCATCTCTTCTAGGCGTCCGACTCGAGTTGAATCGTCTAAACGAAGGAGAGCCTCTAGGCGTTGATTTACCTGATAATATAGATTTTAAAACAGGCCGTGATGTTTGTCTCCCTGAGGTCCTACTATATATCCATAATAATAATAATAATAATAATAATAATAATAATAATAATAATAATAATAATAATAATAATAATAATAATAATAATAATAATAATAATAATAATATTCCCTTTCAACTGATTTCAAGTAATAAAAGATAGATCCTAAAGTTGAAATCTTATGAAGATAATAGTATAAGTTGAGTTGAGTGATGATCAAGTCGAATTATGAATCAAAGTAGCATGTAGAATACCCGTTTCTTTTCATCCTCAATTGTCTCTTCTTTAGCCTTCACTTCCCTGGGCAACGATAATGATTCTATCAATAATGATTATCAGAATAAATTCGTTTGAAAAATGTATAAAACTATAATATAAACTAAAAAAAATGCGAAATCGATACAAATCTGCAAACTATACGTAAAACAAAGCAAAAACTTATTCGAGAAATGTATAATTTACAATGTAAAATCGATACGGATTTGCATAATTATATGAGAAACAGAGGATGAATTATTTTGTTAAAGTATAAAATTATAATGTAAAATTAACAAAAAATGTTAAACCTAGATGGACCTGAAAAAAAAATTACAAAAAACATATGAAAGAAAGGACACGCGATAGATTTATCCATTAATTAATAATTAATTAAAAACTAAAAAAAAATAAGAGAAGTAATAGACCTTCAAGATAAAGTGGTGTAAAGTTCATGGCATTGCTTTCCTACAAATAATTTATCCATTAATTAATAATAATTAAAAACTAAAAAAAAGAAGAGAAGTAAAAGACCTTCACATGTTCATGTTCTGCAATTCTGCAATTCTGAAGCCTCTTAATTGAATGAGATGACCTGATTATAAGATAGCAACAATGCTAGTTAGACATGGGTAAAAAAATATACTTCCATATAAAATGGTTTAAAGAAACATATTTCGTTATAAACAAATGAAGTGGTGACTTCTTGGCTTGTTACCTGACGCATAATAAGTAGGTTTAATTGCAGGACACGATTCATTGGTTTTAGGAGTTTAACATGAGGTACAAGGGTAGTGTTGTAAAATTGCAATGATATTGTAAAGGAAGAGGTGGTAGAAATGACTACACTACCCTTACAAGTGTTTTAATTGTCACTAAGATTCCCATACTACCCTTAAATTTGTTGCTTAAATGTGTTGTACATGTTGCTTGTTAAATTGTACGGAAATGAAAATGACTATCTTAGCCGTCACTCTTCCTTAATAAGATAATAATAATAATAATAATAATAATAATAATAATAATAATAATAATAATAATAATAATAGATAATAATAATAATAATAATAATAATAATAATAATAATAATATAAATGCACTTATATAGTAGTAATATAAAAATAAATGATATTAACATCCTTAATGTTTGAGTTGTCAATATTGTAAGACTAATTAATGATTACACGGATTATAAAATGCTACGAACAAAGACAAAATATTTAGAGGGTGTTTGGGATTGCGTTTTGAATCTGATTTTCAGATTATTGCGTTTTGAAAACGCAGATAATCAGTTTTTAGTGTTTGGATTGCGTTTTGAAAACGCAAATAATCAGTTTTTTAGGCTACCAAAACGCAATAATCTATAAGCAGCTCCACCCCTGCTTTTTCAAAACGCATAATCTGTTTTGAATAATCAATCCCAAACACCCCCTTAGTATACATGCATTTTTAAAATTGGATTTTAATGTTTGATGGTTTAATTTGCTTTACATCAAGCATGAAGCATGAAATTAGGTTGTTAAAAGAGTTATTGGGCTTACATGTAATTAATTGTTTGGAACATGGACTTAAAGTGCAAACATGCATAATGGATTGATAGTCAAAGAATAAAAAAAAGATGGAAATCCAAGAAAAATATTGGGCTAACGTAGTGGGCTTGTGGAAAGGCGGTGGTGTGGTTTTGGACGACAATTATTTTTGAAGGAGAATATAATCATATATTACGACAAGACGGGAGGAGGTGATATGATTATTTTTCTTCTTTGACGGCTGACGAGGGGTTCGGAGAAGAGGCAAGACAGCAACCTTGGAGCTACAACCACACCAACAAGAGACAACATTAAAATGCAGCGTGGCTAATCGTGTGATCATCTTCGGGTGTATGGTTTATTTAGGTTAAACACAAAACTTTGTTTGTTTTAGTTTTTTGGATTGTTTTTTTATTGACGTTTTGAGAACACTTGTGGTTTACTTGATTTAAACGAGTCGTTTATGTTTTAAATATTTTTCTATTGCCATTCACATTCGGTTTTCTTGCATCGTGAGCAGTTTGGTAATTAGGGAGTATTTGGCATTTATGATTTGGTAATTAGATTGTACGAGTTAGTATTAAAAACTTGTGTTTAATTATCACTTTGATTAAACTATACACAAGACCATGTCTATGTGGTTTCCAACTAATTAAACAAGTTTGTGTGGAGTCATAAACCTGAAACCTGGAGATTGATCATCTTTCTCGTATATTGTTTCAGTAAATTAGTCAAATCTAAAATCAGTTTAATCAGTTTAGTTATTTTAGTTTAAGTAATCAAACAAAAAGTGTAATACTAACCACATGCTCCTCGTGGATCCGATACCTAACTTACCCTAGCTATCTAGGTTATTTAGGTTTTTGCATGACCCTAACGACAGGTCATCACCTCTGCTCAGAAGAAAGTCGGAAGGTTTGAATCACACAGCATAGTGCGAGCAACTTCAATCAGGGTGCGATTTCGTCTTTGCACAACTCCATTTTGCTGTGGCGTCCTTGTGGAGTTGAATTGGCTTGCAATCCCTTTTTGAGCACAGTAGTGGTTCAGTTCTTCATTCTTCAATTCAGTCCCGTTATCGCAACGGATCCCCTTTCACCTTCATGTTGGTTCGATTCTCCATTAACATGATAAACTGTTTAACTATTTCTGCAGTCTCACTTTTGTTTGCTAGAAAGAAAATTGAAGTAAAACGTGAGTAGTAATCAATTGTCACTAAACAGTAAGCCTTGCGAGAAATGCTGAGTACGTTCACTGGACCAAACAGGTCCATGTGAAGTAGCTACAATAGAGAATCAATAGTATTCACCAACTTAGGATGATGAGGTTTTCGTTGATGTTTTCCTTTTGCATAAGAAACACAGTTTTCTATGGTACGAAATCTTTTACCGATAAATCTCTTACCAAACCCATTTTAGGAAGACGGGTCAAGTTTTTAGCATTAGCGTGTGTAGAGACAACGATGCCACAAGATGGCATCGTTTTGTGAAACTTTTGCAAAAAGACACGTAACGTTTTCAGATGGAGGTCTGTTCATGTCAATGGCATAAGCATTTCCTCTAAGTTCAAATTTTAGTAGAACCCATTCCTCTGGAATCACAACTCCAGGTTTTAGAATTAAACATCCTTTATCGGTGAAGTGAGTTGAATAGCCATTATCACATATCTGGGATACGCTCAAAAGATTGTGCTTCAACTCTGGAACATAATTAACTTTATTAAAACAGAGTGTACCATTCATCACAGTTCCTCATTGAGTAATTTAACCCTTTTTCTCATCCCGCAATTGAGACAAATCCACCGTTGAAGCGTTCTAAGTCGATAAGCTGAGATAAGTCTCCAGTCATGTGCCTTGAACAGCCACTGTCAATGTACCAAAGATGAATGATAGTCCTCCACGGCAATTCCTGCACATGATGCGGGATTAGTTAGTTATTGGTACCCATGCCATAGTCGTTTTGGGTACACCATCTTTATCCATGTACTGGACTTCTATCCGGTGCATGTCAACAGTTGAAACATGTTTATCACTATCATCACATGAGTTTGATTTTTGATTAACAGAGCATGATGATCCTACAAATGGGGGAGGACTTGGAATAGAATTCTTTGGTTTCCAGTATGATTTGCGTTTAGAAACCTTCTTTTTCTTGTTGTGAGTAGATACCTTAATGGTTTCTACTTGATTCGAAGGAACATTACCTGTTTGCTTGAGCCTCTTATTTCTATTCCAATCCCCATCAGAAAGCTTCACCTTCGATTTATCACTCTTCATTGCCTTTGTTTTTTCAACCTTCATTGGCTTTGAGTGAGTAGTTCTCCCGTTTGGAGCCTTCTGATGCTCCCTGTATTTTGAATTAGTCGGATGAGTTTTGCAATTTCTGGCTATGTGTCCGGGGATTCCACATGCGTAACAAATTTGACACTTCACATGTGGATCCCCCTGAGATCTTGTAGCATTTTCAAATTTATAATATTTGTATGGAGCCCGGTGCCTTTCTGATGCCGCTTTCGAGTGCCCTTTTTTCTAGTTTGAAGAATTCTGGTTTTGATACTTTGGTAAAACATGTTTGGGGGGAATATATTTCCTAGTCCCACCTGTACTTGTTTTCTTGACCAAAAGGTTTTTAGTTGAATCACATGCATTAGGCAAAATAACAGAATCTGAAAGATCAACCATAGATTAGACAACAGGTCACAAGGTTTTATGCTCAGAACAAACGAGCCCACATAAAATTATTGTCTTTATCAGAAATTGTAAAATTGTTTTCTTGAATTTTATTTTTTAGTTCATTTGATTCAGAATCATCGACTTCATCCCCATCATCTACCCAATCCTCAACATTTACACTGTCTGCACAATAAGCAAATGAGTTAGTAGTAGTCACATCATCCACATTAGTAACACTTTTGGTAGCAGAAAATTCAGAAGTTTTAGACGAGTCTAATTCATTCCTTCGGAATCAGATGAAGACTCATGTGACTCATGCGAGTTTCAAATGATTTAGCTGATTCACAGGACCGATACGAAGTTTCATCGGAGTTAACTGTATCCGTTGCATAAACAAATGTAGTAGTAGTCTCCTCCGAATCAGTTGACTTGGTTTATGATGCAGCCGAACCATTTTCAGATTATGCCCTTTGTTTTAAACAAAGTTCTCAAATTTTACTCATAAAATCAAACCCAGAGGACACATCTGAGTTATCTGTAACAGGTTGTTCACTAATAGGTTCACTTACTTTTACAGATTCACATCCAGATTCAGAGTCATCTGACACAGTATCCCTTTTCACGTCAAAGACTCTGTCAATTTCTTTATTTTTCTCAAAGTGTAAAATCTCAAGGTTTTTTTTCAACATCTTGAGGTTTGACAAAGACCTTGGCTAAAAAATGGGGTGAATGAGAATCCTGTGCTTTAGGTTTAGAAATCTTTATTGGAACGGACTCTAGTTTAGTGATGTTAGTTGGATTTGATTCTGTTCGATTAATTGGCTCTTCTATTAGAGGACTGTATCCTTTAATAGGCAAAGCCAACAACTCTTCATCCGACATTGGAATGGAGGATAGTTTTTATTAAAGGGTGGTGGAATTTCTACAAATCCCAGACATTTATTCCTCACTTCCTTTGGTCTGAACTTCAACTGGGCATTGATCACTTTTTTCAACTTTTTCACTAGAGCAATCAAATTTTTTAAAATGAAAATCAGCATTTTTAAATTGTGATTTTATGTTGATCAATTCCACAGTTAAAGTGTCGAACAGTCTCTTGAAGTGTAGGTATCTACACTTATGATCACTCACCTCCTGATGGAAGCACTTGATATCGAGTTTTTGTTTTTTGACCATTTCTTTATAAGAATTAAATTTCTTTTTAATATCCCAAATGGCCATTTTCTCGTATTCAAGCTGCTTGTATGCGGAGTGAGTTTCTTCCCTAAGCCCTTTAACTTTTGACCTGCAACGTTTAGAACAACAAGATTCAGCTAGAATTTCATAATGTACCTCATCTGCAAAAGGCACATAGTCATCATCCATTTGTGCCATGAGTGCTTTATAAATATCATCATTAGTTATCTTCAATTCTTGTACCTGCGAGGACCAATCCCATCCAGCTCCTTCTTGTACAACCATAGCATTACATGGAGTTGATGTAAATGATTCGGTGCAAGTGACTGATGCATGAGTCCCGGGTGTGGAGGATATTACAGTAACTGTAGGAACACCTCATGTAGAAGCAAGTGAGGCTGTCTCTTTCTTCGGCCTGGTACACTCCCTTGCAAAATGACCAGGTTCATCACAGTTGTAGCAGCGCATCTTCTTCTTGTCCCATCCCAGGTTCTTGCTCGGGTTGTCCCACACATCTCTGCCAGTCTTTTTAACAAACTTGTTTGCTATATGAACCACCATAATAATCTGCCAAGTCAAATCCATTTCTTCTATATCATCCGGATTAATATCATCAAGCTCTCCAGCACCAACCCCATTGGCAGTTAGTTGACCCTTTAAGAAAGCACTATAGCAATTCATGAATCCTACAAACAAGTGAAGAATGTCTTCGTGTTCCTTTGGGAGTTTAGCAGCAAGTTGAGGTGCAGCAACAGATGTTGATGCATGAATAACCCCAGATGAAATAGAGTTGACTGGGTGAGACGATGAACTAGGTGCAAAAAGTGTGGATATGAAGATCCACTAGCGGGATATGAGTATAGTGATGGACGTGGCTGCTCTTGCCGAGACATTAGAGCATTGCCAGAAGAAGCAACAATAGCATTATTGTAACTTACCGTGTGGGTCAGATAGCGCTGCCTGTCATCGAGGTCATATGACTTATTTAAGGAAATGACTTCAGACAATGTAAGTCTTGCTAAATCCTTGGTTCTTTTAATCAATGTGACATTTGAGTCCCAGTTCCTCAGTAAGGTGTTAACCAGCTTTTTATTCATTACAGAGTTGTCCACCACCATGTCATTTGATTTCATCTCACTTACTAGAGTAACAAAACATTGAATCTGGCTCTCCAATTATTCACCGGGAATGTGAATAAAGGTGTTAAATTTTTACTAAGCATCTCCCTTCGGATTCCTTTCATTTCCTCATTGCCTTCATAAAGATTTTCAAGGGCTTCCTAAAGCTCTTTGGCCGAGTCATGATCACGAACTCCAATAGAGACTTCAGGTGATAGTCCCTTATGAAGAAAAGCAATGGCCCTTTCATCAACATCAACCCTTTCATGGTTTTCCTCAGTGTACATACTCTTTGGTTTAACAGCAGTGGTCTATGTTGCGTCATTTACCACATAAGTGATCACACAAGGACCATTCAAAATGGACCGCATTGCCTTTGGGTCTTTGATCTTCATAACCTGAATGAACCTAAACTTCCACTCAGAGTAAGACATTCCGAGCTGAAGAACAGGTATCTTTTGATGAGTTCCAATAACTGATTCCATTGCTTTGTCCACTTGGGCAGTAACGAGTAATTGATTAGCATTAGGTCCATTCAAGTTATCCTGATTACCAATTTGATCCATTTCTGAAAATAAAACTTAAAACTATTAGATCAATTTAATTTGAAGCAAATTTAACAGTCCAATAAGTTGTCAATGTCTAGTCCAATAGTAGATGTCCAGTCCAATAATAAATGTCTAGTCCAATATGTTCAACAAGAGAACCCAAAAGTTTAATAGTAGCTAGGGTCGGACACAGGCTTGGGTCGGACACAGGGTTGTGGTCGGACACAAGGTTATGGTCGGACACAGCTGTGGAGGTCGAACACAAGCTGGTGGTCGGACACAGCTGAAGGTTGGACACAAATGCTGACGTCAAACACAGGATCTGAGGTCGGACACAGATGCTGAGGTCGGACACAGGAGCTAATGTCGGACACAGATGTTGAGGTCGGACACAGGAGCTGATGTCGGATACAGGCCACTGCTTGGACACTTGAATCTTTGGAAACTCCTTGGAATAGAAACGTGTAAAACTTTAGCAACAAGATCTCCACACAATATGGAAACCGAAATTTTTTCAAAAAATTTTAATTCAGTCAATCTCCAACAAAATCTCCGAAAATTTAGTAACAACCCTAATTTTCAGAAAATTAAATCAAAACACCAAAATTTTTAGATACTTTTGAACAAAACGAAAAAAAAATACAAGTCGATGAATAAGTCTGCATGAAGAGAAAACCGATTAGCAACAAAATATAAACATATAATCAGTGTAAAACTAATCAAAAGAACACCTTTTTTTCTCGTTTTTCAGCAAAAAAAAAAAATTCCTTGATCTTCACGTTTTGATACCAAACCGAGCCTTCGAAAGACTTCTTAGGCTCTGATACCAATTGTAAGTCCAAGATCCACTCCTCGTGGTATCAAACAACACTCAATTGAAGGCGGAAACTAAGAATGAATGTAAAGAACAAAGAAGAAACTAATTGAAAGATTGTATTATCAAAGTGCACACGAGTTCTAGGATTCGTCTGGTACACAAGACCAAATACAAGAGAGCAAAACATAAAATAACTAGTGACCCACAAAAGACCCAAGAACCCCCTAGTTATAGTTATCATGGGTTGTTCTAGTTACAAAGGCCCAATAGACTGACACCCACTAACTAATCCACTAGACAAACCCAAAACAGTTAATGGGCAAAGACAGACGTAAACCCCTAAAAACATAGCCCAACACCTTTTCATGAAATTAACCATTCTACTTTCTCAAATTAGCCAAGTATTAGGTTTGATTAGCCAAAATAACCATTTCTTGCAATGGAATCACATAATCACATTTCATGGCAAAAACACATACAACTTAGCATTTTTTAAGCACCATTATCACGCTAACATGCCTTGAAATGTAAGTTTGATATGTTAACTCCTAGTTTTTATAAAAATCACTTTATTTAGACCTTAACATGTAGGCTGTTTTGATACATAACATGATTCATATGTTTTCAAAACTGAATTTTGCAAAAGTAAGGTTTTGGGGTGTCATTAATTATCATGAACATGTTTAATTCATCTAGTAACATCCTAGTCATGGTTAATTACATTTTTACTCTCGTTTTAACTCAAAATAACCCTTTGAAGTGTAAAAACTCATATTTATATACAAAACATGTCCATTTCATTCTTCAAGTTTCAAACATCCTTTTAACTAGTTTTTAGTCCCATGTCAATCTAAACTTTAATCCATTTTTATTTCAACTAGTTTTACATGTAAACAAGTATTAATAATCATTAACATAATCTAACAACAACTAATACATTCCAAATCATTAACCATGTATAAATCATCATATAAGCTACATGTGTAACATTTACAAGTTAAAAGCACAATAAACCCCCCCCCCCCCCAACCCATGTCTTATAACCCTTACCCTAATCCACCTTTTAATCAGTTTCATTATCCTTCAAAATACTTATTTTAAACCTTAGTCTCATCATGTGTACAAAGGTTTGTCATAATTAATCTTGCATATTAGACACTAATACCTGATTAAAAAAAAGTTTAAGTGTACTTACTACTAGCTTAAAGCTAGGGAAGTAAAATAAGGATTTTGGATGGAGTTTTACCAAGGTTTAAGAGGTAATCCTCCTTATTTAAGCTCCAAGATCTTATAATTACCTCAAAACCTTCTAAGTTTAACCTACAGATAGGAAATTTTGGTGTGTTTAAAGGTTGATTATAGATTGTTAGAGAGAGGATGAGAGGGCCATAGGTTGTGTTGTGGGTGCGTATATTTGTTTTGTTCATAAACGTAGAAGATATAGGCCATGGTATCATGAGAATTTCTTGATAAAGTGAGGGGTATTTGGGACATTTTACTCATAAAGCAAGACTTAGGAAACAAGGGTGAATGAGAGGTAGGGAGGCAACCCTCCTCATTCACGGTTCGTAGTGCCTTGGTCCCTAAGTTAGGTTTTAGGGTGCTAATCGTCATTAGTTTCAGGTATTAGGATGTTCGGGACAATTAGCATGTGATTATGGACAATTAGGGTGTGATTATGTAACACCCTGGTTTTTGGCCCTAATTTTTTTTTTTTTTTTTGCATCTATAATAATATGACTAGTGAATATATTAGAATAATCATAGAAGCATAAATAGAAACTGAACCTGAAACCGAATAAATATTAAAATATATTATACGCAAGTATACGATACGCTACTAAACCAATATGCGATACGAAACCGGCCCGTGATTTTTTTAGCCTAATCACCACATGGAACACATGGCATACTTGTCATGTGCCCCATGTCATCGTTCAATATAAACAGCACATCACATAATACACCTCACCTCACCTCACCATCTCTCATACCAACCTATTATATAAACCACTCCTCTGCCTCTCCGTTTGACAAAACCACTAAACATATACACCATACCCACAAGTTCTAGAGAGACAAATGGAGGAGCCGGAGGGTACCCGGTCGCCGTCAGCGGCGGAGCCTGGCGGCGTTACCCTCAACCACACCCATCTGATGAGAGAGAGAGAGGTCTCTGGCCACCGTGTCTAGCGGAGCAACGACGGGAGCACAACCCAGCGGTGCGTACACCAACATAGGCACAAGATCGGGAGACTACTATTGGGGTTAAATACACTGACTGATTAAAGGTAAAACTCATAAACCTAACCATCTAAATATTATTATTGAGAATGGATAATAATAGTGTATTCGGTAGGTGACGGTTAGTGTTAGAAACAGGAGATGGTGAATTGGAAATGGTGACTCGGTGATGAAGATGAAGGGGCGTCAACTCTGTTGACTCGGTCAACGTCAGCCTTAAGAATGGTCAACTCAACTGACTGGCCGACGCAGTCAACCGGATGATTGGAGAGAGAGGTATAAAAATGAGAACTCCAAACCATCTTAGCTATAGTAATATTATATCGCGAGAGCACGTGTGGGATCGTAGGACTGACCCAACCAACAAAATAGGCAAATGAATGAGATAAACAGCATGTATTATATTGGATATATATGAATAATTGAATGACCTATTGAACTTTAGGCGTATTGACATATAAAAAGAGTACTTGGACCAATGGCATAACTACTATAACAACATAAGCATATATTGATTGGACAAACCAAGGATCTGAATGCATAGGTGACTCTTGTAACATAAATAGGACAATAAGAATGGACTCTATAAAAGTTATGGCCATGACACAGTTGACATAGAGAGAAACAACAAGTGAACCAACAACTTAGGTGAGTTCGTGTACTTCACCTTTTTCTGTTTTAAATATTTTGGGGTGAACATATGCTTGTACGTGTAAACTGTTTTGTGTGTAAACTTACTTGATGTGACAAGGGCTCCCGAAACCAGATGCACACTCATTAACCCAAGGGAGTTGGGCCACTTAATATATGGGTAGTACTACTTGGGGAATCCCCCACGCACAATGGATTCAGAAGCCCGGAAAACCCTCCACTGAGGTCTGCGGACCGTTGCGGCATATATTTTGCCGTGGGGAATCCATAATGGGAGTAGATGGATTCAGTGTTAGGATTGAGGTGTGATACTTGTACATCACCATGTTTAGAACTGTGTAAACTTGTCCTTGAACTATTAAACTGTTTTGGATTTACTAAACAACTTACACGGACTCACCAGCATAATTGCTGACCCAAACTCTTTTAAGCATGTGTTCAGGTACTGCATTCGAAAGATTATGAAGCATACGGATTATGTTCATATGATGCGGATTATAGGTGATGTTTGCTAGATGACTTTGATAGAAGATTCGGCTATAAGGGTTGCGGATTAGAGCATTAAAGATAAGCGTTGGTAGAAGTATGGAACGACTAGTGGATTACACTCCTCAATTGCTTTGACGACCGCTGTGTTTCGTCTCTGCATAGATATTAGACTATTTATTTTAGATTTGTATTTATATTTTTGGATTAGAAATTGTAAAACACTTAAATATTTGTTATCGTTGCTTCCGTTGTGCAAGTCTGTTACCAAACTGTCGTAACGTCCAGCCCCCTCCTGGTCGGGTTGTTACAGATTAGGCCTTAATTAAGCTAAATTAGGGTCTAGGCAATGAAAAACAATGTAATTAAGCCTAGATTAAGGGATTATGGCTGATTAGGGTTCTGTGTGCACCTAATTAGGATTAGCGATTGATTAACAATGTGTAGACATATTGTAACTTGAATTAGGGTTTTCTAAACCTAATTCCCAATTCTATGCCTTTATTTGACTTTATTTGGTCTTGTATTAACATTGTTTAGTAGTTTCGGGTTAGATTATGTTTTTTTCGGATAATCACCAACACATTTACAATTATGGTTTATCATCCCGTGATAAATTAGTATTAAACAACTCCCGGATGCAATCCCATGCATTCCCTTAGACATTGCTAGCCTTAGATGGACTTAAATTAATGCAAATCAAGTCTAATTATGTAACTGTGACGTTTTTGTATATATTAGGGTTATACAGATTTACCATGGAAAAATTTTAGGTGTCACAATATATATATATACACACACACACGTAAAAAGTGATGAAAATGTGGCAATGTTATTGTATGTTTTATAGTTTTCTTATTGGGTTGGTTTTGGGTATTTCTAAAGAATTAGTTTTTATGACGTGAGAGATGAGTAGGCATGTTTTTATGTGTTTTTTAGTTTCTTTAATGTGGATGGATGGTCTAATGATCCTCTGAAAGGCGCGAGATTAATTAATACTAGTTTCATTCAAGTATTCAAGATAGATTTCTATAAAGTTAATACTCAGCCGTCTTCATTATTTCTTGTGCTTACTAATTTTGACTTTTTATTAATACGAAGAAATGGCCTTCCATTCCAAGTAAGGGAACACAACCTTTTGGTATGTTCCAAACAGACATACGAATATAACAATCAAATATAATAAAAGCATAGATAAAATAACTAAATGAAATTAAAATGCCATACATCAATGCGTATTTCTTGAATAATACTTTTGTTTATCTTTCAAGTAATATCATTGAAAATGAATTATTTTGACATTTATTATTATTGCCATGCATATAACTAGCAAAGAAGGGAGTTTGGTTCTTAGTGGTCGTGAACATGAGGTAAATGGAGCTTGTTACACTTTGGATGGTGGTGGTGGTTACTTAGGAGGTGGTGACTTAGGAGGTCGTGGTGGAGCCACTCCATGAATAGTTACTGGTGGTTTTCGTTTTGGCGGTGGAGTTGCAGATGGTGCTGGTGATGGAGACTTAGGAGACTTCTTTCCATGAATAGTTGCTGGTGGTTTTCGTTTAGGTGGTAGAGTTTTAGATGGTGCTGGCGATGGAGTCACGGATGGAGACTTAGGAGACTTTTTATGAATAGTTGCAGGTGGTTTTTGTTTTGGCGGTGGAGCTTTAGATAGTGCTAACGTTGAAGTCACGGATGATGGTGGTGACTTAGGAGGCGGTGGTTTTTGTTTTCGTCTTGGTGGTTTTCGTTTTGGCGGTGGATTTGAAGAGGGTGCTGGCGATGGAGTCATGGATGGTGACTTAGGAGACTTTTTAGACTTTTTATGAATAGTTGCTGGTGGTTTTCGTTTAGGCGGTGGAGTTTTAGATGGTGCTGGCGTTGGAGTCACGGAAGGTGACTTAGGAGACTTTTTATGAATAGTTGCCGGTGGTTTTCGTTTAGGCGGTGGAGTTTTAGATGGTGCTGGCGATGGAGTCACGGATGGTGACTTAGGAGACTTTTTATGAATAGTTGCTGGTGGTTTTCGTTTAGGCGGTGGAGTTTTAGATGGTGCTGGCGATGGAGTCACGGATGGTGACTTAGGAGACTTTTTATGAATAGTTGCAGGTGGTTTTTGTTTTGGCGGTGGAGCTTTAGATAGTGCTAGCAATGAAGTCACGGATGATGGTGGTGACTTAGGAGGTGGTTTTGGTATTGGTAATCGCAATGGAGGTAGTTTTGGCAACGGTAGTTTTCGTTTAGGTGGTGGAGTTTTAGATGGTGCTGGCGATGGAGTCACGGACTTACGAGACTTTTTATGAATAGTTGCTGGTGGTTTTCGTTTAGGTGGTGGAGTTTTAGATGGTGCTGGCGATGGGGTCACGGATGGAGACTTAGGAGACTTTTTATGAATAGTTGCAGGTGGTTTTTGTTTTGGCGGTGGAGCTTTAGATAGTGCTAGCAATGAAGTCACGGATAATGGTGGTGACTTAGGAGGTGGTTTTGGTATTGGTAATGGCAATGGAGGTAGTTTTGGCAACGGTAGTTTTTGTTTAGGTGGTGGAGTTTTACATGGTGCTGGTGATGGAGTCACGGATGGTGACTTAGGAGGTGGTTTTGGTATTGGTAATGGCAATGGAGGTAGTTTTGGCAACGGAGGTAGTGGTATAGGTAATGGTGGTAATGAAGGTAGTGGTGGTAATGGAGGTAGTGGTATAGGTAATGGTGGTAATGAAGGTAGTGGTGGTAGTTTTATGGGTAATGGGGGTAGAGGTATTGGGAAAGGAGGTAAGGCTGTCATAGAGGGATCTAGTTGTTCAGACTTGCTATGCATGGATGATGGCGGTGACTTAGGAGGTGGTGGCTTCTTTGCATAACTAGTTGCCGTAGTAGTTTGTATTAGGTAACCTATGGCTACCACAAGTGACATCATAACTAGAGAAGCCATTTGAGGCCTATTCACTTTTCTTGATCTCATTGCTCTGAATTGTGATTTATTGCATGCATCTTCTCTCTTTATATAGTGAAACTCAATTGCCCACCTAGCAAATGAAAATTACGTTTATGTCCTTTATTATTCTGACTCGCTATTAATTGTACATTATGTTTAGTTGATAAAGTTTTTCAACTTCTCAATTTTGTTGGTTTTGGTAATCTTTCTTTCCCAAATCCGTAGTTAACCTTTTAGTTACTAAAATATGCTCAACAGATTAACTTATTGGCTTACATTTGTTAACATGGGAAATAATTAGCTAACTTGGTTATAGGATTCAAACTTTTAGGCTTGATTTCTTCCACATTTCTTCATACATTAAGTTGTGTACATCTCTATTTTAGTAATTATAAATGTTATATTTTTTCAGGTTTTAATATTAGTGATTGTATACGTACATTTTTACATGTTCATAAGTGTAAACAGTATTAATTTTACGCATTTTAACAATTATAGAGGAAATTAGTGGGTTGAATTTATATCTTTGTAGAACTCCCCACACATCTTAATTTAGAGGTGAACTATGTCCGGAGGCAATAAGTGCATCTCCAATGCTAACTTCATGAACAAGCCCAAAATTCAAAACTCACAAACCCAACATTGGCATGCATTGTAGTAGATGGTGATGCAAGGTCTCATCCACCACACCGAGCCCGCCTGGACCAAGACGTAGGCACCACACACACAAACAATTCGTTTCCTTTTAATATTTTTTTTATATAAAACCGGAATGTGAGGTGGGGGCCTAGATTGGTTTGACGTTTGAGGAAAAGTAGAGTTTTTCAAAGTAGAGGTCTCGAATGATACGACGTTTTTTAATAATAACTGTGAGCTTTTATTTTTGATTTTATATTTTAGTATTTTAAGATATTTATAAGTGTAAATAAAAAATGTTAAATTAACGCATTTTTATGATGATATAACTCCGGCACAAACTAACAAACTTCCCTTTAGAAAGATACATGAATCACATCATTCTGATATTGGATTCAATCATCATGTGCAAATTTAGTGCAATTACGTATAGAATTTATAGAAATGCCTCAAAGCAAGTATGGTATACTTTAATTCATTTATACATTTCTTTTAATATCAAACTAACATACACCTAAATACACCCATATCTGCATATTGAAGAATTTGAACCCTCCACTTTCTCGATAGAGCAGAGACACTTTACCCTCACACAATGCTCCTTTAGGACTAAGGACAAATCAACTTAGTTACATTTTATTGCAAATTTACGTATATGTGTATTATTAATTAATAATAGAGGGTCCCTTTGCGACAAGGTAGGTAACACAAACACGACTAAGGATGTAACATCTTAGGGGCTGTTTGGTAGCCTCTTAATGAGGCTCTTAACCATTCAGCGCTGAATGATTCAGCATTCAGTGCGTTTGTTTCAGCGTCTGAATGGAATGGTTAAGTCTGAATCATTAAGATTTGGGATGTTGCTGAACCATTAAGCACTGAACTATTAAGCACCGAACTAGGCTGAACCTTAATGAGGCTCCCCTACCAACGTGGGACAAGAAAACTAACCATTAAGAGGTCCAACTTAATGATTCAGCGCTTAACCATTCAGACCTCTTAACCATTCAGACCTCTTAATGATTCAGCACTTAATCAACCAAATTAAAGAGAATAAAGGCTTTTTTAATGGTCTATTTTAAAAAAAAATATATATTAACGTACGAAAAAATTATAGTTGTTTAAAAATCGTGGGGTTATTGGTTTAAAAATCAACAATATATTTTTATGGATTGTATCATATTTTTTAAAGTTACTAGCAGCGTATCCATACGATGCAGCGTGCAACACAAACACTTTTAAGTGTGTACATGGTTTGGTTCAATTTGGTTATTAGCTTCAGATGAAACTGAATTAATTGGTTAATCGGTCTTATCAATGAACCGGTGAATTGGTTTGGTTTATTTTGTTGATTATTAGTTTTGAGTTCGGTTTAGCTAATTTTTCTTAATAATCAAAATCAAACTTTGACTAAAATTTTTGCTTAGAAGTACCTGAAATAGGAGTAGAAATACAGTAAATGAAGGTATAATTGCTAAGATTAGATGAATATATGAATGATTTAGCTTTGGTTAACTAAGGGTATAAAAAAATTGATAATTGATTTTAAGTTAAGGGTCAAGTTATTCTACACAGTGTAATAAAAATTGAGAAGGGTGAGAAGGATACAAAAAACACAATAGATCATAAAATATGACACAATGAGCCACAAAATATAACGCAATGGCAAAAAATATAACACAACGCTGAAGAAAAAAGACACAATGATGAAAATAAGAAAAAGACACAAAGGTACATAAAAGACACAATGATATAACACATATTCTAAAAACGACAAGCTAAAACCACAAAAAACGAAGACCTAAAAATTAACATCGTAGGGTTCGATAAGACGGTTCCAATGCCGCTTGAATGAGTTCAATCGGAGTCTGTTTGATACCCTTTCTACGACTTCCTATTTTTCTTTCACTGTGTATTTAATCCTAACCTTTAAGTTAATTAGGTATTTGGTTAATTCAGTTTCAATTGATTTTCAAATTGGTTTCGTCCATTTTTGTTTGGTTTTGGTTAACGGTTCGGTCATTACTAAACCTTAGATATTGTTAATCGCATAGGACATCATTTTTTTTAAACTAAAAAATAGTATAAATTTTATACTCATATTAAAGAGAATTAAATGCCCCGCATGATGTAACTATTTTTCGAAAAATATTAACGTATGAAAAAAATATGGTAGTTGAAAAACCGTGGGGTAGTTGGCTTAAAATAAAGAGAAATGTGTAACCATTATTTAAATAACCAAAAGAAATACCGTTTAGGGAATTAAAGTGTAATTAGGATGGGAAATTAAAATGTAATTAATGTTTGAAAAATAGCTATTTTTAAAGATTCTAAACTTACTTAAGAACCATTTAAAGCTCAAATCTGAAATTCTCACAAACCAGGTAGCTAATACACCACTTTTTAGAAATGACAAGCTTTCAATCATGGAATTTTGCATTCATGATAGGTTCAATGTCAAAACCTCCCACTCTAGTGAGAGGGGAATACCCCCAATGGATGGTTAAAATGGACAATTTCTCAAATAGACATGATCATTGACTGTACCAATTTATTGTCAGCAGAGCACATGTACTCTTGACGGAGATACCAAACGTTCTAGCAACTGAAAGTACGTCAACTATCCCTACCACTCAAATTCCCAAAGATGAAAATTCTGGGGAGCTAAGAATAAGGAAGCTATGTGTTACACCCCGACTCGCAGCGAAAGAGTTGTCATGTGTAAGGGAAGTTGTTACCACAAAAATATCTTAGCAAACACATAAAAACAAGGCTGGCCATCAACTTTAATACTCTAAAGTTAAACAATTTTACAGTTTCACCCGTCAAAATAAAAACATTGTTAAAAAATACATAATGTTTTAAAAGAAATTGTTCAATCAAAAGAGAGCATAGCCCTTTAAAAATTTTGGTCCTAAAAGATGTCCACAATGTAATGGGTGCTAAACCAGTTTTCACACTATGCATCATGTACATGAAAAACATGTTTAACAACCGCATCATAAAGTTGGTGAGTTCATAGATTTAAAAGCAAATCCAATCTTTCCATGTTCAAAAACGTGTGAATGAGTACCAACTAAACATAGAATCCACGTAGACTCACAAAGTCCTACAAGCATGATCAAAACCTAAGGCCCATAATCAAACCAAACGTTCCTTCCCGATGCCCTCCCTAGGAACTCAAGCATGCTCCTTGAGCATCTTTAAGTCAAAGTAAATTATGCCATTCAGGATTAGCGCGACTGACCCGGGAGGGGGTGTCAAACCCAATAGATATTAATATAATCTGCGGCTACCTACAAAAGCTAATGATTGTAGCTACGGGAAGTTCCCCTGCAAGATCACGGACGAAATATACGCCTCTTACTTGCACTTATCAAAGACCATCGTATGTTCTATTAGGTTCTAGCCTACGCATTCATACAAGCATGATTAACCGACAAATAATTTAAAAACATATAAAAACACTTAAAAATGAGTTGTGAAACTCACCTCGTAGCATAGTACAGAACAAATATAATCCAAATCATGATAAGTCAATCCTAACAATACCCTAATCACCAAGGGCTATTTTAGCAAACGGACTACAAGTCTTTCCCAAGTTATTCACAAAACTTATAAGACTTAGTTAAAAGGTCTAAGTTTCTCCAAACTTATTATCCCAAGGACCCGTTGGTGACCGTGATGAATGGTTAAATTTTTAGACCCCAAAATTGTTTATCGCGTCTAATTACACTGACCATAAGGTTTTAGTTATATGTTAAACACATACAGAGACATTCCAAGTAGTATACACACACCAGACTTAATAAAACCAAACACATTTTCAAGGTCAAGTTCCATCATGTAACACACAAATTTCACATAGACATATTATTCATACGTAATACACGAAATATGACATGTAAAGATTATTTTTCAATACAAGGCTTTTTTTTTTTTTTTTTTTTTTTTTTTTTTACCAAAATTACCCAAATTTATGGAAATAACATAAGTTTATAAAATATCAAGTCATAAGTTATTTTGGCTTTAATTAATCCATTGAAACCAAAATATACCTTTAACACATTTATATCATTAGTTCGCCATAGACATGAATCTAATCGTTTACATCCAAATGACTAACTTTAACAAACCAAATTTCACCATTTGATCCTAAAAACATATTAGCCATCACATATCACCTATATAACCATTTAAAACACACTTTAACAACTAACACATAGGAAAACCGTTTAGTCAAATAATGACCGAGAAAAGGCGATTTCTAGCATTTTAGTCGCAATCTAAGTAACATATAACTCGTATAAACTCTTGAACATCCTAGGAACTTATTATTTATCATAGGGCCTGTATAAAGTACCTAAAATTTGACCAAATTTGTTGTTTTGATTCAGTTTCATAATCTGCTCTTTTACGCCTCTAAATGCGCATTCTAGCGACTTTTTAACACATAGTTTATCAATATTAACATCAATCAACATACTGAACTTGGTATACATCCTAAATGATGAAATTTTTACACATAATAGCACTTGAAATTCCTTTTAAAATTAGTTTTAATTTTTTTATTTTGTTTTATGACAAAAACCGTCAAAATATGACATTTTCAGGCCATGTAAGTTAGCATATACACCCGTTTACTTAACTTTTCTAACAAACAACCTAAATTATGATATTTGGTTTAACACCAAACAACCTATTTTGCATCAGATAAAAAAAAAAGAGGTTTTAACATATAAAAACACACTAAAATGATGTATATTTTGGCATATTTTGCAAACGTAATCGAGCCCACAAGTTATAACTTTTGTAGATAAACAATCACTCATGTTTTCTCTTCTAAATTAAATATTATCTGTTGTCCAGAAACGGATTTGTGGTAAATTCTAAGTCAATTTTCCATGTTTTTGGTGCCAATATCAAGTCTTGATCTTACATGCAAGATCATCCACGCATGTAGATCATCCTTAACTTTAAAAATAACCATTTTATGTTAGGCACTAATCTAACATAAACATACAAGTCCCAAAGTTATCATATGTTAATATAGTTATGTACATATGTTAATATTGTAAATAATTATTATGTCCTAAGTTTAGGAGGTTAGAATCGGTTCTATGTATCACACCAGTTCATATGTCAATTATGGGTAGTTATAAAAGTCATGTCGGTTCACCCAAACCGATTCATGTTGTATATAAGTGTCAAACTTGTTCATTTCTACATATATAAACGTTTGTGTTCTATTAACCAAGATCAGGATATTTGTCGTCGAATATCATTTGTAGAAATCTTGGATACATCATAAACTTGTTCATCTTTGTATCATCAAACACTTCTTTCATATGACGAAACAGTATCCTAGAAATGTTGAAATCATTATTAAGTATCAGTTCTACCGCTATAGAACATGTAGTGTCGCGTAACACATCAAATCCTCCTCTAATTGGTGCAAATATGTGGATGATCACGTGTAGCAATAACTTGAATAGTGGACATACATTGGACATGAATAATTGGCAATCCGCGATCTTTCCAAGATATTTCATTCTAAGAAAACACCCTCTCTGAACAGTCCACGGTATCTTGATCGGATCTGTATCAGAATCGTTCAACTTTAATACTCTCTGAAATCTTAGCATCGTCTTTTCTTGAACTTTGCTATGTATCACCCTCTCCCCGTCAAAGAAATCCAGCCTCGCATTCTTCCAAAATTCTTCTTGATGATCTTTATAAATCGTTTGAGGCTGAGCAATGGCATAGATAATCTGAGAACTTCTTAGATAATCGATCATCCCTCTGAAGTCTTCATATTTATCTTCAACGTCACAAAGATACGCACAATTGCTATGTTTCTTTTCAAACTTTAATTCTGCCATTTCTACATATACAAAACACATTAGATGGATAAACAAATCGTCACTTGAAAATTTCTGAAATTTTTAGTTTTCATTTGACTGATCGTAGGGTCGAATCAAAACTTATTAGCATGAATGAAATTAAAAACATTTCATTCGACCCCAAAGTGGCACGAATGAAAATGTTTACATTTTGAATTTTCAATCTGATTCCTTGGACACTTATGTGGCTTGATCTTTTTTACATTGATGCCTAAAACTATCGATAATCCTTTATCAAACATCAATTTTATTTTCAAACCATAATTCATTGTTTTCAATTAAAATTAGGGTTCATAATAATCGATTTCTCTAATAAGCTATTAAACACCTAATTTTTTGTTATCTTCTCCCCCTAAAACTATCAATTATGTGTTTAAAATGATCAAAACATGTTAGAATACATCAAACATAGTCCAATTATTGAAACTAGGGTTCTGTTCTTAAAAACCCATTTTCGGATCAACTCATCGACTGAAAACAATCCAAATTGCACCATATAGTACCTGTAAGGATGGGAAACAAGATTATAAAGTCTAAATTTCAGATTCAAAAACTCTCTTAGCAAATTGTGATTTTGGGAACAGTAATGTCGAATGAAAAGTGAGGTTCGAATGAACATAAAGGCTATATATAAGAGAGTTGGTACGAATGTGATTTGAATGCAAATCAACATTCGTTCGACCCAATGTGTAGCATGAATCAACCATACCAAATTTCATTCAACCTAACAATAAGGCGAATGGAAATTGTGAAATACTTATTTTCACCAAAATGTTTAATTCATTCCACTTTTGTCATTGTCAATCATTTAATCTTCAAACTTTCCAAAATTTTAATTTTGAGATACAAAACTCTGATTGGTATGTCAAACTTCGGAAAATGATTGTCCTCCAACATTGGTTATCAAATATAAAACAGAAATATAAAAGCTTTTGAATATTCTGAAGTTTATGCTAAAACGCACCAAAAATCTTTTTGAGTTTTGCATATAATGAAGAAAATCAAACTGAAAGCAATAAGTAAATATACACAGACAAATTTTTTGTGATTTTTTGGTGAGAGGGTCATATCAGTTTACGAGAAATCTAATCATACTGTTGTTCTTTGTTGATGCACTATTATGTGGACGTCACTGTCGAATAGACTAGGGTTGAGTCTTGTATTGTATTACATGAGATTGTGGTGATCCATAAGGGCATTTTATGGATCTGATGCATTTGTAAATATAGACCATAATCATAAGCTAGATTCGACCTTTCAAAAGGGTCAAATGTGGAAAAGTTCCACATTCGACCTAATCATAAGGGCGATGGTGGCTTTAGATGTTGGACTATAAATAGCAATCTCATGTGTGTTTTTCATTTAGTAGATTTGAGTTTTTGCTTTGAATGCTCTCAAGGGGGAGGTCATGCCCGACCTCCCCCGGCCCCGAGATAGATGTTTATCCTACTGATGACAGTGGCTGTAACCGTTTCTGATGTAATATGAATCTGTGATGACTTTGTTATCGTATATTTCTGTCTCGTCTCGAATCTTCCGTCTGAAACCGAGTTGTTTTCGCGTAATCGATCCGTGGATTCGGTTTCTTACCGGATTCTCAACTTGTAGATACACGTATTGCGACTAATGCTATTGAATTGCGGATCTTATTATGTTTTGTTTTTATCGAGTGGTCGAAGGTGGATAGTAGTTGGTCGAAGGTAGAAACAGACGGTCGAAGGTGGCACTGGGGAGTCGAAGGAAGATTTGTTTATATGTATGTCCAGATTAGCCCACTGTATATGGTCGAACCTGCACATTCGACCAAGCTATTTGGACGAATGTGCAGGTCTATGTAAGGCTGAATCAATTTTGAATGTTAAACTTTTGGTCATTTTGTTTTCCCTCCCAGTGTGTGTTTCTCCCTAGGGTTTTTATTGAGTCTGTAAACAAGTTATATCATTATAAACAACCTTTTGAAGTGTAATTGATTATGTTATTGAATGAAATGAATATGTTTATGATGATTTCTGTGTTTTGCTAGTTTTATTATCATTTTGTGATCAATTCAGGGATTCCGCACCTGAATTGAACTTGTTTGATCATAATCTTTGTTGATTAGCCGATCCTATACGCATACAAAGTGGTATCAGAGCTATGGTACCGATTTGAACGATCTAACAGTCGTTTGAATCAATCACAGCTCGTGTTCATGATTTCAGACGTTAAAATTCAGTTTTTGATTGAATGGTTGAAACCCTAGAAACCCTAGATTCTTAATTGAACCTAAAATCATGTGATTTCACCATGTTTTTGTGAATTTGAGAGTTAGGTTTTCATTTCCGAACCTTTCTGTACAAGTTTCATCATTAAATTCGAAGTTTTAGAGTGATTATGGACTGATTTGCAGAAAATATTGAATAAGGATCAAACAACCACAAATTGATAATATTACAACTGATTTGGACCCAATTTTGATCAAAACTTTCTGTTTTTCATTGAATAACTGAATTTGGTGTTAAATTGATTGATTTGAACTTGTTTTCATGGATAAAATTCAAAATTCTCTTTGTTAAACTTGTTTCAAATCCAATCCGAAGCAAAACCTGCATAAGGTCATCAAATTTCATCAACATTTGAAAACTTTTGATCAAAATAACTGATTTTCAAAGTATAACCATTTTTCAAAATGGAAGGGTCGAACCTAGGGAGATTTGGTCGAGAGTGGAGTTTTTAGGTCGAACCAGGGTATTTTCGGTCGAACGTGGAGTGTTATTTGGTCAAACCTAGAAAGTTTTAGTGTGTTGTTGTTCATTCGACCTTAAGTGGCACATTCGACCAATCGGGTGGTCGAACGTGGGATAAATCAGTCGAAAGTGAACTGAGTCTGTTATTTTCTACATTCGAACCTTATCAAACGGTCGAACCTGGATTAATTTTTACATTCGACCACGCGATTCTTCAAAAGGGTCGAACGTAGAAACTGTTGTGAAATTTTTCTAATCGTTTCGTGTTTTATCATTTTCAGAGCGATATGTGGAACTTTCCTACAACACCACGACCTAATACAACACCACAACAACAGACAACTATGGATCCTTGGTCGGTAGCTGCTCAGAAGACTAGTCAACCATCCCAACCGATTAACTATATGGCGATGACTAGTTCTATGCCCCAACAAGTTGCACAACCACAACCACAACCTATGGCTGATTACTGGGGAGTTGCAGCAGCGGCGGTACACTCTCAGACTACCAATGCGATTTCGACACTTATTCATGACTTATCTTCGGGTAGTGGGAGCCGTCCACCAAAGTTGATGGAAATGGTAGACTACAACACATGGAAGACCAAGTTTAAGATTCATCTAGAGGGAATGGGATTAGAAGGAACGGAAGCGTGGCAAATGATTGCTAAGGGTTATGTTGCTCCGGTTTTGGAGAACACAGGTGAACCGATTCCGTTAGAGAGTCTTGCTGAGGATGAGAAAAAGAAGTTTGCGGTGGAAAAGAAGGCGTTTTCCCAACTGTCCCAGGCCATTAACACTGACCTCTTACATCAGTTTGGGTCATGCACCACTTCTAAACAATTGTGGGACATGTTAAGGAATCATCATGATGGGAATGAAAAGACGAGGAAGTTGAGAATGCAGGAGTTAAGAAAAGAGTTTGAGAACTTCAGCTATATGGGAAATGAGACGCTGAAGGAGTTGATTCCGAGGTACTGTCACTTATTGACTGAACTTTCAAGTTATGAGATTAACATACCGATGTCTGAGCTGGTGGAAAAGTTCGCTGATGCATTGCCACCTTACTGGAATCAACACATTGAGGTACTCAAGGAAAAGGATGTGTACCAATACTGGACCATTAATGAGTTTATCCAGAAGCTTGAAAACAAAGTGATGGAAGAAAAGAGGAAGGCAAAAAGAGCACAAGTTCCTCAGAACCCAGAATTATACCATGGTGGTACATCTTCATCTCTAGCTAGTTTAAGTTCTAGTTCTAATGTTGCTCCACACATTGTTTGTGTATCTAGTATTGTTGAACCACCCAAAGCCCCCATAAATTACCTTGCTCAAACTTTATCTTATACCCCACCATCATATCCTACTACTACTTACATTCCACCATTTTCACCGATGCAACAAGCTTCTTGTTATTCTGCAAGTCTAAACCAACCTCAACAACAATCCTATATTCCTCAAATGAATCAAACTCAAATGAACCAAAGTCAACCTAATCAGAGCCCAATTGTGCTGGAGACTTCGAACTTGAACAATGTTACTGTTGAAGTTGCACAGCAACATGTAGCATTGGTTTCAGCTATGGTCGCTTCTTATAACGGTTTAGTCGCTAGTCAAATTGGTAACAACAATCTAACCAGTGAGGACTATGCGCAAATTGACAAAGAAGATATGGAGCTCATTGATATCCAGTGGGCGTTTGCTTGTGTTATGAGGAGAGCGACTGAGTTCATCGAGAAGACGGGCAGAACTTATCTTTCTACTTCTCCAAACACCACATATGGCTTCAACAAAGCCAAAGTGACATGTTTTAACTGTGGTGGGAAAGGTCACTTCAAGAGGGAATGCACACAGCCAGCACAATAGGGGAACAGGGATCCTTTCAACACCAACTACCAGAACCGTCAAAATCAGGTATCATACCAAAGTCAAAACAACTTCAATTTTCAACAACAAAACAACTATCAAAACCGCCAAAACAACTCACCAAACAATACTGTTAGACAAACCACTACACAAAACCATAACCAAAGTCCAACACCACACAATCCAACCAGAACTATAATTCCTATCTCTACACCAAATAGCCAAACCCAACCAGATAACAAGAACCAAGCTTTGGTGATTCAGAAAGATGAGGGTTTTGATTGGACTGGTATGCATTGGATGTTGAGGAGATTACTGCTGGTAACGTGGCGTGTGTTGCCAAGCAAATGGATTTGGATGAGCCGGTGAATGTTGAAGAAGATTTGATGACTGAGAAGATGTCTGAGGTGAAAATTGAAGAGTTGAGTGAAGAAAGTGATGTTTGTGTTGAGAAGAAGTCGGGTTTGATTCTTGACTCTGTTACTGATGTGCCAGAACAGTATGATTCAGCTTATTCTGATATGGAGAGCGATTCTGATTCTGAAACTAGTGTTAATTCACTAGATGATGATATCAATCAACTTCTTGCCGAAGCTGATTTTCTGATGACACGCAAATCGTGCATAGTGGATGATGCTCTTACCAGAATCGACTATTCTAAATTCTTTGCTGGAAAGGAAGCACACTTTGCATTGATGGCGATGACTGAGCCTCCAAAGCAGGTAAGTTCTGAATCTAATCTAGATATGAATAGTGAGATATATTGTGGTGCATGCGATAGATTGACAGAGGATAATAAGCAACTCAGGGTTCAGCTTGAGAGTGCTAAGATCAACTGTCAATCGTATAAAAAAGAAGCACGGGAATTTAATAAAGTGCTTAATGGTTACAAGAAAGACATTTCAGAACTTAAAAAGACTTTATCTTTGAAACAATTAGCTATTAACAACTATATCAATGAATTGGAAAATACAAAACTTGAAATGGCTACCATCAAGTGCTTTGCAGAAAAGGTCAACAAGAAGCTTGAAAGCTATAAACATATTGCATATGTTGTTGACCACATCATTGAGGAGCCTTCACAGTCAAGTAGTGCAAACTACAAAGCAGTCCCATCTCCTGTGTTATTTGAAAACCATACTTTGCATTCAATAACACCGGAGAGCTCAGTTAAGTCTTACTCGGCATCAGATGATGAGTCTAACACGTCCAGTGTAGGAGACCCTAATTCTAATGTTCGACCTATTTTGGGACTTAATAATGAAGGTGTGATTGCTGTAACTGATGATTCCGACTCTGAGGATGACAAATCTGAGAAGGTGTGTGATATTCCTGCTGAAAATCACATAATTACAAATGAACCTGTGTCACCATCTCAGATTGTGCATCCCATGGCTAACGCTCATCGAGCAAATCAATCAGTTAAGCCTGTTGAGAAAAATGATCAATGTAACAAACCCGTCAAATATTTCTATCGGATGATAGGATCCGATAAGATAATTTCTGACGAGGAATATCCAATCAAATTTGCCAACTATTCCAAAATTGAGAAAATTTGGCAGGAGAGTACCATTTGGTTCCCAAAGCATGAGCAAACAAATGATGTACCTCCAGAGGTTTTAAAGAAAATTTACTTGGATATTCCAAAAGAACCAAAGGTTCATGTCACAGAATTTATCAAGCCAAAAGAGAAGGCTAACAGTTTTCTTGAGCCGACTTACTCCAAGGACCCAGCTCCTGAGAGTCTTAGAAGGAAATGTGTGGAAGATCAATATCCTATCACTACATATGCTAAGTCGAATGCCAAGAACAACTTTGAAGAATACCGTGCGTGCTATAAATGAGGGGAGAGAGGGCATTTACTTGCTCACTGCCCGTATGTTAGGCACAAAAGGCACGAGGTTGAAATGAAGCAAAACTACCAGAGTCCAGTCGATAATCATTGTTATCCACAAAGACGACTTATTCCTCAACCTACACCGTTTTATAATCAAAGCAGATATTTTCAAAAGAGGGAAAATCGTCAGATGACATATGACCGTCGTAACTGGATAGCCATTGAAAAACCACTTAAGAAACCTGTGGTGAACATAACTGTTGACAAGAAAAAGGGTCCTGTAAAACCTGTAGTCAAACCAACAGTTGGACCTGTCTCTGTTAAATCAGAGAAGGTAACCAAGAAAGTTTCCTTTAAAGAAGAAGTAAAGAAACCGGTTGAGACCCCAAAATCTCAGATCCGGATCTTGAAACGTTCGGAACAGTATTGGTCACCAAAGGGTTCTCAAGGTGCTTCATCTTCACAAGAGAATGTGAAAGCTTAAACTGAAAATGATTTAATTGATCAGAAAAAGATCAATTCAAATCAATCTGTTTGTGAGAAAGAATCTTTGAAACTCAATGTTCAAAGACCCAAGACCAAGCAGGCTTGGGTCCCCCAAAAAATCTAATCTTTTTACTTTATATGTGCAGGGAGCTTTAGCTGGCCCAGTGAGCAGTCTTTGGATTGTTGACAGTGGAGCTTCTGGTCACATGACAGGGGATCTATCGCTACTGTTTGACATTAGAAATATCAATGGAGGATACGTAGCGTTTGCCGGGAATAAAGGTGGATACATTACTATGGAGGGTAGTGTAAGTAATGGGATAGTGAGTTTTGAGAAGATTTCGTACGTGAAGCAAATTGATTATAATCTGCTCAGTGTCAGTCAGATATGTGATAAGCAGTTTTCGGTATTCTTTGATGACAAATCTTGCTATATACTTAAGCCAGGATTCGTTTTACCAAAAGAGTGGGTTATGCTAAAAGCACCGAGAGTGAACAATTTGTACATTCTTGACATGTCAAAAGCTATGACTACACAAGGCCAAGTCACGTGTTTCCTCTCCAAGGCTACTGAAAAAGAATCAATCATGTGGCATAGGAGGATGGGACATATTCACCTTAGAAAGATGAATCATTTGGTGAAGAATGAACTTGTCACAGGCGTAAATGTTAAACATTTTCATTTGAATGACAAGTGTGTGAGTTGCAAGAAAGGAAAGCAGCACAAGCAATCCCATAAACCAAAGAAAGTCAATTCCGTTGAACTACCACTTGAGCGTTTGCACATGGACCTGTTCGGACCAGTCAAGCGTAAAAGTCATGTTGGTGAATTGTACTGTCTTGTGGTTACAGATGACTATTCCAGATTCTCATGGATAATGTGCTTGCATCATAAGAGCGACACGTTTAATAATCTGAAGGTTGTGTTCACTAGATTGGAAAATATCTATGGTCTGAAGATCAAGAGAATTAGGAGTGATAATGGGACGGAGTTCAAGAACGCACAGATGGAAGCTCTTTGTGAAGACAAAGGAATTCATCATGAATACAGTGCTCCGTATACCCCTCAACAGAACGGTGTCGCAGAACGCAAAAACAGGACTCTAATTGAAGCGGCAAGAACACTGCTTGTTATACTCTTAATCGTGTTTTAATGGTGAAGAAGTTTGGCAAGACTTCTTATGAGCTGTTGAATCGACGAAAGCCGAACATAGAGTATCTAGATCCGTTTGGAGCACCATGTACAATGCTTAATTCATCTGAGAAGTTCGCACCAAAGGCCGAAGAAGGATTCTTTGTTGGATATGCAACCCCGCTCAAACGGGTTTTCAACAAACGAACTCATCAGGTAGAGGAATGGGCTAACGTTGAAGTTCAGCGATATACTCAGAATGTACAGGGTAGCGGTCCAGACTGGATGTTTGATTACAAGGATTTCTTTGAATCATTCAATCTAGATAGCTTGGTTCAAGAGGCTATATTACGATTATATTACGAGTGTGAAAATGCAGTGACATCACCGTTGGTGCGCCCGATCACCGTAAACCCCCAAACAGCTTCTAATGATACCAACGCTCCTGCAGTTGAAGAAGAAGTATTTCAGGAAGCTTCCACAACTCTCGATTCATCGGAATCTGAAGATGACGATGATGTTACAAGTGAAGCTGTTACAGATATTGCTACAGAGACACTTCCAGTGAACCCAAATCCAAATGGTGCTTCATCATCAAACTTGGGTAATGATCTGTATTCGACAGAGAATTTGACTACTCAGACGGGAGTGCAAGTACCTGATTATCCGGAATCTCGGATACATCGGATTCACCCGCTTGAGCAGGTTATTGGTGATCCTGGTAGCAGTGTCATGACGAGAGGTCAATTGAGGAATGCAAATTCACCAGAAAACCTTGGCGCTCTTGCCTTATATGCCAAAATTCAAAAATCAGGTTTTCAAAATGACTGGTCTTTTGCTTGTTATGTTTCGCAGGTCGAGCCGCGGACATACAAGGATGCTCTTTTGGATGACGCTTGGGTAGAGGCTATGCCAGAGGAGTTATTACAGTTTCAGAAACTTGGAGTGTGGACACTGACAGATTTACCTCCAGGACGGAAAAAAATAGGAACAAAATGGGTGTTTAAATGTAAGAAGGATGGCAGAGGAGTGATTGTTAGGAACATAGCTCGATTGGTCGTACAAGGCTGTCATCAAGTGGAAGGAATCGATTATAACGAGATTTATGCACCGGTTGCACATTTAGAAGTTATCCGCATGTTTCTAGCGTTTGCATCTTATAAGAAATTCAAGGTGTATCAAATGGACGTTAAAAGCGCGTTTCATTATGTTGTGGTAAAGGAAGAAGTTTACGTAGGTCAACCACCAGGCTTTGAGGATCCTATTCACCGGGATAAGGTCTACGTTCTAAACAAAGCTCTCTATGGGTTGCACCACGCTCCAAGGCAATGGTATGAGGAGCTGAGCACGTATCTTCTATCCAAAGGATTTAAGCGAGTTTTGGTAGATTGCACACTGTTCACTAAACGAACAGGGGATGACTTGCTTCTAGTGCAGATTTATGTTGATGACATTACTTTTGGTTCTACTAACGAACTTCTGTGCAGAGAATTTGAACGTGTTATGTAGGAAAAGTTCGAAATGAGTGCGATGGGAGAGATGCAATTTTTCCTAGGCTTACAGGTGGAACAAAGACCAACGGGGATCTTTATTCACCAGACGAAATATATTTCTGAAGTCTTGAGCCGATTCCAGTTGGATGATTCAAAGCCTATGGATACCCCGATACAACCTAATCACGGGATTGGTGTTGACGCTAAGGGGGAGCTAACTGATCCTTTTACATACAGAGCAATCGTCGGATCTCTGATGTATCTCATCGCTTCCAGACCAGATATAATGTTTGCGACATGTCTTTGTGCACGCTATCAATCGAAGCCGAAACAGAGTCATCTTGCAGCTGTAAAACGTATCCTTAGATATCTGAAGGGTTGTCCGTCGAGAGGACTATGGTACCCTAATGATGATAATTTTGACCTAATCGCTTTTAGTGATGCAGATTGGGGTGGCTGTGACAAAGACAGCAAATCCACAACGGCTGGATGCCAGTTTATGGGGAGCAAGCTCGTGACCTGGCAATGCAAGAAACAAACTGCAGTTGCCTTATCCACATGTGAAGCAGAATATGTCTCAGCATCAAGCTGCTGCTCACAAGTTCTCTAGATACAACAACAGATGGTGGACTACGGTTTGCAATTTCTTAAAACCCCTATTTACTGTGATAATGAGGAAGCAATTGCATTGACAAAAGATTTAGTAAATCACTCGAAAGCTAAACATATCCGGATCAAATATCATTTTATCCGTGATTGTTACGCAATAGAGTTGATCGATATGGTCAAAATCCACACTGACTATCAACGTGCAGATCTTTTTACCAAAGCTTTTGATAAATCAAGATTTGAATATCTTTTAAAAGCTAACGGTATAAAAGAAAAACAAGACTGATCACCACCTCGGTTTATCGCTTTTTAGTTTTAGTTCTTACTGTTTTTTAGAAAAATACAAAAATCCAAAAATATGTTTTACATTTTAGGTAGACTTTATTTTCAGAAAAACCAAAAACATTAAAAAAAATCAAAAATCCATAAAAATTAGAAAACCCAAAATGATTTCCAGGAGAAAAAGGGGAAATGATAGTACATCAGTGGGGATCTGACACATGCTAAAGAAGTGTAATGCAATATAAAGCGTGTGTTTGAGTCTGTGTGACGTGTTGATAAGCTTCGTAGACCTATTACTGCATGCCTGATACATACATAACAAACGAATTGTTGTGTGGATGAACTCCTAATGGGCATATGGTCTTAGTACCGTAATTTCGTTTGATAGGGTATTTGTACAAAATTCGGAGGTTTCGGGTCGTTATGTTATTAGTTATATGGGGATAGCCTCTCTGATCTTCTGCTGTAAGTCATTACGGACCTAGATCAGACAGGGTGTCTTTATAAAAGAGCTGTAAAGCCAAATCCTAAAGTTACCGAATTGAGGAACTTTCAATGTATGACGATAATCAAAGATTATCTAATGAATCGTATCCAATCATTGATGCAAATCATGATTGATATCAGCCCTCAACCTGGTAGAGTGCACAAGTTACTTTGTAGCATTGAGTTGCTGACCTGTACACCTCTGTGCCTCATACCTTGTAAATTACAGATGACGAAAGCATAATCGCGCGTTACAATGAGTCTTTGTGCATTTACTTCTTGATACGGGAGTATGTCGTGTGCGTGGGAACCACAGACAATTGAGTTTATTCTATAAATAATAGTATCAGTCTAAAGCACTGCACAACAGTCTGCATGTGAGTTTATGTGGATCACAATATCAGTAGTTGCCAGATCATACATTGTCTTTAATGATAATAAATCAAAAGATCAACGGTGTGATCAGATTTTTCAAAAACTGATATGATTCCCTTACCGGAAATTACAAAACATTTACTGCTTTATCTTTACATTTTTGCATTTTACATTTCTCGTCAAAAATACAAAACTCAAAAAGATTTTAGGTGTGTTTTAACAAAAATTTTAGAAAATCCAAAAGATTTTACATTTCTATCTTATTTTTGATAACTGATGGTGGTTGATGGTGATTTTCTAAAAGCTTGATGGACCATTTGAGTTTTGTCATCTTAAAATGAGAAATAATGAATGTTGGATGCTTAAAAGTTGAAAAATATTTTGAACGGGACTCGTTTTTGAGATTTGGTAAAAACTTAAAAAATTCCAAGTTTCATTCGCCCCTTCGTTGGGTCGAAGGTGGATTTTTTCCTGCTCATTCGAACCTTTCAAACAGTCGAATGTGAGTGTTCATGTGTTATTTTCACATTCGAACCATTTGTCTACATTCAAACCTTTAAATAGGGTCGAAGGTGGACAAATTTTCACATTCGCCCTAGTCGTTTGGTCGAATGTGGAGCCTATATATGCTTGATCTGCTCATTCGACCTCATATTCAAAAATTTTTATATTTCTGAGATTAAGGGATCTTGTTGCTCGTGATTTAAAAATGATATCATTGTGATCTACGTGTTTTACTGATCATTTCAAGATATCATTTGTAGGTATCCATCCACAAACAAAGTCACAATCACTGATTCTTTGACCGAACCCTAACAGGAATCAAACTATGATTTCTGACCAATAATTGTTAAAATTGATGTTAAAGATTTAGTGTTTAAGTGTTTTAGGGGGAGAATAAACAAAAATCCAGGGTTTAAACAACTTGAATTGATCAATTGATGATTTAGAAACTTCGAACCCTAGATTTTAAGTGAAAACACATAAACACTAAATAATAATCTAAATTGTTAATTGGGAAAGGTTAATCGGTCATAATAGATGTTGTTTAAATCAAAATGGCATGTTCAAACTATCTAAATCAAAATCTGCAATCTGAGAAGATGAACAGTCTTCTTTCGCCCAATTTTAAACGGTCGAACGTGGCTTTTTGGTCGAATGAAGATGTTCAAACGGTCGAAAGTGGAACTGTTTGGTCGAATGTATATTTTTAATCACTAATTTTCACATTCAAACCTTTAATTCCACATTCGAACCCCAATTTTCACATTCGTACCTTCGATTGGTCGAATGTAGATTTTCAAAATTAAAAAAAAAATTATATTTTGGTTATTTTGTTCGTTTTTAACGTGTTTTCTTGATTTGTTTTGCAGTCTAAACATGTCTGAACCACAGAGTTCTAGTGCACCTGCAGGATCTTCAGAAAAGGCGGCTGACAAGAACAAGTCGAAGATTTACCATTTGAAGAAGCACACAACTGTTGTGCATATCTGGGAGATCTGAAGAAACATACCGAATTCACCGGTATTGTTGATTTCTTAAAGAGAAGCCATGTGATTGTTGCCCTTGCTACTCCCGCCATCATATACAAAGATCATCAACAAGAATTCTGGAAGAATGCCAGAATGGATTATTGGAACAATGAATCTGCTGTCGTAAGTACGATTCAGGGGGAGTTAGTGATTATTTCTGAAGATGACATCAGAGAGGCACTGAAGCTGCAGGATAAAAAGACAGATCCAAGAGTTCTTTCTTGGATTGAGCAGAGAAAGTGTTTCCTTAGAATGAAATACAATGGACCGATTACTGATGGTTCATTACACAAAGGAAAGCTATGTCCGCAGTTTAAGTATCTTGCACACGTTATGTTACATGTGTTTGGATCAGTGAGTGGAGGCTATGATGTTATGAGAAAGAGTATTAGCTCTTTGATGGTTGCCCTAATCTTAAACAAGCCTTTCAATGTATCCGGAATGATACTTGAACACATGGTGGAACCACTCAGAGGTTTGAAGAACAAGAAGTTTCTGTTATATCCGAGATTCCTTAAGATGATATTTGATGTGAAATACAAGAACTTGAGAAGAAATCCTACTCAGATAGTAGTACAGGATCACATGAATCTGAACACGCTAGTAAGAATGAAGGGTTATAAAGGCGTGCCGATGAATGAGAGACCACCACTGAAGAATCTGTTTGGTCATTTGATTGATCCAGGATATGAAGATCCAGGTAAGGATAAAGCTAGGCATGCTAACAGTGATTCTGATGAAGACAATCCTTTATGCCCTGTTGATCCTGATGCAAAGAGAAAACGGCAAGTAGTGAATGTTGGCGCAAAGAGTGGAAAAGGGAAAGAGAAACAGGATGATGTAGAACCACCACCAAAGAAAGTTTCTAGAAGGAAGAAGAGTGTTGCGAAAAAAGGCACACATTTGGTGGATGAAGAATCAATGGATTCAGAGGAAACTCAGGTTGAAGAAAGATGGGATTCAGATAATGAGACTGTTAAGAGCACCACGCCCAAGGCCACTGTTGTTCGTGAGTCTGAAAGTCTAAACAAGTCTTTAGAAGAACAGAGGACAAAAAGTCCGATTGCATTGGATGAGATTGATGAAGGTTTAGGTTTGGAATCTGAAGATTTTGGAGGATCGCCAAAGGCTGGAGAGAAACAGAAGAAGCCTTTATATAAGCAGAAAGAAAAAGTTGTTAAGCCGATGGAGAAAAGAGCTAAAGACATTGAGAATTTGATTGCTGGGAAGAAAGTTCCTGCAGCATCTAGCTCTAAATCACCCATTACATCCCCAGCAGCAAAGAAATAGAAGACAGCATCTGCTGCTGAACATACTGAATTGCCAACTGATGCGTTCAATGATGGTTTGGATAGAGTTTTGAAAAAGCTGAATAAAGGAAAGATTCCAGTTGCTGAAGCTTCAACACCAAAGGTTACTATAGATAGTGATGTGATGACTGCAGTTAATCAGAAGCTTGCAGATATGATGAAGATTATTAATCAACAACAAGCAGAGATCGAACAGTTGAGGAATAATGACAGAAAGATGTTAGATGTTGTCAAATCTTCACATGAAAATCAAGGAGCTCTGGAAACAAAGATTAAACGACTTCAGAAAGAGAACAAGAAGTTGTTATTACATGAGCAGAGAAACACCAGAAGGTACATCACTATGAAAGAGGAGAACAAGAAGTTGACAGCAAACAACAAGAGCATGAAAAATATCATTGACGAGTTATACTCGAAAGCTCCACAATTAAAAGAAGGAGAAGAGGATAAAGAAAAAGATGAAGAACTTGTTGATTTTGAACAATCAGATGAAGAAGAAGAAGATGATGATGAGTTGAATGAGGATGCCGGTGATGCTCCTAAAAAGAAGAAGAAAGATGATGGTGATGATGATGGTTCAGGAGATGAGTCGGGTGATGGTAATAGCTCTGCAAGTTTTGATAGTGATGATGATGATGATGATGACAACCCTGATAAGTATAAATGTGAAAAGAGAGGATCGGGAAAAGACACAGGAGAATCTAGCTCGAAAGCTCCTGGTGGCACTATTGACGATGATAATATCTTCTGGAACGAGAAATTAAAAGCCTTATCTGAAGATGATATGAACTTATATCGCCAGATGTTGACTGATAGAGTCTGGACGATCGAGATGACTGGTAGGTTTCCAGAGATATTGAGTCAAACGATATGCGTTTTGAGTTGGAATATAATGATCCTGATCTAGAAGACGGAGAAGTTTTTGCAGCCGTATCTAAAGAAATATTGGAGGGACTAGCGAAACAGGTTGGTAAATCTCTGGAGGAGTTGATGAGTGAGAATCAGATTCCTAATATACCTGAGAAAGAGGCAGGTAATCATTCCGATGATAGAGATGTCCCAGTGTTTGAAGAAGTGGAGATAGAGGATATTTCTACTGAGGAATATCCAGAATACTTTAAGAATGACAAAGATTCTGGATTTCCTGAATTCTCTGATGAAATGTTGAGCCAGGCTGAGAAACTTGCTCGTGAGAAGAGTAAGAAATTTGTTGAAGAAGTGTTTTCAGATTGTCAAAAGCCAAATACTGAACAATCTGATGCTTTGAAAGAATTACTGAGGAAGCTTAAAGAAAAAGATGCTAACCATCCAAAGACTGAAGTTCAAGGTAGCTTTTACACATTCCATAACGAGTTATTCAAAGGCAAAGCTCTCGGCTGGAAGTATCTAAGACAGCTTAAGTGTGTCGCTGTGAAATGGGAGAAAGGAATTCTGTACTTCAACAGATTCCACGACATTAAGACACTACCATACTGGGCTGTTCGTGATATCTGCAGACATGAAATGTCAGGTGCTTCAGTAAACAACCATCTTGTTGGTTACTTTGCAGATCGCATGGCGACAAAGAGCAGGACGAAATGGGACGTGTTTATCCCACAATATCCTAAAAGGATTGTTCACAAGAAGGGGAAGGATGAGATTACGGGATTGTGTAAGGTGACTTTGAAGTATAAACCACCAAAAGTGTTGAAGCATATTCCTTTGATGCAGATTCCACAACACTTTTCAAAGGATTTTATGTGGTGGTACTATGACTGGAAGACAGCAGAGGCTATTATTGTTCTGAAGGATGGTTTGAAGGATTTTAAGAAAATTCACATTTTTGACCCGACGTGGTTAATTAATTTCTCGCACGAAGATATCATCATTCTTTATTATAATCCAATTTATTGTGAAGAGAAAGACAGTGAACAGGCAGCCAAATACCAACGTGTGGTATTCTTATGCTTTGCGTAGGATGTTAATGCAGGTTGTGATTTCGATAAGAAGCTGGGGAAGTTTGTTAAGATTCAAAATGTTGAAAAGAAGAAACCCAAACAGACTCATGAACCAGTGATGACGAAAGAACAAAAGACGTTATTGCGTATCAAACTGATGAACAAGACTATAGATGAAGAGCGAAGGCTGAAGCAATTCAAGCAATAGTCGAGGGGGAGTTTGTAGATACACGTATTGCGACTAATGCTATTGAATTGCGGATCTTATTATGTTTTGTTGTTATCGAGTGGTCGAAGGTGGATAGTAGTTGGTCGAAGGTAGAAACAGACGGTCGAAGGTGGCACTGGGAGGTCGAAGGAAGATTTGTTTATATGTATGTCCAGATTCGCCCACTGTATATGGTCGAACCTGCACATTTGACCAAGCTATTTGGCCGAATGTGCAGGTCTATATAAGGCTGAATCAATTTTGAATGTTAAACTTTTGGTTATTTTGTTTTCCCTCCCAGTGTGTGTTTATCCCTAGGGTTTTTATTGAGTCTGTAAACAAGTTATATCATTATAAACAATCTTTTGAAGTGTAATTAATTATGTTATTGAATGAAATGAATATGTTTATGATGATTTCTGTGTTTTGCTAGTTTTATTATCATTTTGTGATCAATTCAGGGATTCCGCACCTGAATTGAACTTGTTTGATCATAATCTTTGTTGATTAGCCGATCCTATACACATACATTCTTTATTATGTTAACTTTATCGACTGTGAGACTCAGCAATTACTGATATTGTCATCCACATAAGCTCACATGCAGACCATTATGCAATGCTTTAAAATGATATGCTTTTAGGTGTGTTAAAACTAGCATGCTTATGGTTCCACACACATGACATACTCCCATATCAAGGAAATTGCACAAAGCTTCATGGTAACACGTGATTATGCCGTTGTTATTCGTATATTACAAGGTATGAGGCACAGAGGTGTACAGGTCAGCAAGTCAATGCTACAAAGTAACATGTGCACTCTACCACGTTGAGGCTTATATCAATCATTATTTTCATCATAGATATGATACGATGCATTAGATGATCTTTGATCATCTAAATACATTCTAAGTTCCTCATTCAGTAACTTGGGTTTTTAAATTTACGCTCTTTTAAGATACCCTAACTGAATCTAGGTTTGTAAATCAATATGAAAAAAGATCAGTCAGGCTACCCCAGATAACAATCAACTTAATGACCCGAAACCACTGATTTTGGCAACCCTATCAAACGAAATTACGGTACCAAGACCATATGCCCATGAGGTGTTCAGCCACATAGCAAGCAGTTCGTTATGTTTGTATCACAAAGGTACACGTTAATAGGTCTACGAAGCCTACTAACACATTACACAAAGTCATCACATGTCTATTTTGACATTCAATTCTTTAGCATGTGATAGATCCTCACTGATGTACTATCATTTCCTCTTTTTCCCCATGAAAAATCATTTTGGGTTTTTTTAATTTTTATGGTTTTTCAAATTTTTTAATGTTTTTGGTTTTTATGAAAGAAACTGCCCCTAAAATTTAAAAAAAATAATTTTGGATTTTAATTTTTGAAAAGTGAAAAACTAAAGAAAACTTGATAAACCGATGAGGATTTCAATCTTGTTTTTCTTTTATACCATTCGCTTTTAACAAAAATTCAAATCGAGATTTATCAAAGGCTTTGGTAAAAGGATCGGCTCTTTGGTAATCAGTGTGGATTTTCACCATATCAATCAATTCTTTAGCATAGCAATCACGAATAAAGTGATACTGTAATCGGATATGATTAGCATTAGAATGATGAACAGTGTCTTTTGTGAGTGCAATGGATGCTTCATTATCACAATGAATGGGGGTTTATAAGAAATTGCAAACCATAGTCGCGTATCTGTTGTTGAATCCAATGCACTTGTGAACATCAATTCGAAGCCGCCACATATTCAGATTCACATGCTGATAGTGAGATTGACGTCTGCTTCTTGCACTGCCAGGTGATTAGCCTGCTCCCTAGAAATTGACATCCAGCCGTTGTGGATTTAGCGTCAATATCATAGCCACCAAAATCTGCATCACTAAAAGCAGTGAGGTCAAAGTTATCATCATTGGATAACATAAACCTTTAGATAACGTAGGCTTTGCTTGACTGCTGTGAGGTGAGATTGTTTCCGCTTCGACTAGTAACATGCGCAAAGGCATGTAGCAAACATTATATCTGGTCGGGAAGCGGTCAAATACATCAACGATCCAACGATGGCCCTGTAAATGTAAGGGTCAATGAACTCCCCCTTAGCATCAACTCCAATCCCATCATTAGGTTGAATGGGCGTGGCAATCGGTGTTGAATCCTCCATCTGGAATCGGCTCAAGACTTCAAAACATATTTCTTCTGGTGGATTAAGATCCCCGACGGCATCTGATCCACTTGCAATCCAAGAAAGAATTGCATCTTTCCCATTGAGCTTATCTCAAACTTTTCCTGCATGACATTTTCGAATTCCGTGCAAAGAATTTCGTTAGTCGAACAAAATATAATATCGTCTACATAAATCTGTACCAGGAGCAAATCACCCTCTGTTCATTTCGTAAACAAGGTACAGTCAACTTGTCCTCTTTTGAAACCTCTGGAAAGCAAGTATGTGCGTGAGCTCTTCGTACCATCGTCGAGGGGCTTGGTATAAACTGTACAATGCTTTATTCAATTTATAGACCCGGTGGATAGGATCCTCAAAACCCGGTGGTTGCCCAACATAAGCTTCTTCCTTGACCACACCATAGAGAAACGAACTTTTGACATTCATCTGATACACCTTAAATTTCATATAAGATGTGTATGCTAGAAACATTTGAATATCTTCTGTACGTGCGACTGGTGCATAGACTTCATTGTAGTCAATTTCCTCCATTTGACGAAAACCTTGTACTACCAATCGAGCTTTGTTCCGTACGATCACTCTTCGATCATCTTTCTTGCATTTAAACACCCATTTTGTTCCTATCATCTTTCGATCGGGTGGTAAATCGGTTTACGTCCACACTACAAGCTTCTGAAATTGTTGAAGTTTTTGTTGCATTGCATCTACCCATGATTCTCCATTCAAAGCTTCCTTATATGATCACGGTTCTACCTGCGAAACATAACAAGCAAATGACCAATCATGTTGTTAGCCTGATTTCTGAACTTTAGAGTAAAGGGCTAGGACTCCAACATTATCACTCGATGATGCTCATATCAATTAGCCACGTGTCATCACATTGCTACTAGGATCATCAATAACTAAATCCGACAGATGATAAGTGTTGATCCGAGATTCCGGATGTGCTATAACGGGAATCTCCATCTTAACATTGATATCTTTTGCTAAAACGAGATCATTACCCACATTTGATGTAGAAGGTGCATTTGTAGACTGATTTGGGTTCACTGGTGGTGATACGGTATTCTGGTTCAAGACTGCTTCACTTATAACTTCTTCATTATCATCCTACTCTAAAGAATCAAATGTATCAGAAACATCTTGGAACACTTCTTCTTCCATGGAAATAGTAACATGAGCATTGGTATAATTAGAAACTGTGGTCGGAGTTGTTACGATGATCGGACGCATCGCTGGTGAAGTGATTGCATTCTCACACTCGTAATATAAACAAAGAACAACTTCTTCAACCAAACTTTCTAGATTGAATGACTCAAATAGTTCTTTGTAGTCAAACATCCAATCGGGTCCTACGCCGGAAGCATTTTTAGTGTATCTTTGGACATACACATTTGACCACTCTTCAACACATTTAGTTCTTTTGTTGAAAACACGCTTATTTGGAGTAGCGCATCAAACAAAATAACCTTCTTCTATTTTAGCTCCAAACTTCTCATTAGGTTGTAACATAGTACACGACGCCTCAAATGGTTCTAGAACTCTAAATTCGGCTTTCGTATGTTGAGTAGTTCATAAGAAGTCTTTGCAAACTTCTTCACTGTCAACACTCGATTCAATGTGTAACAAGCTGCATGAATCGCTTAATTCCAGAAAATAACCGGAAGATTAGAATATCCGCAAGCATTGTCCTCACCGTCTCTATTAGAGTCCTGTTCTTTCTCTCTGCAGCCCCATTCTGTTGAGGAGTATAAGATGCACTGTTTTCATAATGAATACCTTTTGATTCGCACAGTGATATGAATTCTTAAACTCCATCCCGTTGTCACTTTGGATTCTTTTGATCTTCAAACCATATATGTTTTCCAAATGGGTAAACAGAACCTTCAGATTATTAAACGTTTCACTCTTGTGTTGCATGCACATCACCCACGAAAATCTTGAATAGTCATCGGTAACCACAAGACAATATAAGTCTCCACATATGCTTTTATGTTTCACAGGTCCAAAGAAGTCCATGTGTAAACGTTCAAGCGGGACACTCATAGAATTTACTTTCTTGGGTTTGTGGGAGTATTTGTGTTGTTCTCCCTTCTTACAAGATACGCACTTGTCATTTAGATAGAAATGCTTCACATTGACACCATCAACAAGTCCATTCTTCACAAGATTATTCATTTTCCTGAGATGAATGTGAACCATCCTCTGATGCCAGATGATCGATTCCTTCTCAGTTGCTTTCGACAAGAAACACGTAACTTGGCCCATTGAAGTTTTAGCTTTACTCATGTCAAGAATATACAAGTTGTTAACTCTTGGAGCTTGTAGCATAATCCACTCTTCTGGAATTTCGAAACCAAGCTTCAGTATGTAGCAAGCTTTATCATCAAAATGTACAGAAAACTTCTTATCACATATTTGAGAAACACTCAAAAGATTGTAGTCTATTTGCTTTACATACGATCTTCTCAAAACTAACAATCCCTTTACTAACACTTCCCTCCATTGTGATATATCCTCCTTTGTTACCGGCAAAGGCAACATAACCTTCATTAATATTCTTGATGTCAAAAAGGAGCTTCATGTCCCCTGTCATGTGCCTGGAAGCTCCATTGTCAACAATCCAAAGACTGCAAACAAGGCCAGCTAGACCTCCCTATACAAGCAATTAAAAGATTAGCTCCTTCCGGGGACCCAAGCCTTCATGGTCTTGGGTCGTCCAAAATCAACTTTCATAGACGTATCATTACTTTTAACAACACTCTTTTCAGCAACTTGACTTGGAACACTAGAAGACGAGGTAGCACCATTAGAAGAACCTTTTGGTAACCAAGTTTGCTCAGGTAATTTTAAAATTCGAATTTGTTTTGAATTATCAACTTTAGCATTTTCAGTTTTCTTTTGAACGACTTTTGTTTGAGCATTCCTAGTAACCTTATCAGATTTAACACACGAAGGTACAACCTCGGTCATAACAGATGGTTTAGGATAAACCTTCTGCTTATCTTTCATTGTTTTCACCATTGGTTTCTTCTCTGGTCTGTTCATGGCAATTCGGTTTCAATTGTCATAAACAATTGCTTGTTTTCCTCTAGGTTGATAGAACTGCCTCTGAGGATAAACAACATTCAAATCCCTTTAGTTTCTCCCAACCTCAACTTCATGCCTCTTAGGTCTTACATATGGACAGTGAACAAGTAAATGTCCTCTCTCCCCACATTTAAAATAGACAAGGTATTCCTCAAACCTATTCTTTTCATGACCTCTTGCAAAAGTGTTTATTGGATATTGATCCTCAATGCAATGCCTTCTTAAACTCTCAGGAGCAGGCTCTAGTGAGTTAGATGGTTCAACACTTCCAGTTGGTCTAATGAATTCAGTCAGATGAACTTTGGGCTCTTTGGAATCATCACCATACATTTTTCTGATTAATTCTGATGGAAACTCATTTGTTCGTTCATATGTTGGAAACCAGATTGTACTGGCTTACTAAATTTTAGAAATCTTAGAATAGTTGGCAAACTGTATGGGATATTCTTCATCAGAAAATATCTGATCGGATCCTTCCATCCGATAGAATACTTTCACGCCCTTTTTAGATTCTTTTACATCAGGTTTCTTTACTGATAGTTTTGGTTTTGTTTCAGCTTTAAGAGGATACTGAGCATTAGGAATAGGGTCACACGTAATGTGATTTTTCAAAGGAATATCAACATTGGTTTCAGGTTCTTCCTCAGCTTTTGAATATGAATCATCAGTGATAACTACCACATTCTCATTGTTAACCCCTAGTATCGGTCTCACATCTGAATCCGGATCACCCACACTTAAGGTGTTTGATTCGTTTTTAGATGTGCAAGTTGATGTTTCCGAACTCCGCATGCTAATCATGTCAAGATTATGATTCTCAAATAACGAAACAGACTTATAACTGATACTAGTTGGAACACCATTGGGATAGCTTTCTAATTTCTTGTTCATTTTCTCATACATGCATTTGACTTTGGTCATTTCAAGCTGTTTCTTCAATCACATTTATGTAATTGTTAACTGAAATTTGTTTGTTTGAAAGCGTTTTTGTTAACTCAGTCACATCTTTGTTATAATTTCCTAGAGTTTTGTTTAAAGCTCTCTCATTCTTTTGAGAAGATTCAATTGCGGTTTTAGTACTGGCCAAGTCATTTGTCAGGCTGAGATTTTCACTTTCAAGTGTATCACACTTTCCTAGCAATTTGACACAATCTTTACATTTAGGAAGTGAGTTAGAACTTAACAAAGTTGACGAATCAGTGAAAGCCATGAGTGTGAAATGAGCTTCCTTTCCAGAAAAGAATTTAAAATAATCAACTCTGTTGCAAGCATCATCCACCATGCACGACTTCTTGTGGATTAAAAAGTCAGCTTCGGCTAACAACTGATTAACATCGTTATCAAGAGAATTTAGACTTGTCTCTGAATCAGTTTCACTCTCAGAATCTAAATATTCTGAATCTTGAACATCCAAAACACTTTCAACTTGTTCATCAATCGTCTCAATCTCACTTTCTTCAACTACCGGTTCAATCACCGACTCTTCTTCTTTATTTGCTTCATCATTCACAACCTCTTGAGCAAAACATGCAACATTTCCTCTGGAAATCTCTTCAATACCCAATTGCATGTCATTCCAATTGAACCCTTCATCTTGCTAGATTACCAACGCTTTGTTGTCATTGGTATTTTGGTTGGTTGTTAGGATCTGAGTTTGTTTGTTTTGATTGTTTAACTAAATGATGACAATAATGGAATGAAAATAGAATGAAAGTGCAGCGGAATAATAAACTGTAAATCAAAACAAGAGAGTAAATGTTTTTCGATCGAATGCTTTCATTAATATATCAAAGATTACAATCGTACAAGTTACTCCCCCTCAGCCTGATCACACAGTAGTTTGTCAGAGAGAATGTTTTGTGTGTGATGCAATAGAACAGTACATGCACTGTTCTATTTATAGACTGACTCAAACCACTGATGACCTAGGCTGACGTCACCTAAGACAGTGACCTCTAACAGAATAACAAACTTAAACATCTGCTATACAAACTACTGTTACATTGAAAGCACTGATAGTAAACAGCTGTTAAAGATAAACTCTGACGATCTTGTATCCACTGCTGAAGCCTAAGTGCTGTTGCTTCCAGCAGTGCTTTGGTCTTCAGTACTTGTATCTGCTGTTGCTCTTCTTCAGACCTTTGGTCAGCAGTTGTTCTTCATCAGTTGTTTCCTTAGCAGTTCTTTGTATCAGCAGTTGTTGAGCAGTTGTTTGGATAGAACAGTAGTTAGGGTCAGCAGTCTTTTGGGAGAAGTAAGTTGTAAAGACTGTTTATTCAAGGATCAAGTAGATAGCATATTTTGGCTTTCCAATCATCTGTTCTTCTCCAGGTCAGCAGACCCAACAATCTCCCCCTAGAACAGATGATGCCAAAACTCAGCTTTATTCATTGATCTTTATTCCTCATCAGACTTTCTCTGATTTGACCTTTGAATTGTAATTCAAAGTTCAAAGCAAATAGGTCTTCTTCATCTCTTTCCAGATCCAGATTTAGCAGTGCTTGGTGATCTTCTGCACAAAGGCTGTAAGCATCATCCATACTGATCTTCTGAACCTTTCCATCTGACCTGAGCAGTGTCAATTCGTGGTTGTCTTTGTTGACCTTCCACTTTAGAATTTTTGAGTCAGTGGATTTGCTAAGATGAACCTTTATTCTTGATGAGTTGGGTGATGGTGGTCTTCCTATGAGTTCTCTTAGTTTCTCTGTTGTGGGATCAGAGAAATAATGGATTTGATTGAAGAGCCCTTCCTTTATGAATGTGTCAGCAAACTTTCTTTGGTCTTCCTCTGACATCTCCTTCTGCCTTTTGAACTGTCTACTTGCAGCAGCAGTGAGATCAGAGGTTTCAAGTAAGCTGTCTAGGTTGAAAGTCTGTTGGGGTCTCTTCATCATAGGCTCATCATTGTAGACTGGTTTTCTTGGAAGGCTGGGATCCTTCTTTCTATTCTCTTCCAGACTTTTATAGGTTTCAACCAATCTAAGCTCTGACCATCTGGAAACAGACCTCATTTCCCCATAATTGGCAGCTACAATCTCCTGCCTCATTCTTTTGAACTTCAAGGCTCTGACTGGGTCTCTGCCTTTGCCAAAATTGGGAATGGAGACTTTAGCTTTGGGATTCTTGGCCATTTCTTCAATTCTGATCAGTTCTTCCCTCAGAGCATGAGTAGTCCAGCCATTGAACTGCTTTTTGTTAGCTTTGTAGGGCTTGGTTGCCATTATCTGTTCAAGTAGGGATTCCCTTACCTCCTTCTCCAGGTCTACACTGAGAGGCATGGTTGACATGGAATTGCTCAGGGTCTTAGCAAAGTCTTCAATCCTTCTGAGTTTGCTAAGCTCTGCTGAATGGATGCCCTGAGCAGTCCTGTCATCCTTCCCTTTGCATTTCTCCCTGATGATGGCATCCACCTGTTCACCCTTGTATTTTAGATAGGTATCAATGTTGAGGGGAACAGGGAAATTTGGGAGAGATGGGAAGGATCTTTCAGATGGCTGTTCAGTATTGTAGAAGGATTATAATTCCCCCTTGAGTAGATCAAGTTCAAGGGGATACTGAACAACCAATGGTGTAATGGTTGGTGGTGGTCTATGGGTTGTGAATTTGGATGTATGTGGTGAGAATGAGGTGAGTGGAATGGCTGTGATGGGAGGAGTGGATTGGGCAGTTGAAATGGTGGTTGGTGATGTGTGAATGTTTTCATCATGCACAACAAAGGTTGATTTTCTCTTCCTTGTGTACATGATTTTTGGTGAAGGTGATTTGGCAGCAGTGGTTGGATTAACATCTGTTGGTTTTTTAGAAGAACCAGCAGATGTTGGAGTTTTGGTTGGTGATGTAGGTTTGGTGGTTGTTGGTTCAGGAGTGTGTGTTGGTTTGGGTATAGTGGTTTTAGTGGTTTGGGTGGCAGTGGTTTCAGTGACAGTGGTTTCAGCAGCAGTGGTTGTATCAACAGAGGTTTGTAACTTGGATGGTGGTTTTCTAACATGCTTGGCAGGTCTTTTCATCCTTTTAGAGGATCCCACATCTTCAGTTTCCCTTTGTTGTTTCTTCTTGAGTTCAATCAATGACTCTGCTTTTACTTCCAAGGTGTCAGCCCTTTGTTGTTTGGACTGAGCAGCCTTTTCAGCTTCTATGTTTGCAGAGTCATCTACTGCCTTATTCTTTTCAGTGGTTTGTGGTGGTGGTGCTTGATGTTGTTGTTGTGGAGCTGATTTGGTAGACTCTGGTTTCTTGGCAGACTTGGCTTGACCTTTTTGAGAAGGTGGGCAACCAAAAGGATCTAGTTTTGGTAGCCTATCTCTGCCACTCTCCCCCTTTTTGGCATCATCAGCCGTGAAATCATCATCAGTTTCATCCCTGAGGATGGTGGTAGGGGCAGAGCCAGTAGTCTTCAGTAGATGGTCCTTGATGGCTTTTATGTCAGCATGGGTATCTTTGTACCTTGCATCAACCATATTTCTGATCTCAGCCATGTAGGTTTCATGTGTTTGATCAGCCAATTTCCTGTGAGCTATGATGATGGGGGAAACTGATTTCCATAACTCATTGGCTATATCAGTGGTAGATGGTTGACTCTTGGAGAGATCTGCAATTGAGCTTAGGAGAAGCTTGACATCAGATTTGATGTCAGCAACAGATGTTTCAATAGCAGAAACTCTGGCCGTCAATTCTTGGTATTTTGACTCATCTCCTAAATTAATAGGATCATCTGAGTCCCTACCAGTGGTAGTTTTATCTGATTCAGGCCTAATAGGGGAATCAGATGCCCCTTTTTCTTGGTACTGGGGACTTCCAACTGTTTTTGGAGACACTATGGTGGCTTCAACAGTTGTTGCCTTCAAGAGAGTCTTAGTTATGAAATCACTGTCCTGATGTGAGACAATGGTCTCTACATCAGTAGTGGCTGCTCCACTTGAAAACTCACCTAGAGTTTCATTGAACCCTGGTGGTGTAACCTCCTCTTCTGTTTGGGGGTTAGCAGATTGAATATTCTCAGGCTCAGTCACTTGTTGGAGTATACTCTTAGTGACAGGTGGAAGAGAGGAACTGGGATCTTCCTGAGATTCAATTGCTTCAAACAGGGGTTGCATTGTTTGTGGAACATGTGATGGTGAGAGTGGTGGAGTAAGAAGAGAGTTAGCCCTGGGAGAGGGGCTTGTGAACATATGGTCAAGTGACTCAAATGCATCATGATGTGTGTCCCCTTGGCTTACAACATGATCCTTTTGAGAGGATTCATGGGGAGGTTTGTCAGGTGGAGGTATGTCCAACTGTTGTGAGGAAGTAACAACAGTGGTTTCATGTTGCTTTTGTTGTGCAACAGAGGTTTCTTCTGGTACCTCAACATCCAGAAGCCTCATTTGTGGTTGAGTGGTGGTTTTTGTGGATGAATGTTTCTTTTTGGAAGTGGCTGGTGTGGGTTTCACAGCACTGGATGTAGTGCCATGATCACCAGGAGCAGTGGGCTCAACAACAGAGGTTTTGACAACAGTTGTTGCCTTTGTCCTCTTTGTTTGTGTTTTAGAAACTTTAGACACTTTTGACACTTTTTCTTGGGTGCTTCCACCCAGCATTCTTGTGAAAGTTTCATCAGTTAAGCTTTTCATTTGCATAGCAGCACCCTTTTTGAAAACTTTTTCAGGTAATAATTTTTGTAAAATTACACTAAGAATTCGTGGTAAATCAGAAAAGCATTATTTGACCCAGACTTGACTGCTTTCACATTTGATACCAAGTCCATGAACAAACCCTGGGAAAGATTGAAGTCAGAGTTTGACAACATAGCATATCCCAGATATTGCATCCTTAATGGAATTTCATTAAAGGATGTGGACTTAGCAGAGACACAAAGAAGAAGAGTATGGAAGAAAAATTTCATGACTGGAGGGAAAAACTTTTTGAAAAGAGTTGATCCAGTCATCTGACCATCATACCCTCTTTCTTGGAACTCAGTGTGAAGCTCTGTTTTAGTGAAGGAATCCTTACCTGCCAGGTCATTCAGTGTGAAGGTTGTGGATATGATATCAGGGGTAATGACGATACTGGTTTCTCCAATTTTGGAAATAATGGATGTAGGCTTTTTATCTTGTAATAGAAACTCAGCATTCAACCAAAATTCTTGGAGTGTATCCAGATAAATGGGGGCGTTGGCGGTTAGGATGGGTAAGTATTTGGAATTGAGGAAAATGTCGATGGTGGAATGAAATGGAGTGTTGTCATCTGTTTTAATCAGATAGGGGAGACAATTGTGTGTAGCTTTGGCTTGAAGATCCATTGTAATGGATTTCGACGGGGAAAATGACTGAAGATTGATGAAGGGTTTAAGAGTGAAGAAGGCGGTTTACAGTATTTTGAATACAATGAGACAGTGTAACATCTGTTGTGGTAAAACAGGGTTTTTATAGGCTCAATGAAACCGCTGATGTGGCCGAACATCTGCTTGTATGAGCAGACGTGGCAATCATCTGATGGATGTAACATCTGGTGGAGAACAGCTGTTTTGGTAAACAACTGATACAAACAGCTGATGGATCCAACCGTTGGTTTTTTTTTTTTTTTTTTTTTTTTTTTTTTAATATAGTATATATATATAGATGTGGACAGTTGTTTTATCTGAACAGATGTTCTGAAACAGATTTTTCAACTAACAGTTGTTTTATCTGATCAGATGTTTGGAAACAGACTTTTCAACCAACAGTGGAAATGAATGAAACAGTGGTTGTTTTATCTGATCAGATGTTATAAACAGATTTTTCAACCAAACAGCAATTTTAGGAAAATATTTGATTTCTGAACAATTTATTAAAAAAAAATTTATTTGGTTAATCCATGTTTAACATGCCAATTCTGGAAATCAGATTTGTAAAGGTAGATGTGTCTAAAGCTTTTGTTAACACATCTGCCAACTGATCCTCTGTTGGAACATGGTGTAAAGAAATCAAACCTTTTTCATAGCTGTCCCTGACAAAATGATGTCTTATGTCAATGTGCTTGGTAGTGGAATGGGAGACTGGATTCTTGATAATATTTTCAGCAGCTTGGCTGTCCAACATGAGTGGAGTCCTAAGTGCAGTTATCCCAAAATCCAGTAGTTGATTCTGAAGCCACATCAATTGGGCTGTACAGCTTGCAGCAGCAATGTATTCAGCTTCAGCTGTTGAAGTTGAAACAGCTGCCTGCTTTTTGCTTTGCCATGAAACTAAGGCATTCCCTAGAAATTGGCATCCTCCTGAAGTGGATTTTCTTGTGGTGTGACAGCCAGCAAAGTCACTATCTGAAAAACCTGAAAGCTCAATGTTTCCATTAGCAGGATACCAGATACCAAGTGTGGGAGCACCTTTGAGGTATTTGAATATCCTTTTTACAGCAATAAGGTTTGACTTTCTGGGTGAAGCCTGGGATCTGGCACAGACACAGGTAGCAAACATAATGTCTGGCCTAGATGCAGTTAGGTACAATAAGGACCCAATCATACATCTATAATGTGTTTGATCAACCAGTTCATCCTTGTCATCAATAGTTAGCAGCTTGACTGTACTCATGGGTGTGCTACATGGCTTACAATCATTCATCTCAAATCTGGTTAATAAATTCTTTACATATTTGTTTTGGTGAATGAATGTGCCATTTTGCAGTTGTTTCACTTGAAGACCAAGGAAACACTGAAGCTCACCCATGGCACTCATCTCAAACTCTGCTGTCATGAGTTTTCTGAACTCTTCACACATTTGGTTACATGTGGATCCAAAGATGATATCATCCACATATATTTGAACAATCATTAAGTGTTTCCCTTTCCATTTAAGAAATAAAGTTTTGTCAATTTTACCTCTTGTGAAGCCAATGGATAAGAGAAATGTGGAAAGAGTTTCATACCAGGCCCTTGGTGCTTGTTTGAGTCCATACAGAGCTTTGTTGAGCTTGTAGACATAGTCAGGATGGAATGTGTCTTCAAAACCAGGTGGCTGACATACATAGACCTCCTCCTGAATTTTGCCATAAAGGAAGGCACATTTGATGTCCATCTGATACACCTTTATGTTGTGGTTGACAGCAAAGGCTAAAAAGAGTCTGATGGCCTCTAGTCTAGCTACAGGAGCAAAGGTCTCATCATAATCTATTCCTTCTTCTTGTCTGAAGCCTTGAACCACAAGCCTGGCTTTATTCTTGACAACAATACCCCTTTCATCAGTCTTGTTTTTGAAGACCCACTTTGTTCCTATAGGACAAACATCCTTAGGAAGTGGTACAAGCTCCCATACTTGTTGTCTTTTGAACTGAAGGAGTTCTTCTTGCATGGCTTCTACCCAACTGTTGTCTTTCAGTGCCTCTTGGTACTTGACAGGTTGTGTGAGGGATAAGAAACCTGCAAAAAGACAGATATTTGAGGATTGGCTTCTTGTGAGCACTCCCTCTCTGATGTTGCCAATGATCTGGTCTGGTGGATGAGCTCTTAAGTAAATAAGATCTCCTTGATATGGAACAATGGCATTTTGGGGTGATGGACAGAGGTTTGGTGACTCTGTTGGTGTAACATCTGTTGGTACTTCTGTAGAGTCAACAGATGTTTGGAATGGTAGTGGAGGAATGGGTCCAAGTGGTGTGAAACTTGACTGACTTTTGTCAACAGATGATTGACTTTTGTCAACAGATGATAGGTCAGTGGTAGTGAGGGGTGAAGCAGAGGTTTGAGGATAGGACTGGCCAACAGTGGTTGACACAGCTGTGGCAGAGTTTTGACAACTGTTTTGAACAACTGCACCCTCTGATGCAGAATAGACTTTGTAGTGACTGGGAATCACAACATCTGTTCTGTAATCTTGCTGTGGAGACTGTGGAATACCTGCATTGTTAGTCTTAACAGTGATATCTTCAAATTTGAATTTATCTAAATCAAATAATTCAGCAGGGTTTGCAGGGATTTTCAGAGATGAAAGTTCATTGAACTTAACATTCAAGGTTTCTTCTATTGTTTTAGTCCTTGTGTTAAACACTTTGTAGGCCTTAGCAGTAGAAGAATATCCCAGAAAATAACCACAGTCTACTTTGGCTGCAAATTTTGAAATGGAATCTTTAAGATTTAAAATGAAACATGGGCAGCCAAAGATTTTGAAGAATGAGATTAATGGTTTGATTTTGAACAAAATTTCATAAGCAGTTTTTTGATGTCTGGGGTTGATCAAAACTCTGTTTTGAACATAGCAAGCAGTGTTTACAGCTTCTGCCCAAAAGGACAGTGGCAAACCAGAATCTGCTAGCATGGTTCTTGCAGCTTCTATAAGAGTTCTATTTTTCCTCTCAACTACCCCATTTTGTTCTGGTGTTCTTGGGATGCTGAACTGCCTCACAATCCCTTTTGACACACAGAAGTCATCTAACTCCTTATTTTTAAACTCTGTTCCATTGTCACTCCTGAAAACTTTTACTGGCAAGTCATACTGTTTTTCAACCTTGGTGACAAAGTCCTTCAATATACCTGCAGTCTCATCTTTAGAGTGTAAAAAGTAAGTCCATGTAAACCTAGAAAAATCATCAACTATGACAAGACAAAATCTTTTTCTTCTTAGACTCATGATTTTAACAGGGCCAAACAGGTCCATGTGCAACAGTTGTAAGCACTGACTAGTTTTGGACTCATCAATGGATTTGTAAGAGCTTTTATGTTGTTTCCCTTTTAAGCAAGAAACACAATGCTCATCACATTTAAATTCTTTTGATGGAAGACCTCTGACAAGGCTTTGTTTTGAGAGTGTGTTGATAGTATTTAGGTTGGTATGACCCAGTCTCCTATGCCACAATTCTGTCTCCTTAGTGGAGGCAGCAGAAAACAGACAGACATTTGCCATAGGATTATCCTTTAACATATCAACAACATACACATTGCCACTTCTATGAGCAACAAGCTGTGCTTTGCTCTCAGCAATAATGGTATCAATCTTTTTCACCACTTCTGGCCCAATAATCTTACAAGTTTTCTTTGTGAAAAATGAGCCATAACCTTTGTTACTCATTTGTGAAACACTCGGAAGATTGAACTTGAGATTATCAATAAGATTGACATTTTCAAACTTGAGTTTTCCTGCCTGTACAGTCCCTGAACCCAACACCTTACCTTTAGAATCATTACCAAAGGATATATCACCCCCTCCATGAGCCAAGAAGTCCAGAAGTAGGGCTCTACATCCTGTCATGTGCCTGGAACCTCTACTATCTACATACCAAAGACTATCTAAACAAGCAGAAGCTCCCTGCACATCAGTAAATGATTAGTTTTGGTGAGTGTCCAAAGCCAAATTGGCTTTGGATGGATTCTCAGACCTTTCAGACTCAAGTTTTGGAAGGTGATCAGTGGTTTGGACCAATTTTTGAATTAGGGTCAACAACTGCTGCTGACCATTTGCCAGTGCTTGTATGTCAGCACTTGGGGCAGCAGTTGTTTGATCACCCCCTGACAGATGATAATACCCATATGGATTTCTGTTCACTCTTGGTTTAGAGGGTCTTTTTGGCTCCTCATAAACATGTGGCAGACTGTGACATGGAGGTTGACCATAACCTCTTGGGTATTTGCTTGTGGGTGGAGCATCTGTTACTTGGACATCTCTAGAAGCAGATGTTTCAAGCCTTTTTGTAACAGATGTTTGGACAGGTGTAAAGGTCTGTTTGGGCTTTCCTTTTGGAGTACTAACCACAGGGTTTGCAAGAGTTTTTGCTTTGTATTCTTGTATTTTTACATCAAAATTTTTGAGATACAAGCACTCTTTAGTCTTATGATTCTTTTTCCCACATATTGAGCATGTGGCTTTTGAATCACATTCACTTGTTCCTTTGTTGATATCATATGCTTTTAGAAGAAAACAGTTTTTGGTGATATGATTCTTCTTTTCACAGAAATCACAAAACAAGTTAACAGTCTTTTCCTTCTTTTTCCCTTTTTCAGGCTTCTTTTCAGCAGATGTTTGAGCATCTGCTGGAGAATCTTTCAGGGGAATGACCTTTGCCAAGGGAATGACCCTTGCCTGAGGAGCTGTTTTTCCCTCAGGGGTTTTAAAATCAACAGGTTTATAATTCTCAAGAGTATCACACTCATCAGACCAAGTAGGTTTAAATTCATACTTTTCAAGTTCAGCAAAAGATGAGGAACCTTCTGGTTTTTCAAGAACAATTTTCTTACCATTTGGTTCAGTGATTTTAATCTCTTGACCCTGCAGGTTTGTTGGAACTATCTCAACAGACTTTTGATCCTTTGTGTCAGTGTTTTCAAAAGCTGGAGCAGTGGTTGCAAAACCAAAGCCAAACTTCACATGACTTTTGGTCTGTTTGTTGAGTAGCATCTCAAAACCTCTACATGATTCCACCCATTTTTTACATTCAACTTGGGTGGACTCAAGCTCACTTTTACAACTTTGATATTTTGTTATCATAGTTTGGAGCTGGTCTTTGACAATAGTTGCTTCATGTTTTAGACTGCTAATTTCAGATTCTTTTGCAGTTAAACTTGTTTTCAAATCTTTAGTGAGTTTTTCAAATTTAACCTCATCATCCAAAATTTTCTTTCTAAGATTTTCATTCACCTCTTTAATGTTAGCAAATGCTATTACACATTTGTCAGAACACAACTCTTTGAGAATTTGAGGAGATACCTTAGCAGCAGCCATCAATGCACAATCACACTTGCACTCACATTCATCAGATGCACCCCAGGGATCTGAGAGATTCACAACCTCTTCTTCAGGTTTCTCACCTGCAACAACTTCACTAACAATATCATCAGTCACAACATCAGATTCATTTACCACTTCCTCAGATTCAATCTCATCAACCATAGCCATGAAACAAAAGTTTTCTGGTTCATTTTCAGCTTTGGCAACCAGTGCAAAATTCTCATCTGTTAGCTCATCAGGTAGACTGCTCCAATCAACAAAGCCTTGTGTAAAGAAGCTCTGTTGACTGGTCTCTGCAGGAGCAGAGGATGGTGCAGCAGTCGTTTGAACAGGTGGTGGAGCAACAGGTGTTTGCACATAATGGATCTGAGGAACAGTGGTTTGGACATACTGGACAGGAACAGTGTTTGAGGACTGTGCAAAATGAGCAGTGTTTTGCACATTTGGTCCAGGGGTATTATAGGAATTCTGATAAGTGTTGGTCTGTGGTCTTTGATTTGGGTAGGTTATCATAGGTGTACCATGTTGACCCCTACATTCCCTAGCAAAATGACCAAACCTATGACATTTATAACACTTGATCTTTGATTTATCCAACCCCACCTTAGATCTGCCAGTCAACCCTGGAAACCTTCTCCCTGTTTTCTTGTAAAAATTATTAGTTCTTACACTGAGAAGGGCCAATTGGTGCATAATGTCCATTTCTTCCAAATCATCAGGGTCAAAGTATTTCAGGTCATCATACTCAAAGGATATGTTATCAGATGCCTGTATATCACCACCACTTGCTGTGAAAGCATAGTTAGGTGAATAAGAATCAGAGTTAAAACCTGAGTTAAAACCTGAAGTTATGTCAATAAAATGATCATAACTCTGATCCTTTGTGTTTCCAGGCACCTCATCATGACCCAAAAGTGCTGTATTCCCAAACACATAGTCATCAGACACTTTTCCAGAGTCCTGGAGCTTCTTTTTCTGGTTAAGCTCTCTTTCATAAGTCAAGAGCTTACCATGAAGCTGGGTCAGTGATAGGTCTTTAAATCCTATTGAGTTTCTCATAACAATTGCAATAGTGTCCCATTTGTCTGGTAATGATCTTAAAAACCTATGGTTCAAAGTTGAATGAGGGTAAGTAAGACCAACCAATTTTAGTTCACTAATTAAGCAGTTAAATCTCTCAAACTGTTGAGTTAATGACTCTCCTTTGACATGACTGAATGTTTCATATTGTTGGTTAAGTATTTCACGGTTGTTTTCAATAACCTCCTCAGTCCCACCAAACTGCTCTTTCAGTGCATCCCACAACTCCTTTGCACTGTTACAGTGTAACAACCCAGCATATATATCATTGGGTAGAGCCATGGCCACAATACTGAAGGCCTTAGCATCTAGCTCAATTTTCTGAAAATCCTGGTCGGAGTAGTTTTCAAGTTTCTTTGGCTCAAACACTTTGGGATCTTCAGTACTCGGCACAGTCGGAACATGTGGTCCGAAGATAACCGACTTCCAACACCCAGTGTTTTGTTGAGCTAGAACATGGCTCATCCGACGTTGCCAGATATTGTATTCAGATCTGACAAGCATCGGTGGCTTGTTGTTCGTGCCAGTGTTATGTGGATCGTGATTGATAGAAGCCATTCTCTGATTTTTCAAAAGAACAAAGTCTGTTTAATAACGGTTGAAACGAAATTAAACTATTACTCTGTTTTCAATCAAACTGACAAACGATATCAATAATTGTGAGCTGATTATTAAATTGATTTGTTAGATCGAATTTAATTGACCAAGCTCTGATACCAATTGTTAGGATCTGAGTTTGTTTGTTTTGATTGTTTAACTAAATGATGACAATAATGGAATGAAAATAGAATGAAAGTGCAGCGGAATAATAAACTGTAAATCAAAACAAGAGAGTAAATGTTTTTCGATCGAATGCTTTCATTAATATATCAAAGATTACAATCGTACAAGTTACTCCCCCTCAGCCTGATCACACAGTAGTTTGTCAGAGAGAATGTTTTGTGTGTGATGCAATAGAACAGTACATGCACTGTTCTATTTATAGACTGACTCAAACCACTGATGACCTAGGCTGACGTCACCTAAGACAGTGACCTCTAACAGAATAACAAACTTAAACATCTGCTATACAAACTACTGTTACATTGAAAGCACTGATAGTAAACAGCTGTTAAAGATAAACTCTGACGATCTTGTATCCACTGCTGAAGCCTAAGTGCTGTTGCTTCCAGCAGTGCTTTGGTCTTCAGTACTTGTATCTGCTGTTGCTCTTCTTCAGACCTTTGGTCAGCAGTTGTTCTTCATCAGTTGTTTCCTTAGCAGTTCTTTGTATCAGCAGTTGTTGAGCAGTTGTTTGGATAGAACAGTAGTTAGGGTCAGCAGTCTTTTGGGAGAAGTAAGTTGTAAAGACTGTTTATTCAAGGATCAAGTAGATAGCATATTTTGGCTTTCCAATCATCTGTTCTTCTCCAGGTCAGCAGACCCAACATTGGTGGAAGTGGTTACAAGCACAATGTTTCTTTCATGATTTGGTGTATTTTGAGTTTGGTTAGGTTAGATGATGATGTTTGTCTTTAGTTAGAGTTTTGTGAAATAGATTGTCGGTTTTGGTTTTGATTTGGATAGTTGTTTTGACGGTTTTGGTAGTTAGTGTTAACTGGGTTTCGGTTTCCTTGTTGCTTTGGTTTGGTGCATTCTCAGGAAAAGTGTCCTCTTGTTCCACAACTAAAACAAGTGACTTGAGCTTTGTTGAACCCGTAGGTAGTGTTCGGTGAAGTGGTTAGATCTGTTCTTCCCGTTCGCTCCATGAATTCATGAGCTCTCTTCACCACACTTGCGAATGCCCACTGAATATCAATTAATTCCATCTTATCTTTGTTAATCTGTGCATAATCTTCATTAGTTAAATTGTTGTTGCCAATCTGACCAGCCACAAGTCCATTGTTTGATGCAACAAGAGCTGACACAAAAGCCACATGCTTTTGAGCTACCTCTGTATTCACATTATCTAAGTTGGAAGTTTCCAACACATCAGAACTTGAGCTTGATGGTTCTTGTCCAACGTTTGATGAAGATTGTTGAGTCATGTTCATCGTTGGAGCAGCTAACCATGGTGCAGACTGCATTGGAGCTTGAGATGATGTATATGAAGAAGATGAAGAAACACCATAATAACTAGTAGGATTGGTGGTTCAACACTCGATACAAAAGCAGTTTGCAGTGTTGAACTCACACCAACATTTGGAATGGCTGAAGAGGAAGAACTAGCATAATACAATTCCAGATTCAGTGGAATTTAATCTCTCTTTGTTTTTCTCTTTTCTTCAATCTCCTTGTTTTCTAACCTCTGAATAAACTCGGTCAAAGTCCAAAAAGGAAATGAATCTTTCTCCTTTAAGACTTGAATATGTTGGCTCCAATACACTGGCAAAGCTTCTGAAAGCTTTTCAACACATTCTAACATAGAATAAGAAATTTCATAGTTAGACAATTCAAATAACAAATGATAAAAATGAGTAGTTAACTCTTTTAGAGTTTCATTCCTAACAAAACTAAAATTCTCAAACTCGTTCTTCAAATCATCCTTTATGAGATTCCTTGTCTTTTCATTTCCATCATTCTTGCTTTTAAGCACTTCCCACAGATGCTTTGAAGTTGCACAAGGCCCAAATTGATGCAATAGATCAGTAGTTAAAGATTGTGACAACTGTGACTATGATTTCTTCTCAGTTGCATGCTTGTTCTTCTGATCATCATATATATCATCCAATGCAACCGTAGTGTTTGAATTCTCCACCATAGGCTACACATACCCACGATGTAACACTTGCCATGCTTCTCCACCATCTAACCCTTCCAAATGAATCTTAAACCTCTTGTTCCATGATGGATATTCAAACAAATCCATCAACTTCGGGGGTCGATTTCCATTTCCGGTAGATAAGTTATTCATCAATGCTCTGATTTTGAACAGCTACGGCTACTGCAACACCCCCAATAATCCGACATTGGTTGAGTAGGACTGATGTATTGTAAAATACATATATTTCTAGTGTAAAGTTTGTATAATTTTAGAGTCGTTTAGATAGTGTTTTTATTAGTTTTAGGCTTGTATCGGTCTATTTTATTTAGTATAGGTTTTTATAGATTTTTATTAGTTTGGGTCTCATTTTTGGTACTTATTTATTTATTTTTTATTTTGTAGGTGTTCATGGACGTTGGAGCGTAAAAGAGCAACTTTGGTCAAGTCAAGAACACCCGAGTCGAGAGCACGGAGTCATACTACTATATATAATAATAATAATAATAATATATAAAAAAACTTAATATTGCGACTTTTGTCACAAAGGGCCACGGCCCAAAGTGGCTTAGCAAAAGGTGCCACAAATAAATTCTAAAAGTTATCAGCCCATGGTCTAAGAAAATTAGGGTTTTGGAGGATTATTTTTTGGAGAGGCGCAGAATTATTAATTAGAAAAGAAATATCATCATTCGAGAGGAGGAGACTTTATTATCTTTTGGAATAGCCACATTCATTCAACACACAGAAGCTGTGATCGATTGGAGAATTTTTGAAGACGGAGAAGGTACCGGGTGCACTAAAGAATATTATTCGAAGACCCGGGGTTTGTTTTATTTATTTTAATTATTTAGAGACATGATGAAATTGTTTTTTATAGACTTTGAATTTATGTTTCTGATTTTAATTATGAACTAGACTTTTATGGTTGCTTAGGTTTATGAACTAGACACGTTTTATGCAGTATTTAATGTTTTTGGTTTTTAATATTGATGTGTAGAATTACATGACTTTAACTTTTATTGTTGGATTTGATATATGTGTGTTGGTGTTGATTTTATTTGAAGTTTGTTTATTGGTTTTGTGGAACTAGGCATGTAGAGATACCCCCTAGGTCTTGAAATCAATCTAGTTCGTCAACTTAAGTTAGCGTGCTAGTATTTGGAGTTGGAGTACGACACAAGTATAACAAACTAATATAATAAATTAATTAAGACGTGCAGTCCATTCTTGAGGGTAAGAAATCTAACTCGAGTTTGCTAGGTAACTAACTAGGCATTGTTCGGTAGTTGATAAGCGCTAGGGCGGGAGTCGCTACTTGTCCAGGTTTAGAGTTTTCCTAGGTTTTCTTCAGTAGAATTTAAGTCTGCTTCATAGTTTGAGGGTTTTAATCCAGAAGAGGTTTTAATCTGATTTGTGTGGGAATTTGGTATGCTAGGGCGATCCGGATCCATTTTAGCATTTCTTCACTTGTCCCGCCTTGAGTCTAGTGAGCTATCTTTGACAGGAGGTTTATTAGATAAGAATAGGGTCTCAAGTTAATTACCAGATTCAGGATTTATTGCTAGTGTCTAGGGATTTTACCTAAGTAACCAACCTTCTTCCTATCTGATTTCTCCAAGCTCCTAGGTTCGTATAAGCAGTTGAGGTTATTTTGTTTATATTTAGTTTCTTCTAAGTTTATAATTATTAGTTTAAAATACCCCCCATTTAAGTATATATTTATTTAGGCTAGTATTCGGTAGAGGTTGTGATCTAGAGTTGCGTTCGCGTCTTTGGGTTCGATACTCGGTCTTATCTGTTTACTGCTTTGCGACCGGTATACTTGCCGTGCGTGTGTAGTTTTTAGGTGAGTCGTTTTAATTAAAGCTTATGTTATTTTTATATATACATTTACACACATCAAGTTTTTGGCGCCGTTGCCGGGGACGCAATTAGCACTCTTGAGAATTATCCGATCCGTTTCTGGTCTACTATTTTGTGAATAATTTTTGCTTTTATTTTTTTATTATTATTTTTTATTCGTAATATATAATTTTTTTATCATGTGCGAGATCTGCGGAGGACCCCACTTTACCGTAAGATGCCCTCATTCATTTTCATCAGGGTATTCCACGGATTATTATTCTAACACGTATTTGCAGCCGCAGCCATATCAGTCATACCAGCCTTCATACCCACAGGCTAACCGGTGGTTTAACCCTGCAACATCTGAGTCACTAGATAGAATAAAAAGTCGACTTGATCGTCTACAAGATGGGGTGTATGAGGAAAGGCATGGTGGTAACTCGTCAGAGTATCCACCTAGCCAACATTTGTATCCACATCCCGCTTATCGGGATGTCTCGTCTCACACTAGAACCGACCTTGCCGCCTTCCTTGCTAATCAACAGCTCATGCTCGAGGATATCGATTCTTTGCTATCCAAGCGCACCAGCTATTTGAGGGAACAAGATGCGGCATTTAAGAGGCTAGAGGCTCAGGTGGATGAACTGAAGACCATAATGGACGTTGAAGTCCCACCTCCAGTTCAGCAGGTTTATTTCACAAATGATGACCCAGACGAGAAGGTAACATTTACATTACCTAATTGCATTAGGCCCGTTGCTGAAACTGTTTGTCCTTACTCATCTGATTCTGTACATGATTTAACTGACCCATATGATTCTTTACACTTGTCTTGTGAGGATGATATTTTGCAGGATTCAGGGTTAGAGCCAGAGACCATAATGGACGCCTTAGTCCCACCTCCGGTTCAGCAGGATGAGCAGCCTTGCCAGATCTCTAGTTCAGTAGCATATCCTTGGGAGGTAGATGTCTGGAGTGATGATGAGGTGATAGAAAGGATAGAGTGGGACGCGCACAGGAAAGCCATGATGGAGAAGATAGGGGAGGCTGAGGAAGATATGGATTTTTCAGAATCCACAGGCTGGCTGTTTGAGGAAGAAGTGGTGGAAGAAGAAGACACCACTGACCTGCTTGAAGAAGCAGCTGATTGGGAAGCAGAGTCTGGTGACGAGTTGGTTGATGTGCCAACTCAAGAAGTAGACAAAAATTTTGACCCAGTAGGTGACCTCGATATCTTAGAGGCACTATTGAGAGGATGCCTAACTGTGGAAATTCAGGAGTCACCAAACAAGGAAGATAAGAAAGAAGTAGTGGTGGAAGAAGAAGAACACCACAGCCCGCCCGTGCAGGCATTGGATATTACATTGCCACCACCATGGCCACCACCACGGGAGAAGGCTCGCAGTAACATGGACCAGAATCACAAGCCACATCCACATATCAGGTTTGGTCCAGGTAAGTCTAGGGATAGGTGGCCCAACCCGTTTGAATTTTTCAAACGTCTTTATCTTTTCACCAATTGTTTTTTGACGAACAATGGTGAACGAAAAGAATTGAACGGGTTGGACATGGGTTGGATTAAATATAAGCCACCTGATTAATACTTTGGTTTTTCCAAATTGTAGAGTTTGTAGGTATTTTGTTTATTAATTTTAGTTTGTGTCTTTGTTTGAGTCTAAGTGTGGGGATGGTCTGCATTCTTTTCATAGTGGCATCTTCTCGTCCGTACTCAATCTCCATTCAGGCGAGGCGACCCTTTAAAAATCATTTTTGTAAACAATCATCCCAACACAGTTGTGTTTTTTCTGTTTTACTTTTTGTCTTTTTAGTGTTTGTTTTGCAGGTTATTGTTGCAGCCGCGAATGAAATGCTATACGGTTGCTTTGCACTTGGATGGGACAGTTAATGACACGCTTTGCGAGGATGTTACTTCAATATTACCAGGGGAGTCTGTTCCACTTTACTTGTTATATATTTTTTTTTATTCTGCTTTCTTTTTAGTTCTTTTTCCCTACACATTGAGGACAATGTGCAATTTTAAGTGTGGGGATGGGAACTGCGTTTCTAGTATAGGTTGAGTCTTTGTTTCAAAAAAAAATAATAATAAAAAAATAGAAAAAAATAGAAAAAAATAAAAAAAATAAAAAAATTGAAAAAAAAAATCTCCCTGATTTTGAAGTTTGCATTATAAAATATGGGAAATGATAGATAAAATCAAGTGTCTGGCTTTCAAATATTATATGTATTAGAAGAATAAATAATCGAAAGCGTGTTGACTTGGGATATGTAGGTAGGCCCAGCCGGTAGAAAACTTTCCTTTGAGCTAATACACTTAAATATATTAAGATACCTTGTGGGTTCTCATCTAGGAAAAAATGGGGAAGCTGAAACCGCCAATAATAGTATAAGGAATACCATTATAAGTTTAAAACCGTTAGAATTTCTAATCAAAAGTAGAAGAAAAAAAAGAGTTGGATATAAAATAAGGGCAAGGCCAATGATGTCGTTTCTAGGGATAGGGACTCCGGACTCGACTCCCTCTGGGATTGTCTGAAAATAAATATCTAAAAAAAAAGCTCTTGAATTAAATAGAATCAAAGCGAAAATGCTGAAGCTTAAGGTGCCTGGCCACTGGGATAGCGACTTGGATTGGTCACACCCTCTGAGTTAAGTATGTTGAGATGAAAAAAAAAAACAAATGATTTTAAATTCTCTCGGTTTTCTACATAAAACGGTTAGGAATAGTCAATTGGTTGTTCCTTTTGTTTCATAAACTTGAGGCGGGATTAGGTGAAACTGTGGCTTCTTTAGTGTGAGACCCTAGATAGACTAAATGAACTTAAAATTTAACTAACATGATAAGGGGCTTAGAAACCGGCGGTTGGGTTTAAGATGACAAATATACTTGCAATCGCAGTTGGCACGTAATTAGATTTTTAAAATTAAAGTAACCTATGTTTTGAGGCCAGATTATTTGATTATGATTCCATAGCATAATTCTTTTTCAGGGACGAAAAAGAGATAAGTGTGGGGATATTTGATGTATTGTAAAATACATATATTTCTAGTGTAAAGTGTGTATAATTTTAGAGTCGTTTAGATAGTGTTTATTAGTTTTAGGCTCGTATCGGTCTATTTTATTTAGTATAGGTTTTTATAGATTTTTATTAGTTTGGGTCTCATTTTTGGTACTTATTTATTTATTTTTTATTTTGTAGGTGTTCATGGACGTTGGAGCGTAAACGAGCAACTTTGGTCAAGTCAAGAACACCCGAGTCGAGAGCACGGAGTCATACTACTATATATAATAATAATAATAATAATAATAATAATAATAATAATAATAATAATAATAATAATAAGTTTAATAATAATAATATATAAAAAAAACTTAATATTGCGACTTTTGTCAAAAAGGGCCACGGCCCAAAGTGGCTTAGCAAAAGGTGCCACAAATAAATTCTAGAAGTTATCAGCCCATGGTCCAAGAAAATTAGGGTGTTGAAGGATTATTTTTTGGAGAGGCGCACAATTATTAATTAGAAAAGAAATATCATCATTCGAGAGGAGGAGACTTTATTATCTTTTGGAATAGCCACATTCATTCAACACACAGAAGCTGTGATCGATTGGAGAATTTTTGAAGACGGAGAAGGTACCGGGTGCACTAAAGAATATTATTCGAAGACCCGGGGTTTGTTTTATTTATTTTAATTATTTAGAGACATGATGAAATTGTTTCTTATAGACTTTGAATTTATGTTTCTGATTTTAATTATGAACTAGACTTTTATGGTTGCTTAGGTTTATGAACTAGACACGTTTTATGCAGTATTTAATGTTTTTGGTTTTTAATTTTGATGTGTAGAATTACATGACTTTAACTTTTATTGTTGGATTTGATATATGTGTGTTGGTGTTGATTTTATTTGAAGTTTGTTTATTGGTTTTGTGGAACTAGGCATGTAGAGATACCCCCTAGGTCTTGAAATCAATCTAGTTCGTCAACTTAGGTTAGCGTGCTAGTATTTGGAGTTGGAGTATGACTCAAGTATAACAAACTAATATAATAAATTAACTAAGACGTGCAGTCCATTCTTGAGGGTGAGAAATCTAACTCGAGTTTGCTAGGTAACTAACTAGGCATTGTTCGGTAGTTGATAAGCGCTAGGGCGGGAGTCGCTACTTGTCCATGTTTAGAATTTTCCTAGGTTTTCTTCAGTAGAATTTAAGTCTGCTTCATAGTTTGAGAGTTTTAATCCAGGAGAGGTTTTAATCTGATTTCTGTGGGAATTTGGTACGCTAGGGCGATCCGGATCCATTTTAGAATTTCTTCACTTGTCCCGCCTTGAGTCTAGTGAGCTATCTTTGACAGGAGGTTTATTAGATAAGAATAGGGTCTCAAGTTAATTACCAGATTCAGGATTTATTGCTAGTGTCTAGGGATTTTACCTAAGTAACCAGCCTTCTTCCTATCTGATTTCTCCAAACTCCTAGGTTCGTATAAGCAGTTGAGGTTATTTTGTTTATATTTAGTTTCTTCTAAGTTTATAATTAGTAGTTTAAAATACCCCCCATTTAAGTATATATATTTATTTAGGCTAGTATTCGGTAGAGGTTGTGATCTAGAGTTGCATTCGCGTCTTTGGGTTCGATACTCGCTCTTATCTGTTTACTGCTTTGCGACCGGTACACTTGCCATGCATGTGTAGTTTTTAGGTGAGTCATTTTAATTAAAGCTTGTGTTATTTTTATATATACATTTACACACATGAAGGACGCCGCACAACGGGTTGAGTCGGTTAAGAAACCACCCAATAATTGACCATCGGTTGTTGCGGTTGTTGTGAAACCTACTTCCCTTTTCTGCTATAAACTGCTAGGGATTCATCGGTGGTTGTTGTTGTTGGGTCATGTTAGGACGGTTCATCGGAAATCCCAAAATGTTGTCCATGATGAAAAAGTTTCAACACTTAGAAAAATTTATCAAACTTTCTGGTCTAAATGTCAAGAGGTCGAATCAAATTTCTAACAACTCGTTCGACCTAAAGATTATCACAAATGAAAAATTTTGAAATTGGTTCAACCTAATGTAAGCACGGATGAGAAATGAATAGCATCAATGAAAATCTGATAACATGAATGAGAATGCAAAGGTCCGAATGAAATTTTCTAAACTTGGTTCGACCCAAATTCTAGCACAAATGGAAAGTGAAAAAGTTCATTCGACCTAATTCAAAACCCATTCGACCTGTCCAGTTTTCATGATCATAATTTTTGCAAAAACAAACAATTTTGATCTGATTCTTGAAAATTTTATCAATTTAGATTGAAATTATGTGGGTTATGATTCAGATTGAAATCTGAACAACTTTTGTGAAAGAATTTTTTATTTCGACACCAAATCAACTTTAAATCACTCAAAAACCATGTTTTATCAAATTTCTATGAAAACAGATGGAATTTTGACGATTTTAATTTGAAATATGAAAGATTGTTATCAAATTGAAATCGTGTGATTGAGCACAAGCTCTGATACCACTTTGTAAGATCAGTTTTCACATAATCAATACGTAATCAACATGAATACTGATACACTAGGTGTGAAAACCCTAATGATCATGCAAAATGATAAAAATGTGAATCAATACATGTGAGATTTCATTTTCAAAGTGTTCATTAATAATTAACTTGATTATAACGATTACAGACTCGATTAGATGAAACACACACTAACTAACATAACTGAATAACCGTCCATACCAAACACCTATATAAACAAACTCATTCGACCCTTCAAGGTAGTGAATAAAATGTAAGGATCTTGCGTAAGAAAATGAAATAAGTAATGTAGTATAGCATGTAAACGGGAAATCAAGAAGGAAATGTATATAACTAGACATTATAGGTGAAAGAAAACTTGCATGGACCATTAAAGGTCAATTTTCATGAATGTGAGGTATATGTCTAACCAATGATTTTGTAGATACGAATGGTTGAATTTTTGGATATGATGGAATCTACAAGATAGGTGATACGATGTTAACGAGTTGGAACTCGTTGTGAATGAACTAAATCAAGCTAAGTATGGCGTGGACTTGTAAAGGAGCAAGTCAAGCTGACATATGGATGGTTGGTAAACGTTGTGAAAGGAAGGTTAGTAAATTTGGATATTTTGTGATTGTTAAATAGAAAAAAAAATTGATATGTTGAATAGTAACCCCGTATGAATGAAAGGTAGCTCAAGCGTGATGTAGTTTGGAAAGTTTGACTTTTAAAGGTCAAAAGATGAGTGAATCATAGCTTAGACTCGGAGTTGTTAAGCAATGGACATATGTGTCTACAATAAGTAGTGCATGAAATGAACTAACGAACAAATTAGCGTTAATAGAATGACTTAAAAATTTACCTAAAAGGGGGCGGGGTGCATATGGTAGATGTACCAATTCGGTAGTGCCTAGGTAATTATGCCTAACTCTTAAGTTAAGTGAGAGTGAATGAGGAATGAAATGGTATGTATGTTGTGAAATAGTTAACCATGATCTAAGGATTTGGGATATACGTAGGTATATAGTCTAACTAATTACATGATTGAAGTAATTAAAAGGAATTTATAATAGTGGAATATTGTAGCAAGATAAGGATGAATACTAATGATGATTAATGCAATAATAAAAGATCAATAGGGTTGATGAGGTGAAAGATGGCCATGATAGTTCGGTATGCTTGATACTTACATGAAGGCTTGTTGTTAATACTAGAAGGTGTGGACATATAATTATGTTTGATCACGATTAAAGTCGTTGTATAGTCTATAATGTGGGCTTGCGATGTGGCATGAAACTTTGAATGAAGTGAATGAGTAAATAAGTAAGTAGAGAATGCCTAGTATGGTAGTAATGAAAGTGGTTTCGAGGACGAAACCTTCTTTAAGGGGGGTAGACTTGTAATGCCCCAAATATTTAAATAACGCAAATATTTGGTAGTAGGTGAACATGTTGTATAAAATAAAGGTTCATATCATATTCAAGACAACTTGGTCTCCAAGTCTTCGGTCAAACAAGGATGGCTAGTAGTGACATAAGTTATAACCTGAAATAACAAGTAAACAAAAGGGGAGGGGCTTAAGTTGAATAAAACCTAATTCATGGGTTAATAAGGGGAGGACTCAAAACAAAAGAACTCCATGAAGAGGAGTTCACGTTTTTGGAGAGGAGAAGACCACCCCAACCCCAAACTCACTAATCAGCCCCAAATCCATGCTAAAATCGATTATTGGACCTGCATGTTGGAAGATTCCTAGTCATCTAGTGTTAACAAACATGAGGAAAGTGGTAGAATTTCATGGATGATGAAATACTAGGGTTCATACATAATTATGTGTGAATTCATGTGGAGACTAGTGGCAAATTGTGATTGAAACTTGTATGCATGCTAATTTTGTGGAAATTTTGTAAATTGAAGAGGTTTCATGGAGTTTGGAAGTGGATGTTGATCTTTGAGTGTAACCCATGAACATTCTTGGTTAAGTTGATATGTAAATTGAAAGAATTTGATTTTTTTGCTATATTTGATGTCTATTGAATGAATGGTATGTAATGTAGGGAAGAAATATGATGATTTATGTTATGAGCTATGAAAGTATGCATAAAATGCTTGTACATTGTGTTTTAAATGTTGTATGCACACCAAGTGTTTGATGAAATGTCTAGATTAGTCTAACTTGTGAAATTGTAGGCAAGATTGGACAAGTATGAAAGTAGTATGATAATTGATGCAATTGATAGTAGGTTAACAAGAGGGTTGCGTCTTAGAGAGTATTCGTGTGGGAATTTATTGAATTATATGAATTGGTAAGAAGTATGCATTAGTAGTGTGTACACTATGCTTAAATAGTATGATGCACACCATGTGATGGTTAATTGGTATGATGAATGATCTTGTATGCTAGTGAGATATGAATATGATGTTTATGGTGAAATTCATATGACCTAGTATGTTAATATAGACATATGTTTGTAAAAAGAAAGTTTGTATTGTTGAAAGTTGACTTTCTGGAAAGTCAACTGACGTGGGAATAATGTGGTATGTTTTCTAGCATGATTGTGAGATTTAGGATTTCGTGGGAGACACGTTAGCTTGATTATGTGACACATACGTTGTTGAGTTTAATTGCTTGAAATGACGAATCAAAAAGAGTGGGAAGCTATGTTGTATGCATGTTAGAAATTGACCTATGCAAGTCAATGTGGTATATGAGTTGGATATGATTGGTTTATAAATGAACATGTATGCTAACAATGATGTGAACATGATGCCATGAAAGGATAGGAATGATGGACTCAAGCATGGGAAGCTAATGGGTCAAGATGAGGCAAGTAAACAAGCATGAACTTGGAGGACTTAAGGTAAGTGATTCCCGAACTTAACTTGCATTATGATATCGAATTTATATGTTAATGTAGCATGGGAATCTTGAAAGAAACAAATAATTAATGGTGGTGCCAAGGTAAGAAACTTGGTGATGGGTCAACCATAGATTGACCCATGTTTGGTTTCATATAAAGGAGATAACGGGTCATCAAGGAAATGTTACGCCATTATCGATGATACCACGTAATCCAAGTAGTTTGACGCCTAGGAAAATCATGGGGAATGATCTTAGAACCTTGTGAGGTTTGGGTTTTAAGATATGCCATTAAAGCATGAAAAATGCATAGTGGGCGCAACCTCACATCAGGTCCGGGCGCAAGGTGACCTGAACGGGCGCAACCTGACTCTGATGGACAAGTTGGGCTGATCTGCGCCCTATGGGGGCGCAACCTCCCCCTCTAGGGGCGCAAGCTTGCGCCCCCCACTGGTTATTTGCCTGTGTTTGTCGTATTTTGATGTTTCGCTTATATGCAAATATGACTCAAGTACGGAATGATGCGTGTGCATGTAATTAAATTGATATGTGTGTATACATAGTAACAAATACGGTAAGTAGATTTGTTATGCTTTTGTAAGTTGATAATGTGAGGTATGTATGGGTACTTATAGCTGGGTTTGAGTGAGAGTTTTATGTATGTAAAAGTTGGTTATTATGTGTAGATTGAGTATAGGATTGGAAACGTCATATTGGTCCTAGAGAATACATGAAAGAAGAGTAATATGACGGGTCAAGGTAAGTTGTGTATAGGAATTGTACGCTTGTATGTATTGTAAGGTTATTAAACTTTTATTATGAGAATGGAAATGAAGATGCAGGTATGTAAGTATGAATGCATGGGACTTGGAGGTTCGGATCGGGGTATCACACCCGAACTTGCAAGAAGGCATTTGAACAGGATCACGGAGTATTGTTGGATGTTATTTCCGCATCGTGAGTAATTTACATGAAGTCACCTATTGGACTAACGAAACGGTTATGCGGTGATTGCAGGTTATCTTGTCTACCTAATGAAGTAAGGAGATGATGAAGATCGAGCGAGGGAGCGGATTGTACGTGGTCACGGACTCATTACTTAATAAATATGAGTCATGTTGAATGTAATAAGAAACAATAAAAGATGTAACACCAAAATATCTCTTAGATATGTTTTCCAAACCTTTGAAAAGGTTCTATTAAGCAAGAAATTTTCTAGTCCGTATTTTCCGCTGCATATTTTCTAAAAGATGGTTTAGGGTGTTACAAATGAAGAAACGAATAGAGAAGGATTCATTCGAACCCACGAGGGGTCAAATGAACCCATTCGACCAATGCAAGAGGTCAAATGGAATGCCTATAAATAGGGAAAAGTTAGTTATTTTGAAAGTTAGTTATCATTTAAGCTTTTCCTAGTTTGTGTGTGTGTGATATTCTCTATATTAGGTCTAGGGTTCTAATCTGTAATATCTTTGATTTGATATAATACACGAGTAAAGTTATGGAAATTGCTCGGTGATTCGTTATCTGTTTTCATCATGATCATTACGGTTTATTTCTGAATCATTTTGCACAACCGGAGGGGATTCCGCAGCCTACAGTTGGTATTCGTGAGATCACGGTTTGTGATTACGATTCTAAAACGAATTCTCAATTGGTATCAGAACCGTGGTACCGATTTGAATGATCTAACAGTCGTTTGAATCAATCATAGCTTGATTTCATGGTTTTCAAATGTTAATTTTAGTTTTTGTTGAAAGGTTGAAACCCTAGAAACCCTAGATCCTTAATTGAACCCAAAATCATGTGATTTTTCCAAGTTTTTGATCATTCGATGGTTAGGTTTTCATTTCCGCACCTTTCTGTACAAGTTTCATCATCAAATTTGAACTATTAGTGTGTTTATGGACTGATTTACAGAAAATATTGAAGATGAACACGTTTTTTTTGCAAAAGGTTGAATGAGAAGTTGATTCGACCCTTCGGGAGGTCGAACGAGTGTTTTATAGGTCGAACCAACTAGTTACAAAGGTCGAACCAGTTTGATCATGGTCATTCGACCTCACGACAGGTCGAACGAGAGATTTCTATGTTCATTCGACCTTAACTAGACTCATTCGTGCTTATTGATTTTCATTTGACCTTACAAAGGGGTCGAACGAAACTTTATTCCTTGGTTCAAACCCTCTACAAATAGAATGGAAATTTTTAAAGAGATTATGATGATGAAACGTTCTATTGTGGGGTAGTCATGAGAATCAACAGTATGATAATCAGATTCAAATGACTATTATGGGCCAAAAAAAAAAGATAGATTTTATTCTGCAAGTTGGGAACAATCAAACCAGTTCTAGTAAGTTTGAGGGAACTTGTTCAAAGAGAAGAAAGTGTTAATCCAATCACAGTCAGCACAGATGAAGATTTTCATAGAAGTGCCGGTGTCCGAGTGGATTGTTTTGCACATAGTCACATTTGAGATGTTTAACTGGGTACTGACAGTTAGATTTCTCCAGTTGGTGTGAAGGGTGATGCAAAGGTTAAGTGCAGATAGGAGACATAAATGAGTGGTGGTACTATATGTTACGTTGAATATCTGATCGGTCAGTATGGAATTCTTCTAGCAGGTGTCCTATTGGACTACAGGTTAGACTAGTTGGATTGCATGTGATGTACTCGGACAAGATGATATTCCTGGGTACTGATGCTAGTGCATTACATTGTCGTCTTCACATTGGCGTAACTAGGTGATCTGGTTCTAATTCAGCTGAGCGTGCCGGTTGAGTTCGCAAATGATATACGTGGTCTAGCTGACTTCCTGCGTATTGATGTTGAGGGTCCGTAGTGCAATACTTGGTCGGTTCACAAAGGATATTGTATTTCTACTCAATACAATAGTGCATGTATTGAGGGGGAGACCTGTGATATTGACGGTTGATGTGCAAAGCGTTTGAGGATTCGCCAGCAACGTCCAATGGGGAGATTGTTGATGCACTATATGTGTGGCTGTTGTTGTCGGATAGACTAGGGTTGAGTCGTGTATTGCATAACATGAGATTGTGGTGATCCATAAGGGCATTTTATGGATCTGATGCATATGTTAATATAGACCAAAACATGAGTTGTTTGGTTCGAACCCTACAAAGGTCGAACCAGTTGGTTCGAACCTTGTATGGGGTCGAATGAGCTCTATGTTATTGGCCTATAAATAGCAATCTCATGTGTGTTTTTCATTTAAAAGATTTTGAGTTTGTGCTTTGAATACTCTCAAGGGGGAGGTCATGCCCGACCTCCCCGGCCCCGAGATATATGTTTATCCTACTGATGACAGTGTCTCTAACCGTTTCTGATCTAATACGAATTTGTGATTACATTGTTTTTGTATATTTCTGTCTCGTCTCAAATCTTCCGTCTGAAACCGAGTTGTTTTCGCTTAATCGATCCAGCAATAGGTTTTTAACCGAATTCTCATTAACCAAAAGGTTAAATCATGATCACCTTGAGATTTAATCGAGAATTTACTCGTAAGTAGACTTGAACCTTAATCAAAGGTTAAGTCATAAACACAAACGAGTCCTGACTATAGGATGAATCGCGAGTAGAGTAATCGGACCTTAACCGAAGGTCAAATCTGAGTCTTAACCAAAGGTTAAATTGTAAATCAAACTAGACCCTAGTCGAGGGTTAGTTAAAAAGTATAGGTCAAACCGTCATGGAAGGTTAAAAAAAATCATAGACAAATCAGAACAATCTCTAAAGGTAACCACTAAATAAATTTGAACCATTTTAGAGAGGTCAACTCATATTCCAACATGAACCTCGTACTGAGGTAAAACAAAAGCCAAGATTCGGGCTAAGCTTAAGGTTAAGTTACACTTACACTTGACTCGTAATAAATTTATGAAAGCCTACGGGCAAATGTGAACTATGCGTCACACAATTCGTATTAAATTCATGAAAGTCTAAGGGGCAAATGTGAACTATGCGTCACAGTAAATCATAAGGATCCGTGAAAGCTCACGAGCAACCATGAACTATTTGTCTCGCAAAAAAATTGAAATGCGATGAAAACAGAAACACATGGGACAAGTGTGAACTATGATTCACACGAATTTGAGCTAAATACAAGGTTTTATATCGTAAAACGAAGTGTTAAATAAAAGAAGAAATTAAATGCTAAATCAAAAGTGGGATCGTAGAAGACCCTGGAAAATGGAAGTGCATCCGCACCAGAGGAACGATCCTAGCCTTGAGCAAGGATCGTGTGAGAGTAAACGATGAATGATGTGATCTAATAAAGACATGTCAAAAACAAATAAAGTGAGATAAATCTCATGGGCCTTAGCATGTGATGGATGAACAGGTAATCTAAACACTAAATCATATAGTTGGCTGTGAATCATAGAAATGAAGGCAATGCCTTCATAATAAACCAAACGGGACCTGCTAATTCACTATGCATGCGAATACTAAGTAAAGAAAACATAAGTAATAGACTTGTGTGACTAAACATGGTAACATAACACCATGAAACAAAGATGAGTAAGAACCCTTTTGAGAAACGTTGAATTGATCTGTGGGTCAATAAGTCTTAAGGGACATAAATAAACAAAAACGGGTCATGGTTTAGTAACGGGCCCTATAAGGCTAGACCAATAAAGAAATTGCCTTGGAACCAAAGTGTTTTGAGGAATTAAATAAAAGCATAGTCCGGAAGGGGACATGAAGATGGAGTGTTATATACAAAATAATACCTAGATAACTAAAAGAGTCAAAGGACTTGGGTTAAATCTCAAATGAGATGCTTGCAAGAGCACGAAATATAAATTTGAAAGGCCAGATAAGAAAGGGTCATGAACCCTATGCTAATTCTTTCGATAGGATAAAAATCCTAGAAGCCCGAGGCATTGGGGCAAAAAGATAATAGGTGATCAATAGCCTATTATTAATTTCGACTAAGAGTGAAACTCACATACTAAAATTCGGATAATATAATACCAATGTGAGTTAAAGAATACACGAGACAAGCGAAGTGCTATCTGAGGTATTATATGGAGGATTCCATGGAATATTCTAACTCCAGATGAGTAAGGCTAAATACTAGCCTAGCACTAAACTAGGACATATGCATGTTGTAAGATCCCACATCGGTTGGGAAAGGGAAACAAACACTTCCTTATAAGGGAGTGGCCACCCTCACTATCACAACGCGTTTTAGCCCGTCCTTCGGGGGTGAGACCAATGCAAAACCGTGAGCTTGGTCACATTCTAATACGGCTGGGCGGGCAAAGCGGACAATATACGATACGAGTTACCTTGGGCTGTTACAGCCAGTTAAATGAAAGTTGGACTTTTATAAAGTCCAACAATTCTTAACTCAGAAGTTTCACAGCCGATGTGTAGAAATACATCACAAGTTGCAGCTCTGGGATTGGATGACTAACTAAAGCATGTGACTTATGAAACTAAGTCTATTTGTAGATGAAAACCCTGATGAATGATGAACCATTATTAGTCTAGTGATAGTTAAGCAATCACTAGAAGGTTCAAATAGGGTCAAGTGAAGTCGTCATGACTTGAACCCAGAGGAGTGCCTAAATGTAGCTAAGCCTAGTGGCAGGTGAAATCATTATCAAAACGGACACGCGGTGTCTAAATCAAGGAAAACGTGAGGTACGGAAAGGACTCGATGCTTTCCGGTAAAACCACGACATTATAGGAGGCCTTTCAGCCGAAATCAAACGAAAACTAAAATCACATTGAGGGTGGGTGACGGTCCTTGGGAAGCCGTCATGATAACCAAACGCAGTATGTGCCTTAGTGCATAGGAGTGATTCTAAGCAGAGTAAATAATCAAATGTATACCTTAAGCTCTCGGGGACTCAAGGGTTCCAAATACGCAAAGGGGTCAAACTGACGACTCTTGGTCAAACCGTAACACCCGTGGGTGCCTAAACTAGAATAACTAACTGCGAGAGCATAATCAAAATGAATAATTCATGTCAAATAGGTAGCACCTTGAAGTAGAGAGGACAAAACACAAGACTCAATAGTGAGTCGTAATTTGTTTAGATTCTAACCAATGGGTTATGCTCTGTAGAGTCGAGGAGAATAACTTGCCTATTCGGTAAGTGTCCCGGTTTCCTGGACAAAACCATTTTTAAAGGGGGGGTGGAGTTGTAACACCCCAAAATTTCTAAATGTTGTTTTATTATAATATAAGCACACGTGGCTTTTAATTGAACCGAATGAAGCGCGACTTTTACAAAATTCCTAATCTAAGGAAATAACTCCGTTAACCTTTTTAGCTAAACAAGGCTAAAACCCATTGTAAGAGACTAACTTAGTTAGTGGGTTGATGTAAATTAAACATTGTGGGTTATGGAGGGGCCAAATCTGCCAAAATGCAATAGTTATTATTGAGATAAAAAAAATTACATGGGAGGCCAAATGCAAGACCAGGAGATTGACCCCCATTGAATCACACACACACTAACCTAAAACCTCCCATTCTTACTCAAATTAAGCCAAAATCAAAGGGGAAATCCATGCATTAAGCAAAAAGGGATCATCTAAGGTCCAACACACCTAAAGGTATCAATTATTTGGTTTAATTTGATGTATACTTCATGTATGAACATGGTGAGAATTCTTGGGTGTTTTGTAAATGTTAAATTTGTGATCATTAGAGGTTGCTCTAGTATTAAGGAACCTTAATCATGTTTAATCTAGTAAAAAAGATGCTAATACATGCATGATTTGTGTGATTCATGTGAAATTATTAAATATGTGAAAGGTGGGTTTTGTCAATAGTTGAAGACCACACCTAATTTGTAATTGTAGCATCTTCTAAGCATGAAGTTGTGAATTTGAGAACTAGAATGTAATATGAACTTTCTAGAGGTAATAATCTTGACTATTGGTGGATCCATGAGGTCCCCAAGACCTGAAGATAGCTCAAGGAAAATAACGCCTACAAGGTGTTTGACGAAATGCCACAATAAACTCACTTGTAATTGGGCATTGACAAGTTTGATGAAAACTAGTGTGGTTACATGAATAATGTCTAGGAACATGCTTTTAATCACCTATGTGGATTACACATCTAGGTAAAAGTACAAGAGACTTTGTTTGGTCAAGAAATCTTGGAATGAGGTAAAAGGGAAGTACGCCTAAGGTAAGTCACTTGATGGCTTAAATCTCAATGTACTCCTAGTATGTTTATATGCTTATTTATACCCTTGTATATACTTAAAAGCTAGTAGTTGGAATGTCACAAAAGAAGCTTAAACGAGATTCATAATTCATAGAAAACGGCCTTAGAGGAAGGTTGTCAATATCATAATTAGGCTAACGGGTCAATTTGGGTAAGACACTAGATTGGCATGAACTTAAACCAAGGGTCAATATTATACCGATATCAATTGTTCTTGAGTGCTTGAGTACATTCGTAGACTTTATGTTGACAATCCCAAGCTAGTCTAGAAGCATAAAGGGGCGCGAGCTAAGGTAAGTGATAACTATGACTTTATACATACACGCATATTTTGAAAATGAAGATGTCATATAATTGAGATAATATGGTGATTCCCATGGGGTATAAAAAACATTGGATAAAAACCATGTCGTTAGTTATAAGGGCAATGCGAGTAAGACCGAGAGAAGTGGCACATGTGGCCATGGACACGAGGCATCACTACTATGGCAAAATGGCTTGGGCAGAAAATCAATTAGTCGAGCCGAGGCTTGACTAGTATGTATAAATCGATATTAGAACTTAGGAATCATAAAATCTCATAATTTTTACTTATACAAACCTTAACGGGTCAAGTAGGAAAGGAATCAAATCAATATGGTTATAATGTTAGAAACTAACATTCAGAATTGTCAGGTGACGTATTTTACGCCACAGGGGTAATTTTTAGTTACGCCCAGAACTACTGCCTACGCCCTAAAAATACGCCCGAGGGTGTATTTTACGCCTATTGGCATATTTTACGCCCTCGTTGCTTAAACCTTCTTTTATGTTATTCGATTTTATTAACGTTTAACGGGTTATCTAATCGTGTTTAACCACCAGGAAACCAGGTATGCAATAAGGATGATTGCCAGTTCTTGATTGCCTCTATCTTCAAGGGGTCAACATGAATACCTTTCTCGTTAATGACGTGTCCGAGGAAGTGGACTTCCCGGATCCAAAATTCACATTTTGAGAGTTTGGCATACAACTTCTCACTCTTCAGTAGCTCAAGAATTATCTTTAGATGTTGCTGGTGATCCTCCTTGGTTCGTGAATAGATGAGTATATCATCGATAAAGACAATCACGAATTTATCCAAGTAAGGTTTGCATACTCTATTCATGAGATCCATGAATACAGCAGGCACATTAGTCAAACCAAACGGCATCACCAATAATTCATAATGACCGTACCGAGTTCTGAAAGCAGTTTTGGGTATGTCTTCTTCTGCTACCCTCAACTGGTGATATCCAGAACGTAGATCGATTTTCGAGAAATAACTAGACCCTTGCAACGGGTCAAATAGATCATCAATCCTCGGTAGCGGGTACCGATTTTTGGTGGTCAGTTTATTCAGCTCTCGATAATCTATGCACATTCGGAATGAACCATCTTTCTTCTTCACGAACAAGACCGGTGCTCCCCAAGGTGAGAAACTTGGTCTAATGAATCCTTTGTCCAACAGTTCTTGAAGCTGCTTGGATAATTCTTGCATTTCTGAAGGAGCTAATCTGTACGGAGATCGGGCTATCGGTGCTGCTCCGGGAATAAGATCGACTTTGAACTCGAGTTGCCTTGACGGTGGCAATCCAGGTAAGTCTTCAGTAAAAACTTCCGAATAGTCTCGTACAATAGGAATTTCTTCCAATTTTCGTTCCTTAGCTTTTGTATCCACCACATTAGCCAGAAACGCTAGGCAACCCTTACGCAAGGGCTTGCGTGCTTTCATCACACTGACAATCTTCAATCCTGAACCGCAATTATCACCATGTATTACTAGAGCTTCACCGTTTGGGAGTGGTAAACGTACTAGCTTTTCTGAGCATACGATCTCAGCATGGTTTTTCGATAACCAATCCATACCGATAACGACGTCAAAACTTCCCAGGTCAATAGGTAACAGATCAATGCAGAACTTATGGTATTCTAGAAGCAGATTGCAATTACGGAAGACCTCACTGGTTCCTATACATTTCCCGTTAGCCAGTTCAATCGGGTACTTTTTATCTAGTTTACTAGGCTTCGAGCCAAGGAGAGATTTAAATCCGTGGGAGTCTTTGCATAGCAGTCTTGAGCCAGATGCCCAAATCTATTGCAACGGGTACAAAGTCTGCATTCCCCGAAATGACTTCTACCACACTTCTGACATCTCGCGGGCGGGTTCCGGTTGTTTCCAGCGTTAGTTGCATTAGCGGCAAATAACTGGTTTGAACCTTGATTCCTGCCTTTCTGACCGCGATGCTGAGAACCATCTGACCGCTTTCTCTTGGAGCTTTCGGCCTTCTGCTCTTCATCAACCGATTTCTTTTCAGACCCAACCGGCTTCTTTCCGGTATCACCCTTTTTCGCCAGTAATCCCCTACGGACAACATCATCAGTGAGTGATTTTGCTAGAGAGATGGCTTCTTGGATACTTGTCGGATGGGAAGAGGTAACCATTCCTCGAATTTCTGGCGCTAACCTCCAAATATACCTCTCTACCCTGACGTAATCGCGTGTCACCATTCGTGGTACAAGCGTCACTAGTTCGTTAAAACGGGATGTATAGCCTTGAACGTCAGAACCGTTCATGGTTAAGTTCCAGAATTCCGTTTCAACTTTCTGAAGTTCATTTCTCAGACAATATTCTCGAATTAACATGTCCTTGAGTTCCGCCCAGGTGAGATTAAAAGCTGCAGTCTCACCACGAGCTTGAACCTGCGAGTTCCACCGTGATAAAGCCTTGTCCTGAAAAGAACAAGCTGCATACTTGACTATCTGCGCGGGTGTGCAACCACTGATCGCTATAACCGACTCCATCTTCTCTATCCATCTGACAATGTATAGAGGTCCTTCGGTTCCGGAAAACGTCCTCGGGTTACAACCTTGAAAGGTTTTATATGTACACCCAGGGGTTTGATTTCCAGTCGTAGCACCGATGGGGTTTTCAGTGCCTATGCCACCGGCATTACCGCGGCCTCGACCAAGATTAGCATATGAATAACTCAAATAATTCAATTTTCTTTTGAACTAACACATAAGATTACATATTTAAATTCATATGCAATGTTTTTCAAAAGACTTTCGGGCTTCGCGAATTTCGAAAACATTTTCTCTAAATCATTTTAAGTTGTAGACTACAATTTTTAGAAAACATTTCTAGTTTGCTACAACCATTGGCTCTGATACCAACTTCTGTCACACCCCAAAATGCCACAGCGGAAGACTTAGCATGGTGATGACGGAGGTTGGTAATCAATTAGTGTAATAGCAAATTTTTAAGTATAAGCATTTGGACAAAAACCCACATATCATATAAAAGTTTTAAGACCCAAATGGATCTCATTATTACAACGGTCCCAAAAACTTATTTTTACACACGTCCAAACACAAGTTTTGCTAAAACACATTTTCGCCAATTCCGAAGCCCGTCTCATTACTTTGTACCTGAAAAACACGTCAAAACATTTGTCAACACAAGGCTGGTGAATTCACAGAGATTATTAAATAATACTTTTGCAAAACTTGCAAAAATTTATAAACCCTTTTCGCTTATTCCACGAAAAGTCTATCTTTAAACCCTTTTTGTCTTATCCACAAAAAAGTCAACTTTAAATTCAAATAGATTACTGTGACAATCATGCGGATTCATAAACTAGCTAGGAATATGATTATGCGTTTACATTATATATGCTCATAATCAACACATGACAATTTGGTCCCCCAATAGGTGTTGCACTACACCGAATTTGAAGTAGTTTTCCGAACTAAGACCAGAGCGACTGGTCGCGGCTAGGGTCGTCAACCCGATGGATCCACCAACACTTCGCTTGCCCTCTATACCAAGGCTAGTGATTATGAATGGCCCTGGGAACATTACCTCAAGGTTTCATTTTCTCATCTTTCAGTCCAGAAAGAAGGTTATCCGCCCATATACCCGTACACATTCCACAATTTTCGTTGTCTTTTCCCCGTAATCTATTTATTTTTACAACGTGTTTTTCCCCCAAAATATTTATAAAAACTTTATAAAAATGGGGCTGTGAACTCACCTTGTGTTCAATTTCTAGTTTTTCCCAAAAGCTCGATTCTTGGCCGACTCGATTTCCTAATCATGAAAATCGAATAAACGACTACTTTTATTTATTTTCCCTAAGTTGTTCACTCAAGTTAGACTTTTCACACAACATTTCCATAAATTTTTGTAACCTTTAGAAATGTGTTTAATTTCCAAGAAAATACTTGTTTTACGACTCGTTGGTGATTATGACTCGCTTTAGGTCCATTACTTGTTATTTTTATACCAAGTTACCTAGCACCTTAAATTTATGATTTTATGCATATTACTATCATAACACATGTCATATACACTCATGCACAAAATAATCCAAGTAAACATTCAAGACAACAAGTTGGTCAATTTGTCCGATTTTAGGCGATAATTTGGCAATTTCTTAAAATTCCAACTCGTGTGACAAGTCAAAACATGTAGGTTTCCAAATATATCGTTATTTATAAATTTTTATTTCAAAAACACACTTTTAGGGCCTGATCTAATTCAGACTTAGAATTTTTTTTAAAACAAGCCGAAATTCGCCTTTTTATCGCTTAATCTTGCGCCGGACATTACCAAAACCCTACTTCCTTATTAATACTCAAACTTTTTAGTCAAAGCCTATTATTTTATAAACTTTTAAGTGATTTTTATCTCAAATAATCAGGTCTTAATATCCCTTCCCAAAGCATCAGTTTAAGGCTCAATTTAACTATCTTTGGGCCTCTAATTAACCCATAACCCAATAATTTATAACCTTATTATTTTTCCTTCAAACTTGGGTCATTTTGGGTTAAATAATACCCTTAATTTACTGATTTAAATCAGACTTGAATTTCTTTCAAAAATCATGAAATAAAGTCCATATTTTAAGTGTTTTTAAGTCTAAAACTTGTAATTTTTCTTATGGAGTAAAATCAAATCAATTTCCTTCAAATGAGGGTATTTTTATACAAGTTTATAACTCAAATTTTCTGACTTAAATCAGACCTCAAAAACATTATTAAAACCTCTAAGTTTCCATTTATTTCATAACCAATTTCCAACAATTTAACTTATGACTTAATTTTTATTATCAAAGGTCATTAGTGGGTTTTCTAATCATCATTTTATACCCAAATTTTCTGTTTAAAATCCATAAATTAAAGCTCAAGTTTCAACTATTGAAAACCCATTTTTAATCATTTAAATCATACCTAGTATCCATCTTAACAATGTTAATCAAGAAAATCCAAATTTCATACATACATACACATACACGGCACACTTATATATATATATATATATATATGTGTGTGTGTGTGTGTGTGTGTGTATGTTTAGTTTTCGTTTTTCCATTTTTAAACTCATACATTATCATTTTAACATCTAAAAATCAAGCATATTATTATTATTTACGGAAAAAGACTTTTCCTCTTTATAAACAATTTTTTTCTTGAGTCAGGTTTTCTAAATTTTAAAGATCTATAACTAATTCACCCGATTATTGATTATTTGTTATTTGTTTATGAAATCTAATAGAGATGAATGAAAACATGCTTTTAAAGCAATAAGGTCACCTAGCTAGGAATATCAATCCATATTATTATTTTCATCGTTTTGGAACTGTTGGTTTAAAAGGTAATTGTTTGTTTTTCCTTTTTGTATTATTAATCTATGTTGAAGAAGATAACACTATAAACTATTCAATCAATTATTTGAGTTTTCTTTAATCCAACTTTGAACCTTTTTACAAAACTATAACTATAAAATAACATTATTAGTTACTAAATCATCATTCTAAATTTACTTAGGTTCAAGCATAGTTAAGTGATTCTTCTTGATTTCTTAGCAATCTCCTCATCATAATCAAAGTGAGTATACTTATCCCCTTTTTGGTTTCTTACACTTTTTGGGGTGAAACATGTACACCTATGAAACTTACACTTACACATATTCATAATCATTTTTACATACAATTCATACACGTGTTATGCAATGAATTCCTGTGCTTTATGCTTAAACATAAACGTAGTATACTTGCAACCATTACGAAATCATTAACTCCGTACAAGCCGACTTTAACAAAGGATAGCGCTATTTGGATTGACAACCCGCCTAGTGGAAAGTACCTATGTGTGTGGGAAGTCCTATGTCATTGTTTATGCTTTAATCTTTGTCACATAAGAGGTTTGATTTTGACCCGCGTTGTGTACTTTCGTGTTTTCCATATTTGCCTTGAATGAAACGTGACACATGAATTGTAAATCATTTTCTTTAAACTTATATTATACGTATACAAACTGAGTATGCTCACCAACATTATTTATGTTGACAAAATATTTTTGTACATGTTTCAGGTTAATTGTTGAGATATATCATGTAGGACATGTGGACTTAGTAAAGACTTAATCAAGACAACATGTGGAATAGTATTTGTACTTGATGATATCTGTAATTGTAACTTGAAGCATTGAATAAAATATTTACACTTTAGTACCATGAGCTTTTGAACAATCGTCACTACGTGACACCTCGATGTTTCCACCATCGGTTGGGGTGTTACAGATTGGTATCAGAGCCGTGGTTATAGGGAATTTGGTTATTAGTAAATGACCTAGACTATAACTAAGAACCTGTACTTAACCTTACTTGTGTTTATTTGTTTATTTGCTCTACTAACCTTTCTCCTTTGTCATCTCTCATTCTTTTCCCTGCCTCTCTCTATTTCTTTCTTTCTTCGTCATGTGCTTTGAGGATGTCTTCACTTGAGGAAAAGGTTTACATTTTGGAGCATGTTGGATATTCTTGGCTTAATTGCCTAACCTCGTTTTTCATTGATTTTTCATCCCTTCAAAGTGTTGAACTCTACGTGAGAGAACACGTGTAATCTCAAAGGTGGATGCATGTACACTAGGTCTTCTGGCATAGGCAAAGCATAACGCATAAATCCGAATCAACTAACGGACCTGTTATGCTTACGTGAGGATTTCTGGAGTGAGTGTCCACTTATAGGCTAAAACACGTCTTCATTAATCTCCAATTGAGTTCGATTCCTTGAACAGTCAAAGTTTTTGTTGGGTCTTATGACTAGACAGGAACAATCCAATGTTTTATGTTCCATCGTTGATCTTTAGTGTTCATAATGAACTGCTTTATACGTTATACCCCATGATTTTCATGTTGCATTTTATAATTATATTTAAGTTCCAATTTTCATAATAATTGAATGTATAACTTTCTTATTCTAAGTATTTTTGTAAACATATGATTCCTCTGTGTTGGATTCTTGAAAAATACCATACCGACGTCTCATAACGTTTGTCGGTATTAGTCTTTGCTACGTTTTCCCTTCCATGATTGTTCATGGTTGTTTAGTGATTTTTGTCAATATACTTAGTCAAACCAATTGTGAACCTAAAACTCGTGATTCTTTTTATTGCTTTTGTGATGTTTTTCCATGACGACATAAAAGTATACTCATTTGGTCGAGCGAATGTGCTAATACCCCACAAGTTTATAATCGTTTGTGCTTTTCTTGTACATTCAAATTCTTTTCATTGATTTTTTTTCTTGGGAGGCTTAGTTCATATCCTGGAAGACTTAACCCATCACCATTACAATCCTAAACAGATTTCTACCAATATCCTCAACCTAGTGTTTTACACAAAGTTTTGGGATGTCCTAATCAACCATTGCAAGTAAAACTCATCTATTTAACCAAACTTATATACACTTACTTCCCATACTCAGTACATTGCACCGCTACAACAACACTTTATACAAACAACCCTCCATATCCCATTATTATATCCCAAGGGCACAACACCTCGCTATCCAATATTGTAGGGATTTTCTCGTTCATCCAGTAACATTTTATGCACCCTTAGTACACTATACCGGACCTAATACCTTGGATGGGGACACAGTCTGATCTCAAAAATGATGCCTTGACAATTTCCATACTATTCTTATCAAATACTTTATCAACTCATGGTTTCTTCAAACTACCCACCATTATCGATTAGTGGTAATAAATATTTTGAAATTACTCACGTCTAACTTGTAGTTTGAAATTCGTCATACATTTCGCATTTAAAGCAAATAAATAATAATTTTCAATAAATGAAATGGGTTTACAAAACTGACAGAAAATTTAGATATACAAGAATTTATCAGGGCCTCTGCCATCATCCTTAATATCATACAAACAACCACCTTTTAGCACGTGCCAAGTAAAAGTCTGCAAGCGAACCAAAAGACTTGAGCCTTGTTGGTCAATTAGGGAGTAACTTCATCACCTTGGTATCAATGCTGAGAGATTTCATTTGACACATTCATTTTATTTTTCCAATTTTTTTTTTTTTTTTTTGGATGGATTTTAATTCTGTATTTGATGTGTTTGAGTTACAACTTTAATTTCAATAAAATGTGTTAATCATGTGTTTTATTATAATTAATGGAAGTTGTAGCCCCGTGACATGTAATGCATGAGTCAGTTGTAACATGAATTTTTTTTTCTAACGCTCATCAAAATCAGAAATTCCAATTCAAAATAATTAACATGGTCATTTATGATGTTTGGAATCAAGGAATTTTCTTAAAACCTACAAATTTGATTTATTTTGTTATTTAGACATTCTCATGGAGACGTGGAAATTTGAACTTCACTTTAATTTGATCTTCGATCATAATACTTTCCACACTCACATATTTTCTTAAACTCGAAATCATTAGACAAGATCAATTTTTACTTTATGTTCATAGATGGAAATTTTTAACATGTTATCGTTTCATCAGGATGTTACATAAGTGTTGACCTAGATTACAAGTTGTTTGCTATCTTTGCACAGATTTTGTATGCCTTAGTTTTCATGTCATAGCTAGAACTTACGTGAATCTTAATTACACATACACAACCTATATGTTTATTTGTGTTATGATCTCCATACACATATAATTGAATGTCATAATTGGTTTGATAAAACATTGTGCTACGTGATTACATATGCCTTGTTGATACGTTATTCTCAAAATATGTGATATGTGAACATTAATTGTAAGATTTTCTTATGAGCAATCATAATACCTGCATATTCTTGGATTCATATTTCTTTAGCAAGATAGGTTATTCATATCCCTGAACTAAACATGTGTAAGTTTCTCTTTGCGCAAACATTTGGACTGTGGAAACTTGATACACCAAATGACATAGAGAATCAACGAACTAAACTAGTATTCATGTTAGAATTGAAGCGTGAAAGTATTTATTTCACTCGTGACTTAATGAACAAAGTTAGTGTTCGAGCTTGTGTTGATGCGTTAAGTATTCTTTTAACATGGAAGCTTATGAGGAAAACTAATTCGCAGGATGGAATTTGCTTTCAAATTGAGGGAAACTAAGCATATGCTTAATCTCTCTCGGTGTGTATCTAGTGTTTTGCAGTCTAACGCAGTGAATGGGTTAGCTTAGGAGGTGAACCAGGGAGAGGGAAGGACCTCATCATACCCTAGCTGTGCGTAAAACATGACACCCCTCTTTTTACATAGTCTTCAAACTTTCAGTCGTGTTAATGTGTTGAGTTAGTGTCGTAGAAAGACATAGCACCCAATGTAAGGTAAATTGGCGATTGCGGTCCGGAACGTAATCACGAATTTACAGGTACATTGAGGTGGTATGGAATTCTATTAGGGTTTTAGGAGAGATTTTTAGTACATTTTCGAAGTATCAAAGGTGTGGTGGGTTAGCTGCGGTACACCCTATATATAAGCACTGATGGTGCATCGGGAATGCAACTGGGGATCAAACCAAGAACAAACCCTAGTTAGTCCTTAGTCTATAGTATTCGTTTCAAACTTAAACTTAAACATTGTGTTTGACTTCATCCTCTATTCTTTGAGTATGGTGATAGTCTCCGCGAGGTTTATACCATTCTTTCTAATCTTGAGTAATCTTAGTTAGCGATTCAATCGCAGTCATTCTCTCCATGATCCAACTTTATGCATCGCGCCCCTGTTAACCATCATCAGTAGGATTTAGTGCTACTGAGATCCTGCGACACTACTAGTGTCTCTTGAACCTTGATCGTCCTGGTAGACTTTAAACAAAAACTAACGTTGGTACTTCAGTATTCAAGTCTTTTGTTCTCCTTTAACCTAATCTCATAATACGTAACAATATTTTCATTTTATCATATACCAACTCCACTTAATCATTTCCTTGTGTACTTAGGCAAGCCGAATCAAAACCTTTACTTATTCTCAATCTTAACTTAAAACGTTTTCCAGAGGATTCTTAAATTCTTCAAGCTTTGTATAATCCTAACCAATCATAAAACTTAAAGCAATAAATTAATTAAAAAATTTAAATAAATTTCGAGAGGAAATTTTCTAAAGTATGGGAGAGTGTGACAACCGTCCCTTATACTTTATCGTTGTTTCAACTTTGGCCCTTTTTATATTTCCGCGTGTACAAATTTAACCTTTATATTTTTCTTTGTTTTTCTTATATAAATAAGATTATTAGGTATATTAATTCCTTGTATTTAATTTATACAAATATATTCTATTATGCTACATACAAGAATTCATATGGTGTAAAAAAATAAATAAATAAGTAATAATCATAACAAGAATAATTGACATTTAAGATGGTAATAGACTTGAATATGCATTACTTAACCATGTGAAACCTTTTGGTTGTTTCATTTCATTTATTTTTCTTTTAAAATTGCTTTAACTCCATGAATAAATGATATGAAATTTAATGCTCACCAATAACATATGAGTAGCTCTTATTTTGTATGCTAGGTTAGAGACCCGTGAACTTCACGGGTGAAGAAGCTTTTTAATAAAACATATTATCGACTAAATAAAATTAAACAATTTTTATAAGGGCAGTGTTATCTTCCCCTATAAATGATAAATCAAGATAAATAATGTTGAGATTCTCACGCATACAAAGTGCGACATGTGAAGGGTCGCATCATGCGATTTTACCGTAAGGGAATCTTAGTGTTATCGCCACACTTGATGCGTTTTCAGAATCGTGTACACCCAGTGCATCACAGACATATACGTCAAGATCTCTACAAAACAATCAAAGAATTCAACATTCCCATAAATAAACCAAAAGCCACGAAAACCCATCAACCAATCAAACCAACATATAGCAAATCACCAAATGTCTATATACAAATTAGTTAACATCTATTTACAAATTAGTAAACATTATTAATGTCATCACACACCGATAATTGAAATAATAAATTGCTCTAATATGCTTTACAACTTGTATAAAATTCCGCTATCTAAATTGTTCCGAATCCAACCTAATCAATCAATTGCACAAAAAAAAAAAAAAAAAAAAAATCAAACCAAAAATGAACCGATTTTGTTGTTAGATACTCTGTGTAAAAGGTTAAAAATGTTCTCGTCGCGCGGAGCCCTAAAATAAGCACACACACTTCCAATTAGTCTCTATTTTTCGACCCATAAACAACAAATTTGTGGGTTTAGATACTTACAAATGGCTTAGGGCTTTAATCTCTGATAAAGTTTTCGAATTGAACCGCCATTCTCCTTCTTTCAGTTGATAAGTCACTCGGATTTGAAACACCCTTGTATTTAAATTTGGATTCTGATAAACAACTAAAAAATATTCGAAATCAAATTTACTACATCTATAGTGTATCCCACTGAAGTCCACTCTTCAAAATTGCTAAACAACAATTTTTGCGAGTTTAGGAAGTAGGTCCTGCAAATATAAAAGGCAAAAATAGTAAATGTACTTACAAGCTATTGTGTTCCCACCATCATTAATACAAAATCTTGGTTCCACAGACATCCATAGGTGAGTAGTTTCAACATTGCAAAGTTGACAAAAATAAGCAACTTTAGATGCAAGTAATACCATTATAGGTACATACCAGACCTTATTTTACCCTCTTCGAAATCAGTAATGTTGTGGCGGTTGTGAATTTGTTATGTTAAAAAGTAAGTCAAATATATATAAAGAAAAAAAGTCAAAGATGTTTAGACACATAGACAATGGCAGGTGAGGTGACGGTGATGCTGAATTGTTCGTGATTCTAGAATGCAATTCTAAAGTTGGTCCATGCGTTCACATGTGTTATGGATCATGAAGTCAATATTTTTAAAAAATATATAATTCTTACTTTAGGCGAGTGGCATAGAACCTCTCAGCAAATACTAAGATCAATCAGCCAACGACCAGACATATCTATTAATCTATTATCTATCTATTAATAATATATATAAAAGAATTGAACATTGCTGACGTGACGTACAATGGTGTCTTTAACCTCTCTATGAAACTGCCACGTGGCATAATAATGGAAAGATTTTAGTGTTTTTGAATTATTTACTTTTTAAATTAAATTGAGTTATTTTAGGAAAAAATAATTTAAAAATAAATTTAAAATTTTCTCTCTCATATTTCCTCCCATAATTTTTAAACGTTTATATCTTTTATATACGGGATTTTTTAAAGAAAAAAATTACACCAAATTAACGAGCGTTTTATTATCTTTCCAATGAGTACCATAGTGCTATATAAAAAAACGGAGAAAAAATCGACTATTTTTTATGGGGTTTCGTTCATACAGGAAAAAAACACACAAAGTGTTCATGTTATTCATTAATCATGTTTTTTCTTTTAAACCATGTTCTTATCTACGATGTTGAAAATCAGCCCAATCGCCATGTTATCATTGGAATTTTACTAGGTATACTTCATCAAGAGAAGCTAGGAAAAAGAATTGCGCAACACTGCAACACATGGTGTCAGCTTATAGCAATGTTATTTTATTATTTATTTAATTACAAGAGTAATAATTATTACTATTACTATTAGTATTATTAGAATGGTTATATTTTTCAACCCCGGGACGCTCCCGTGAAGAATTGATAGTTGTTGGCGTGGCGTTCAATGGTGGCCTCAACCATTTCTTGATTATGCCACGTGGCATAATGAGATGCAATGGTTACAACTTCCAACTTAAGTGTTTGTTTAGTTGATTAGGTAAGGAATTATAAGAGCCATTAGAATGTGAGAAATTAGAGAGATGTGATGAGTTTTTGAATAGTGGCAGCTTATATAAGTGATTCTTTAAATGATTACTGATTAGGTTTTAGATTAGGGAATATGAATTATTACTTATTAGAATACTATGAACATGCAATGATTGAGAGATTTTGTGGTTAGTTAACTTGAGCCATTTGCAATAGGTTATCAAGTAAAATTAGATTTTTCAACCCCGGGACCCTCCCGGGGTAATCAGCTAGTATATATAAAAGAAAATTGAACATTGCTGACGTGGCGTGTAATGGTGCTTTCACCCTTTCCATGAAACTGCCACGTGGCATCATAATTGAAAGATTTTAATGTTTTTGAATTATTTCCTTTTTTAATTAAATTGAGTTATTTTAAGAAAAAAGAATTTAAAAATAAATTTAAAATTTTCTCTCTCATATTTCCTCCCATAATTTTTAAACGTTTATATCTTTTATATACGAAATTTTTAAACCCTTATTATAGAGAAAACATTAGAAACTCTTACTTCCCAAGTTTTTTTATATGAAAATTTTAGGGCGTGTAATATACATGGTTTTAAGCACTTTAAGCAAAAAAAATATAAAAAAAAAGCGCCAAACACGTTTTTTTTTAAAAGAAAATTTTTTCGAGTAACACATGTAAAGCGAAATTAACATTTATTAACAATGTGTTACGTGAAAACTTATTTACTTTTTTAAAACAACGTGCTCGCCGCTTTTTTATTTTTTGGCTCAAAATGCTTAAAATCATGTATATTACATACCCTCAAATATTTATATAAAAAAAAGCTCGGGAAATTAGAGTTCCATAGTTTTCACTATAACAAGGTTTTCCAATATAACCTTATACTATATATACACACACACACACACATGTAAAAAGTGATGATAGTGTGGCAATACTATTGTATGCTTTTTTGTTTTCTTATTGGGTTGGTTTTGGATATTAATAAAGACCTAGAGGGTGTTTGGGATTGAGTTTTGAATCAGATTTTTAGATTATTGCGTTTTGAAAACGCAGTTTGTATTTCGTTTTGAAAACGCATATAATCAGTTTTTTAGGCTACCAAAACGCAATAATCTATAAGCAGCTCCACCCATGCTTTTCCAAAACGCATAATCTGTTTTGAATAATCAATCCCAAACACGCTCTTAGTTTTTATGACGTGGGAGATGAGTAGGCATGTTCTTATGCGTTTTTTAGTTTCTTTATTGTTGATGCTCTAATGATCCTCCGAAAGGCGCGGGATTAATTAATTACTAGTTTCATTAAAGTATTCAAGCTAGATTTCTATAAAGTTTAATACTCAACGGTCTTCATTATTTCTTTTCCTTACTAATTTTGACTTTTTATTAATACGAAGAAATGGCCTTCCATTCCAGGTAAGGGAACACAACCTTTGGGTATGTTCTATACAGACATACGAATACAACAATAAAATATAATAGAAGCATAGATAAAATATCTAAATGAAAAATTCCATACATCAATGCGTAATTCTTGAATAATACTTTTGTTTAACTTTCAAGTAATATCATTGAAAATGAATTATTTTAACATTTATTATTAATGCCATGTATATAACTAACAAGAAGGGAGTTTGGTTCTTAATGGTCGTGAACAGGAGGTTAACGGAGCTTGTTACACTTTGGATGGTGGTGGTGGTTACTTAGGAGATGGTGACTTAGGAGGTGGTGGTGGAGACTTTTTATGAATAGTTGCTGGAGGTTTTCGTTTTGGTGGTTTAGTTGTAGATGGTGCTGGGGATGGAGTCATGGACGGTGATGGTGACTTAGGAGACTTTTTATGAATAGTTGCTGGAGGTTTTCGTTTTGGCGGTTTAGTTGAAGATGATGCCGACGATGGAGTCACGGATGGTGACTTAGGAGACTTTTTATGAACAGTTGTTGGTGGTTTTCGTTTTGGCGGTTTAGTTGTAGATGGTGCTGGCGATGGACTCACAGACGGTGACTTAGGAGACTTTTTATGAATAGTTACTAGTGGTTTTCGTTTTGGCGGTTTAGTTGTAGATGGTGGTGGCGATGGAGTCACGGATGGTGACTTAGGAGACTTTTTATGAATAGTTGCTGGTGGTTTTCGTTTTGGCGGTAGAGTTGCAGATGGTGTTAGCGATGGAGCCACGGATGGTGACTTAGGGTTATACAGATTTACCATGGAAAAATGATAGGTGTCACAATATACACACACACATAAAAAGTGATGATAATGTGGCAATGTTATTGTATGTTTTTTAGTTTTCTTATTGGGTTGGTTTTGGGTATTTCTAATGAATTAGTTTTTATGACATGGGAGATAAGTAGGCATGTTTTTATGCGTTTTTTAGTTTCTTTAATGTGGATGGTCTAATGATCCTCCGAAAGTCGTGAGATTAATTAATACTAGTTTCATTCAAGTATTCAAGATAGATTTCTATAAAGTTAATACTCAACCGTCTTCATTATTTCTTGTGCTTACTAATTTTGACTTTTTATTAATACGAAGAAATGGTCTTCCATTCCACGTAAGGGAACACAACCATTTGGTATGTTCCAAACAGACATGCGAATATAAAAATCAAATATAATAAAAGCATAGATAAAATAACTAAATGAAATTAAAATGCCATACATCCATGCGTATTTCTTGAATAATACTTTTGTTTATCTTTTAAGTAATATCATTGAAAATGAATTATTTTGACATTTATTATTATTGTCATGCATATAACTAGCAAAGAAGGGAGTTTGGTTCTTAGTGGTCGTGAACATGAGGTAAATGGAGCTTGTTACACTTTGGAAGGTGGTGGTGGTTACTTAGGAGGCGGTGACTTAGGAGGTCGTGGTGGAGACATTCCATGAATAGTTACTGGTGGTTTTCGTTTTGGCGGTGGAGTTGCAGATGGTGCTGGTGATGGAGACTTAGGAGACTTCTTTCCATGAATAGTTGCTGGTGGTTTTCGTTTAGGTGGTGGAGTTTTAGATGGTGCTGGCGATGGAGTCACGGATGGAGACTTAGGAGACTTTTTATGAATAGTTGCAGGTGGTTTTTGTTTTGGCGGTGGAGCTTTAGATAGTGCTAGCGTTGAAGTCACTATTAATGGTGGTGACTTAGGAGGCGGTGGTTTTTGTTTTCGTCTCGGTGTTTTTCGTTTTCGCGGTGGAGATGCAGAGGGTGCCGGCGATGGAGTCATGGATGGTGACTTAGGAGACTTTTTAGACTTTTTATGAATAGTTGCTGGTGGTTTTCGTTTAGGTGGTGGAGTTTTAGATGGTGCTGGCGACGGAGTCACGGATGGTGACTTAGGAGACTTTTTATGAATAGTTGCTGGTGGTTTTCGTTTAGGTGGTGGAGTTTTAGATGGTGCTGGCGATGGAGTCACAGATGGTGACTTAGGAGACTTTTTATGAATAGTTGCTGGTGGTTTTCGTTTAGGCGGTGGAGTTTTAGATGGTGCTGGCGATGGAGTCACGGATGGTGACTTAGGAGACTTTTTATGAATAGTTGCTGGTGGTTTTCGTTTAGGCGGTGGAGTTTTAGATGGTGCTGGCGATGGCGTCACGGATGGTGACTTAGGAGACTTTTTATGAATAGTTGCTGGTGGTTTTCGTTTAGGCGGTGGAGTTTTAGATGGTGATGGCGATGGAGTCACGGATGGTGACTTAGGAGACTTTTTATGAATAGTTGCAGGTGGTTTTTGTTTTGGCGGTGGAGCTTTAGATAGTGCTAGCAATGAAGTCACGGATGATGGTGGTGACTTAGGAGGTGGTTTTGGTATTGGTAATCGCAATGGAGGTAGTTTTGGCAACGGTATTTTTCGTTTAGGTGGTGGAGTTTTAGATGGTGCTGGCGATGGAGTCACGGACTTACGAGACTTTTTATGAATAGTTGCTGGTGGTTTTCGTTTAGGTGGTGGAGTTTTAGATGGTGCTGGCGATGGGGTCACGGATGGAGACTTAGGAGACTTTTTATGAATAGTTGCAGGTGGTTTTTGTTTTGGCGGTGGAGCTTTAGATAGTGCTAGCAATGAAGTCACGGATAATGGTGGTGACTTAGGAGGTGGTTTTGGTATTGGTAATGGCAATGGAGGTAGTTTTGGCAACGGAGGTAGTGGTATAGGTAATGGTGGTAATGAAGGTAGTGGTGGTAATGGAGGTAGTGGTATAGGTAATGGTGGTAATGAAGGTAGTGGTGGTAGTTTTATGGGTAATGGGGGTAGAGGTATTGGGAAAGGAGGTAAGGCTGTCATAGAGGGATCTAGTTGTTCAGACTTGCTATGCATGGATGATGGCGGTGACTTAGGAGGTGGTGGCTTCTTTGCATAACTAGTTGCCGTAGTAGTTTGTATTAGGTAACCTATGGCTACCACAAGTGACATCATAACTAGAGAAGCCATTTGAGGCCTATTCACTTTTCTTGATCTCATTGCTCTGAATTGTGATTTATTGCATGCATCTTCTCTCTTTATATAGTGAAACTCAATTGCCCACCTAGCAAATGAAAATTACGTTTATGTCCTTTATTATTCTGACTCGCTATTAATTGTACATTATGTTTAGTTGATAAAGTTTTTCAACTTCTCAATTTTGTTGGTTTTGGTAATCTTTCTTTCCCAAATACGTAGTTAACCTTTTAGTTACTAAAATATGCTCAACAGATTAACTTATTGGCTTACATTTGTTAACATGGGAAATAATTAGCTAACTTGGTTATAGGATTCAAACTTTTAGGCTTGATTTCTTCCACATTTCTTCATACATTAAGTTGTGTACATCTCTATTTTAGTAATTATAAATGTTATATTTTTTCAGGTTTTAATATCAATATTAGTGATTGTATACGTACATTTTTACATGTTCATAAGTGTAAACAGTATTAATTTTACGCATTTTAACAATTATAGAGGAAATTAGTGGGTTGAATTTATATCTTTGTAGAACTCCCCACACATCTTAATTTAGAGGTGAACTATGTCCGGAGGCAATAAGTGCATCTCCAATGCTAACTTCCGTAATAAGTCCGAAATTCCAAACTGGCATACTGGACCATGGCATGCATTGTAGGAGATGGTGAAGCAAGGTCTCATCCGCCGTGGGAACCATACACACAAACAATTTCTTTCTTTTTTTTTATTTATATAAAAGCAGAGTGTGAGGTGGTGGTCTAGATTGGTTTAGTATTTGAGTAAAAATAGAGTTTTTCAAATTAGAGGCCTGAAATGATGTGACAACAGCATGCTGAGATGACAAGTCTAATTTCAGACCCACCTGCGGCGTTCGAGATAACGTAAGCTTTGACACAAACTAACCAACTTCTCTATAAACCAAATGGAAGTTACCTGATTCACATCATTCCGGTATTAACTTGTCTTTAATCAGTTTGTGCAAATTTTATACAATTACATGTAAAATCTATAGAAAAACACAAATGATATAACTTAATCTCATTTGGGTCGAGTTTACGTTCTATGATGTGTTTTAATTAAAAAAAAATTATGGGCACCTCTCTTATGTTATTATCATAGTTATCAAAGGCGCTAGGCGCACAGGCCTTGCCTAGGGCCTAGGCGCGAGACACAAAAAAAGCGAGGGCCTGAGATAAAAAAAAGCGAACAAAGAAAATAAAGAAAAATATATTAAAATAATATTATTTTTCATCTATTTAGTATCAAAAGTTTTAAAATATTGATGTATTAGTTTATAGAAGTAGTTTTCCTTAGATAAAGTAGAAATCTGGCTGGAATTTAGCCATAATTTAACGAATTTGGCTGGAAACTCTCCGTAATTTGGGAATCTTGCTGAATCTGTGCCTAAACCATCACCTGGAGAATTAAAGCGCAATTTCCTCGACTCAAAGCGCAAATGCATCGCCTCGCCTAAAAAATGGGTCTAGGCGCAAGAGGCGATAGCTTTTAACAACTATGGTTATTATACGGCTGTTTTTATCAAACTTTTATGATAATAATAATAATTATAATAATAATAAAAAAATAATAATAATAATAATAATAATAATAATAATAATAATAATAAATAAATAAATAAATAAATAAATTGTTTGGGAGATACAGTTTGTTATACCTAAAGTCGTGTAGTGTATTCTGAAAGAGAAAGGCTCCCATATTTACAGGTAGATGCGCCTTTCAATGGATTGCGAGTTCTAGTTGCATGCAATTTGTTCAAAACAAAACTGAAAGAACTCATTAACATGTCAACCCTACTAGGATGGGGCTCTTAAGCAGTTAGAGATAATGAATTACATCCATCCACATGTTAAATACATTTACATATAGAAAGTATTAAAAATTGACTTATTTAAAATGTAAGTATTAAATCACTAAAATGCATTGTAAGTACTTGTTTTAAAAGTACATTATATCCTGTTTTGCAGTCTACACTTTCATATGGAGTTTGTGGATGGAGCGTAACGACCGGATTTTCAATGATTAGGAAGCGGAGTCCTATACAAATTGTGGAGAATATTAAATTTACCGCTTAATTTTTGTTACGAAATATGACTAGATGGAAAGATATAGATTGGAAAACTTGGTGTATTTGTCCTTTGGGTTGATGTTTTGTCGTTTGTTTTCTCGTAAGTCCTCACTTTGAGGACTTTGCGAGTTGTGCTTAATGAAGTTTTCCTTTCAAAAAAAAAAAATCTTGTTTTGCAGTCGAAGCAATACAAAAAGAACAAAGACTAATTCTAAAATGAAACTTGGTAAATTTATGAATGCTTAAATCAATAAAACAGGTGAATTTTATAGTGAGTCGTTATTGGGCAGGTTTAGGGGTGTTTAGAATTCGATTCGGATTCGAAAAATTCAAAATTCGAAATAGTTCAATTCGATTACCAAGAATTCGATTCGATTATTAAGAATTTGAATTTGATTCAATTCGAATTCGAGTCAGTAAATCGAATACGAATTTATAATTATAAATTTGATTCGATTCAAAATTCGAATACAAACTATACATGTATATTTTTTAAATATATATACAGACATACACATTATTATATACACAAATATACACATAGAAAAAAAAAGAACTTTTAAAATTTGATCAAACTCTAAGAACTCATAGTGTCTACAACTTTTACCATATCCATATTTTACATATTTACCTTATACATCACAAAACTCTAACAAACTATATTCTCTATTATTTTTACTATTCCCATATTTGACATATTGCTGTTTATCAGTTTTGTAGATTTGTATTTTATATGTTAAAAATAATGAGTTTGTATTAGTTTTGAAATTAAAAGTAAAATAATTTATTATTTATGGTGAATTTGAACTAAATCGAATTTATTCGAATTCGATTCGAATTCAAGTTTCTTATTTGAATTAAATACAAATCGAATAAATTGAATTTTAAACAAATACGAATTCAGATAAAAATATTAAAAATTCGAGAAATTCGATTCGAATAATTTGAAAATTCGTTATTCGATTCGTTGAACACCTCTAGGCAGGTTTTGCTAAACAAATTATCGAAAATACAAATTGATTGGAACATATTTTTAATTAAAACTACAAATAAACGAGTAGATTGTGCTAAGCAATAATCTACACGTTTTAAGGAAAAGAGGGAAAGAGCTAAATATTTAGAGCATTCACATCTTCTCTACTAAATTTCATCTATCAAATTACAATAAAAATTACTATTTCACCCCTAAATTTTCTCTCTCCTAATTAAAATAATAATACTTTTTCATACTTTTATCATTACATTTTCTCTCTCATCACTCACAACTACTTACAAAAATATGAAAATATAGATAGGGATGAATAGTAGTTTTTCATATTTAGGGTGCAACAGTGCTTCCACCAAATATTTTATCTCTCCTCCACTCACAACCACTTACACTCACCCCATATAATTTGATGGACACACTCACATACATTTGGTGGATGTGAGTGCTCTTACAAAATCAAAGGAAAATCAGGGTCTTTGGTTTATAAATTTGTGTCTGAAAACTGAGTCAACCCACCATTGGCTTTTACCGCATGATATGGCTCGTTTAGAATTTTTTTCGTTCATTATTCGTGCGCCCAGTTACGGATGGCAATCAAACCCGAAACCCGATACATTTGGGACGGGTTTGGGGTCGGGTAATCGGGTATGGATCCGGGTTTGGGATTAATTTTTATTTTTTATATTTTGTGGGTTTGGGACGAGTTTGGGATTTGATGATATACCCGTTTACTCGACCCAATTACCCGATAATGTATACCCGTTTACCCGATTAGATACCCAATATAATTTCTAATATATCTTTTTAAATATGTATACATAATATATCAAATTGTCCATCTAGATTGTCATCTTGTGCTAAAAATTATCAAAAATTAGTGTATACTATTTGTTATCTATGTCTTTGAGTGTATTTATATGGTTTAAGTATTTTATATTTATACATTGTAATCATTTACATAGATATTTAATAATGCTAAATGTAATTGGTTAATGGTTACATAATAGATAGCCGTCGGGTCTTTGGTCGGATATGCTCAATGGGTAAGTTTTAAAAATTAATGGGTTTACCCGAAACCCACGGGTATACCCGATACCCGATGGGTAATTACCCGACACAAACCCGACGGGTTTTGGGCCGGGTTTGGGACAAGCATACCTAATCGGGTATGGAGTTGGGATTACGTAAACCCATTCCAAACCCGACCCATTGCCATCCCTACGCCCAGTAAATCCAATCCTATAGTTTAAAAAATAAAAATGGTTTGGACTAAACTTGGTATTTCTGGTCAAACCATATAGTGTTAAAAACGGCAATTTACTCTATTTGTATATTAAGCATTAATGAACGTATGTCCTCACTAATAACCGGTTTGCGGATCATTTTGGAGATATTATTTTGGATTAGGGCTGTAAACGAGCCGAATTGAGTCAAACCAGGGTGAGTTTGGGCTCGACTCACAAATCAAGTCGAGCTAAGCCTAGCCCATTTTTTTTACCGATCATAAATGTTGGGTTCGAGCTCGGCTCGTTTAAAATCAAGTCGAGCCGAGCCGGCTCATGAGCTAGTATTTTTTTTTACAAATATTATATAAGAAATTAATATTTTATTTTTGTATTTGTTTATGTTAAACCATTTAACGAATTATGCGAAATAAATAGTTAATGACCCATAACCATTTTTTATATGTTTGTACTTGATTCTTCATTGAAAAAAAAAATCATATAAAAATGAGTTATTTGAATAATTGACTCATATTATATTTTTTATTAGATAACATGTTACATATATATTTTTTTTGTTACAGTTTACATAAATTGTAATTTAGGCTTTAAATTAAACGAGTTAAACCAATGAGCTAACGAGCGAGCCACGAGTCGAATTTTCCATAGTTTAGATTAATTTATTTTTGAAAAACGTTTATTAATATGACGCACTTCTCTTTTTAACAAATTACATTAATCACACTTTTCGTTTTGAAAACAAAATTCTACTGTTAAAAGCCATGTATAAATCTTAATTCCCTCTTTTTCAAAATTTTACAAACCATAATTATGCAACTAAAATGAAAAAACTATACAATGATAATCAGCTTTTATTTATAAAATATGCTTTTTTTATGTTATTATGTTAATAAAAAGAAATTCACTATTAACCAAACTTAACGGGCGGCACAATAACCTTAGCACTAATTTTTCTTTTGAACGGCAAGCTTTTTTTTTTAACCCTCTTTATTTCACTCTTTATCTTGCACTTGCAATGATTTGAACTCACAACCTCACGTTTGTAAATGGAGACACCATATCACTAGATCAATAAGTCATAGGTTACTTTAAGCCCTCAATTTTTCGCCATCTCTGTAATTGAGCTTCAACTGTTAATAGACTGAAAATAATCAAGTCCGAGTCATGGAGCCCATGATATCAATCGACAAGGGCGTTGGTATTTGTAAAAGGATTGTTACACATATTACATCCTGTCTCATTACCATTTATTCATTTTACACTCTATAGCCCATGAAAACCAGGCTTCCATAATTGGGCTTACCCAGAATAGATATCAGAAAGCCTCAAGGTTTCATGCTTAGAAGATGTCAGTCCTTTACTTAGCATATTCTATATATAATTAAAACTTTAAAGGTCTTATGAATAGTGTATTCATAAGACAAAAAAGGAGTAGTATTTACGGTTATGCCATCGTAGGTTTTGGCCACCAAATTTGACGTCGGTAACTCAAAAAAATAAGAAACAGAGAGGGAGATGCGATAGAAAGAGAGATAGGCACCGGTCGTCATGGCGGTAACGACGACTGGAGTCTCTCCGACGGCACGATTAGGATTTTTGGGTTTACACGGTCGACGAGATGGAGACGATAGCGAAGGATCTGAACGACATCACGCGGTCTCAAGGCCATCAAACAATTACAATTGTCGTAACCGGACGACTATGTTGTTGCCACTCCTAGCGTGATGGGTGCTGCAAAATAAGGCGGTTCATTGTAAGGAGGTTGACGGTCGGAGAAGATGAAGATGGGAGAGACTGTTGCGGTTGCCTTACCCGACAGAGATAATGGTTCCGGAACATTTGATGCTTGATCTTCTAACCCTAGATGTACACCCCCAGGATGGTGGCCGGTTTAGTTGGGTGGTGACTGATCGGGAATAAATGTAGGAACAACAGGTAGAAAAATGGGGTTGGGTCATATTACTTTTGACTTTTTTTTTTTTAATATGTGATTGTCTTTACAAAAAAATATGCAAATCATAACAATAACGAGTTTTTATTAGTTTATTCAGTTTAGTGTTAAGTACAATGTATCAATAAGACAAATTTCTATACATAGTAAAAAATTTCATATAGTAAAAAATAATATATTTTTCATATAATAAAAAATTATATATATAAAACGGCATAAGGGGAATAGTGCTTGTGGATTCTTGCTATTGACCATGTAGATCAACTCTTCTCATTTCTCATATTCATTTGATCAAAATCTTGGCACTTTGCGTGGGAAAAAAATGACGCACTTCCGCCGCGAAGCGCGGTGGGAAAAAACTAGTTAGATATTAGATTAGATTTGATTTGGTCATGCATCCATGTTTGATTAGCTACACAAAAAGAAAAAGAGAAAAAGAAAAAAAACCAAGCCTAAACGTGAGTTATCCAAAATCTATATCTATATCTATACTATCTATCTATATCTATACTACTATATAATGGGTGCTTAATGGCTAAGAAGGTAAATTTACATCTTTTTTAAGATAGCATATCAAGAGTCTTAGTATAAATCTATAATTTTTGTTCAATTTCTTCCTTTTTATGCCCTCTTGTACAACATTTAATGCCAATTGTATATGTATCTAATACATACTTTATATCCATTTCAAGATGTAACTCACCCTTATAAAACACAATAAATCTTAATTGAATGCTTAATATTAAGACCTTTGAGTGTCCATCATGAAGTGTATATGTATCCTCACCTTCTCATGTCTCAAAAATTACATGCTACACATTCTTCTCATCTTCAACCATAGAGAAGTAGAATATGCTTCCCATTTATTTGTGAAAAGGGACGACCAAGCATGTGGACATAGGTTAGTGCCTCTTACTAGCAGGCTTTAATGTATGCGCGTAAGCATATCGAGCGTGAAATGGAACGATTTATGATTTGTGAAAAGGAGACAAAGACGAAAGCTTTCTGCCTGGGTCATCAGCCTAAAACGGTATGTATTGCTTTATTTTTTCCCAATAAAATATTGAGCTTTGGCATACGCTTTTACTTTGTATTGGCTCAGTAACTTCATTTGATAAATTGTAAAATATTTGAGATTTAAATTAATTATCGTGAAGTTTCTTTGTTGATGATCTTTTGTAGGACCCAAAGGAGATAGTCAAGTCAGGGACTAGAGATGGTTGAACAATATGGTATGGCATTATTTATCCAATCTAATGGGTTGCTCTTTTTTATTTTTTGCTCGAGTTTCGGCTTCTATTATTGTTAAGTAAAAATTTCTATGTAGGAAATTAAAACAATGAGAGATTTAAAGAGAATGTGTTTTGAAACAGACGCATCAACTTAATTGATACGGGACATTCGTGTTGTATATAATGTTATCTTTGCCCTAAGACTCGCTAATCTTATCATGTAGCTTTTGGGGTTTTATATCTTTTTTTTATTGATACTAGATATTTGATTTAATTATCTTATTCCTCATAACCACCAAGTATGGCTTCAATCTAACTATATAGTACTAGTGGGTTTACCCGCGCGTTGCGGCGGGATCCAAAAAAACTTGTAATACGTAGCAGTTTTCCCACCGTGTGTTGTGACGGGTAAAAGATTAAAATAATTTGACTTTTATGGTCAACTATGAAACTAATTAACATGAAAAATTCAAATTGTTTGCATATGATACAACATTCCAAAGTCTCCAAAATGGCTGCAAAACAAGAGGTGTCGTAACTCTATTTGATTAAAGGATACGTCAAATAACAAGCGGAAAAATAAAACTTCATGTGTCATAAGTGGAAATGGTCAAATGGACGTGTTGGGTAATGCGTTAAAACGGGTTGTCTTTAATGCGGGCAAAGTGGTTCATGTCGGTCGACTCCCCCATACTTTTACAAATAGTCATTGTCAAAATATGATGACAAAAATTATGTTATCACAAAAATAATCTATTTTAGTTTATAAATGAAATAATATGTTTTTTAACAAGAAAACGGTGTTGGAAGTACTTATAACCTCTTAAATCGCTTTATTCGTGTTGATGCACTTTCTGTGGACGTCACTGTCGAATAGACTAGGGTTGAGTCTTGTATTGTATTACATGAGATTGTGGTGATCCATAAGGGCATTTTATGGATCTGATGCATTTGTAAATATAGACCAAAATCTAAGCTAGATTCGCCCGTTTGTGATGGTGCGAATGTGGAAAAGCTCCACATTCGACCTCCTTAAATGGGCGAAGGTGGCTTATGGTTTTGGACTATAAATAGCAATCTCATGTGTTGGTTTTCATTAGTAGATTTGAGTTTGTGCTTTGAATGCTCTCAAGGGGGAGGTCATGCCCGACCTCCCCCGGCCTCGAGATAGATGTTTATCCTACTGATGACAGTGTCTGTAACCGTTTCTGAATTAATACGAATCTGTGATGACTTTGTTATCGTATGTTTCTATCTCGTCTTGAATCTCCCGTCTGAAACCGAGTTGTTTTCGCTTATTCGATCCATGAATTCGGTTTTTAACCGGATTCTCAATTCGGAAGAATTATATTTTAATGATATTTTATACATTAATTATTTTTAAAACCCAAGAAAAAAGGAATTTAACACACAAATTACCCGTCCTGGCCAAACCGTTTTGACCCGTTTTAACCGTTTTGCATTATTATTTTGTACAATTGCTATCAAAGATGGTACACAAGGGTATAAATGGAAGAAATAGTGTAAAAATTTGGAGATTACACTTTAGATTCTTGGGATGTCATCTTAACTTTGACAATATGGATATATTTGCTTATGCTTCCCCTTTATAATGAAGTATAGATAATCATAAGAAGATACCCAAAATGCATAATAATTATATTATAAACATATACATACCTACCCAAAATGGAATACTTGACATAGTTCATATGCTTTGATATTGTTATGTAATTCTTCAAGAGCTGTGCATAAAACTCCTAGCTTTCTTATGTACTCCTTCACATCTTCATTCTTATGTATTTCTTCACTCCAAATAGCAACCATCTTGGTGATGCAAGGAGGCCATATCCAATTGTTCAAGAATTTACAGTAAGTTAGATAATGTGGATGCAACTTACAATACATTAGTGCAATATAAAAGTCGAATATTGAATAGATATAGAGATATTTCATAAAATAAAGAAGCAGCACCTTTGAATACATAAACCTTGGCATTGCAAAAAAAAAACGACATCTTAATCAACAATTGGATGAAGGAAATATATGCACGAATCATAATCAATTATTACACCGTCACAAATTCATAAACAAACAACAAAATACAACGATTATGAGCAACGAGTACCTCCTCCATGTGTTAAAAGAAAAATCAACGAAAACAAAACAAATTAGAAAGAATTTGGGTTAACCATAGGCAATGGGTTAAAGAAGATGATGATGATTGAAAAGGGTGATTATATTGTTGAGTCAATTCTATAACTCCATGTCCTAATAAACTTGGTTATTAAGATAGGTTTAATGGTGGAGGTAATATTATAGGTGTTACATGGGTCACAATTTTATTAAAATAATATTAATAAAAATTAAAAGGATACCTTTATACAACTATGAGAAATTGTAGTACCCGTACTGAGTACAAATCCAAACGAAAATAACATAAAATACAACATAAAATGATTCAAACCGAAGATTTCATCAAGAGCTTGAACCGCGTCTTCTTATATTATTTCTTCTTCGTCTTTAACGAAGACTTGAACTGCGTCCTTTTGTATGATCCTTCTTGGTTGCAAGAATTAACAAAAAATAATGTTGACGGTTGTGACTAAGGCACGTGTTTAACATGCTTCCCTTAAAACAAATTCCGTGCCTCTACTCAAGATAACGCGTCTGTTTCCCAGGGTATAACAGCCGAAGCAGTCTGTACTGGCGGAGAAGGCCACACGCCCAAGGTTGCACCGGATAAAATTATCGTGTTAAAACTTGTGGAACAAATAATAATAGAAATGTGGTGGAATCAAGTATAGAAAAACTTATCTCTACAGGTTCCCAACATATGAACATATGGGTCAAGTTTTCCTTCTTCTTCAAGAATTCTTTTATGGATCCTCTTCTTTATTTTTCTTGTATTTTTTTTAGTCTTTCAAATGAGGCACAAAGCCTTCTATGTATACAAGACCTAAGGATGAGTGTAGAGACTAACTTAATTAGAGTCATAAACTCGAATAAAGTGAAATAAAGAACTCTACTCAAGAGTCTCCTTAATAATTTCACTAAAATCAATTAAATTACATTCATCATATTATTAAATTTTTGTAATTTCTAACATCTTCTTGAATGAATCATTCATTGGTAACATTGATGATGATGAAGAAAAACCATAAGGCAATTGATGTTTGTGAAGGTAGGGATGGAAAAAGAGGGTAGTATTGTAAAAGTTTTTTGATATTGTAAAGGATGATGTGGGTGAAATGTCTACATTACCCTCCTAAGTGTCTTAATTGTCACAACTATCCCCATAATACCCTTAAATTTTTAGCTTTAATATGTTGTACATGTTGCTTCTTAAGTTGTACGGAAATGCAAATTACCATCTTATACATCACTCATACTTTATAATGTATTATAGATTATAGATTATAGATTATAGATTTTCCAAATAACTTTCTATAAGTCGTTACATGTGCAAACCTTTTTAACAATTGGATTTGGCACATAGGCTCATTTTTTTGTTTTGCTTTTAATCAGAACTATATGTTCAGGACATGGAGCTAGGGGTGTGAATTAACACGCCATCAATCCAAAACAAAATTTTCAGGTAGGGTTTAGTCTAAATGGACTCGGGTCAGTTTAATATTGGCGGTCCCAATTCTTAACAATTTAATTCAACTTATTAACATAATTAATTTCAGTTTGCGGAAACAACCAACCGGTTGAACATAACAAACACAATACTTGTTAAATAAACTACATACAATGAAAAAAACTATAGAACTTACTAGGAGTTGAATTTTTTGGCTGCATCATTTTTAACTTTGTATTACATTTTAAAATCTATGTTATAAAGCTTTGTTTATATACAACATAATTTTATAAATTTTGAAATATCACACAGTTATATAAAGTATCTAATGGTAGTTTTACAAACTTATTCAATGTACTCAAGAACTCATGGATACTAAATAATTTATAACTAAATATTAGGTTGTTGCTTCCTACATACTTAGTATCACTATAATGAATCGTCCATAAATGCCATACATGCACCACAAACACCAACAACAACTTTGAGGCAACAAAACAAATGCACCCGCAACAACGTGTGGGCATTCCCACTAGTTCCAGAAATGGGCGGTGGCATAGCTTATTGCTCGTCTGTCTGCTGTCACACCCTCAAATTCCACATGCGGGGTTTTACCGCGAGGCGCGTGACACACCAGGATCCAAGTCAACGGTCACAATAAATGACATGTATGATATGAAAACAACGTGAATTGCCCATTAAGTTTCAAAAATCCAACCATCGCTTGCGGAAGAGTAAAACTTTATTACAACTCAAAAGTAAAACATGAAAGTTTGATAATACTCAAAATGAAATGCAAATGGATCCTAGACGCCGTGAGACTTCGTGCGCCTAAACACAATGCTTCTACCTTAGTGACCTGAGAAAACATGCCAAAAAGACGTCAACATATAATGCTGGTGAGTTCACAGGTTTTAAGTTCACAAAGCGTTTTAAGCGTAAAGAGTTTCATCTCAAAAGTACCAAGTATGCAAAACCTTTAAGTAAATAACAAACATTTCCTTACTATTACGACTGTGTTGCCGAAACCATTACTGACAAGCGTTGCATGTGTTGCCACTCGTGTTTAGTTGCCGAAAATAGAGACAATATGCACCCGCCCGGCTCCCAGCCGTCGAGTGGGGTTTGTCAAGCCCAATAGATCTATCCACATTTCCCCCGTTGTTCCCCGCACATTCATGGTTTTTATTAGGGACTTCGCGTTGCCTTGCGTCGTATAGTAATTTAAAACAAGCGTTGCGTTTCCAATAGCGTTGCGTTTCAAAAGCGTTGTGTTTCAAAAAGCGTTGCGTTTCAAAGTGTTGTGTTTCAAAAGCGTTGTGTTTCAAAAAGCGTTGCATTTCAAAAGCGTTGCGTTATAAAACATAAACGTTGTATTTGTTAAAACGTGTGGCATGCTTCTCCCCCGAGAAAAAGTGTATAAAAGAGGGGCCGTGAAACTCACCTTAGAGTGCGTCCTCAGTAAAATAGAAATCCGATACGTGTGTAATAGTCCCTACTAGTGGCGACCTATCAATGAGTTTACATAAGTGTGATGACTACTAACCCGAAGGCTAATCAGTCCCCAAATTGTCCAGACCGTGACTGTGTATGTTGAAAACATGTTTAAACGTTAAACCGACCCGACCGGACAAGACCCGACATTCCATTGGTGACCCGACATCCCACGTGTTAGCCATATACAAGATATCATGCAACATATGTAATTAAACACTTAGCATGCGCAAACATTCACCCTATCTAGCATAACACCCAACTAACGCATAAACAAGTACGTACACGTATCACCAAGTTATTATACATGTCACGGGGTTCCTAACATGTTCCTAGGTGTCAAACCGTGTTCCGGGATGTTAAAATACACATATAACAGCAGTACACGCGATTAGGAATCAAACATGCAATTAGGAAAGTCAACTGGTGATTAGGATGGTCAAACTAGTGATTAGGATTGTAATCACATGTGTTACATGTGATTAGGCTATCATACATGCATTTAGGAAGGTCAACTAGTGATTAGGATTGTAATCACATGTGTTACATGTGATTAGGCTATCATACATGCATTTAGGAAGGTCAACTAGTGATTAGGATTATAATCACATGATGTACATGCGATTGGGCTCCCAATCGCCCCTAAGTTCATGCGATTGGGGCCAATCGCCCCTGATATAGGTGATTAGGAATTCCTAATCGCCTCTGCTGCACATTTCCGCCTTTTCGCGTGTTTAACCCCCCAAATCGGATCCGAAACATATGTAAACACCCAATATCAAACCCAAAACATTTATCAAGCCATTTCAAGCAAAAACCCCTAATTTATTATCATCCTAACTGTCCCGAATGCAAGCGTTTTCCCGAAATAGCATAACTAGCATGTAAATATCACATTAACATGCAAAACTTACCCTAAATAGCAAATATCCAAATTTCATCACATAATGACGTTGTCCAACACTATCCTACTGTTCTAGCATCATCCTAGAGTAAACCCTAACCTCAAACAATCAACAAAACACAACATATCATCATCAATCCTTCATAATCATTCAAACGGGTCAAAATGCCTATTATCAACAATGCACATCTATGAACCTCCAAACTCCTAGATTAACATCATAATAACTCATTTAGGTCAGAAACATAACAATAACACAAGAACAATCATGTTTAAATAATAAAAATCCTATCTTTGCATGAATACATCACATATAACAAGCATAGAAGTTTGGGTTTGTTTAGAAACTGATTTTAATGAGTTTTCAAAGACACAAATGTTTAGAAACCAGGTCTGGACCTTTAGGGAGCAAAACAATATCATTACAAAGGTTTGGGATGAAGAACACACCTTGAAATTGCAAGATTATAAGGTGTAAGGCTTGGAAAGGTGGTTTCTTGAGCAAAAACGTGTTCTAGAGATTGGATAAGGTGTGGGATGGCTTTGGGGTGTGTTAGGGTTTCACAAATGATGTTTTACAACATAAGGGTGGTATTTATAGGCGTTTCTAGTCGTTAGACATGCGTCAGGCGATTACGCAGCAGTACAGGCGATTGGGTTCCTAATCGCATGTACTACTAGCGATTAGAGCTCTAATCGCCTATAAATACCCCCCAATCGCATGACTTACTGGAGATTAGGCCAATCACCCCCTATTGTCATGCAATTACGCGTAATCACCTATAATGTCATGCAATTACGCGTAATCACCTATAATGTCATGCAATTACGCGTAATCACTATTTTAACACATATAAACACGTATTCACATACCGACAAGTCATATAATGATTGTAAGCACATAATGCATGATAACTAACACATTCCCATCCGTTCACCAATTCCCGGGACTCAAGATTTACGTGTGTGCGTTAAACCCGACGATTCTACAAATCACCAATCCGTGTTCAGATGGTTATAGATCGACTCCCAATGATCTCGTGGATCATTGTAACGACTCCCGTTGATTCCCGGAACCATCATAACGACTCAACTGACCTAGTTAAGTATGTTTGAAAATGTTTTTCGCTAAGGTAGACTTATGTGTTTTATAAAATGTTAACTTAAACGTGCCGGGTGTCACATTGCTATATTAATGTAATTTGCCAATTATGAAATGAAAAAAGAAAAAATCAAAGGAAAAAAAATCTCAAACTCTAAATCCGAACATATCCAAAAGTTTGAATATTCGAAATTTGGATAGTCAGAATTTTCGGATTCGAATCCGGATAGTATTTTTATAAAATTTCACATATTTTAAATATCCAAAATATTTTTTTTTAAAATATTTAATAAATATTAATAAGAAACTTCAGATATTTCGGATATACTTTTTAAAAATTTTGTATATTTTAGATACTTTGGGCATCTGAAATATTTTTTTTTTTGGGTTATTAAACATATGTTTTTTATTCTTGAATAATAGATAATTCTTTTTCAGTTTTTTGGATTTTCATTTTACAGTCTGAATCCTTATCCAAAATTCGGATACAAATTCAGATAGTGAAATAAACTATGCAAAATTTTTGGATAATCGAACTTGAACACTATACTCAAGATCATGTTGGCATTCAAGATGGCAATCGAAAGCAATGTTGGTAACATAGATTGATCCAAACAAGATATAAATTGAACACAAAATATGGTAGAACTTATGATTTGTATGTACTTCTGTATCCCTAATATATATAGGTATAAAATAGGGGTGTTTAACGAATCAAATAACGAATTTTCGAATTAATCGAATTGAATTCTTGAATTTTTAACCTTCTTACCTTAGTTTGACCCAAATTTGTGACATCCGGCATTTTCAGGATATTATCCGTACTAAATTATTAAACGTGATATATTAATATCTAAATGCGTACTAGACTTAATTTGGTATAATTAGAGTCATTAAAAACATTAGCAAAGTCCAAACTGTTATATAGGTTTTTATTGGTAATTCTAGTAATTATCATATCGCAAGGCGATAAAATATCCGTACTAGACGTTGGTGACGACCCGGTTAACTTTAAAAAGTGTAGTTCTGACCCGTAATGCTTGGTTTAGATTGCAATAATATTTTAAGGGTGCAAATATTAGTTAAATAAAAACTATATTTGGTAGTTTTTGTGTCACGATTGGCGAATACTTACGTGTTTTGTTATTTTGACATGTATGTGAGACCTGATACACTAAGGAAACCCAAGAATTAATCAAAGTAGCATAAAATAATATTCTATAAGTGAAAATTTAGTTGAAACATACAAAAACGTTGAATTGTGGTTTTTGTCGCGCAATGCTCAGTACATCGCGTATGTTCACTTTTAGCCGACAATTTCGAACTAATGAAGCGTCGAACATCTAATATATTTGTTATGCACCAAAAATTATAAGATTTATTGGGTAATAATGATTCATAATTTATTGGGGAAAAACAATTTAGTTTAGGGTGAATTTATACCCCTAAATCACCTAAAATACCCATGTTTTAATAATTATACACCATGCCCTTATACCCACCACCTCATTTTCAAAACTTATGAACAAAAGATAAGCCCTTGCATATCCACCTCCCACTTAGACCTATCACACAAGTCTTGGGTTTTTAAAATCATCCATTTCCATATATTCTTTACATATCTCTTCCACTTTTGAGACATGATACGTTTGGTTTTAGTGTTAAAAAGATGTCAACTTCCCCGGTGCCAAAAACTTTGATTTGTCAATCCCAGAACGGTGGTTTGGGGACACGACTGATTTTACTAAAGCCTCATTAACAAAGTTTTAAATTTATAAAGTAAACAATAATTACATTAGAAACTAAAACCAACACATAGGCAGAGAACCTGACGTGCATAGTATAGCTTCCGGGTTAAGTATTGAGTATCGTATTCCAGAGTTCACACTTTCCCCTACTCAACCATTCATCATTTAATTGATCGGGTTTTAAAAGAAAATAAAACGGATGGGTTCTTTAACAAAAATAGTTTTGAAAAAGGTTTGGTTTTATAAAAGAAAAGATAAAATAGTATAGTAGATAAATATGCACATCTCGGAGCCCTCCGTATAAGTAATTAAGTTTATTTATTAAAATTAATAATTTAAGTTAATTAATTGTGAGGAAGTCGAGAGGGTCCTTGAAGTGTTGACTCCTTAACAGAGAAGCGGAGGCTACTACTGAGTAGAATGCAGAACCTCTCTAGTGTGCGTCCACCTGGGGTACTCCGCCAGGGCCTCGCATATAGCGGGCTCCTCAAACCGCGGTCAAGTCTCTGGTCTTCGAGCTTATCGTCTTCTTGAATTGGAGGCTTCACCTCCTAACTGAAACACCGTAAACCTCCCTTAGCTCTCGCGTTCCATACCGAACGGTCTCTTTATGGAGTCAATCCTGGCAACCTCGTATCCCCTAAATAGGTTAACGGTCATGAAGACCGAAGGATCTCTCTTACGGCTGTCTCAGGTGACTCGTACCCCCATTGACTAACGACGTTGTACTAACGAGAACTAGATAAAGAATCTTTATTTTATTTATCTTTTAGGTGACACTTTATTATTTAATGATCAGTTAAATATAAGGTTGGTTTAAATGGATGATGACTTAATTACCTGTAAGGACAAAAAGGATTGAAGAAACGTCTTTTGCTAACCTTAGTCTAATTCCTATTTCTGCCAAAACATTCTAAGTATGAAACTACTGAAGAAAGAAGAAGAAACTGCTGAAGAAGGATTCAACAAGTACTGAAGAGTAAAGATCAGAAGTTCTGAAGTCAAACCAAACAAGTCAACTGAAGAACTACTGAAGACAAACTACTCATCAGTAGTTTGTCACTCATCAGCATATGTAATAGAATCTTTTCACAGCCTTATGTTTCAGTAGTTTAGTATTATAACATTACTTTATCTTTTGTACAAGTTCCAAGACTACAACCTGTTGCAGTCTTGCTTTTGTTTCAAGTATTGTTCAAAGTGCATGTATTTGTTTGTCTATAAATAGATGGGTTAATCCCACTATTTTAGACATCAATTTTAATTGAAACTGAAATCCTTCAGAGCTTTTACTTGAAATACCATTTCATAATCTGAGAATCTCCTTGCATATTTATTATCATATACATTCAATTGCTTAGATTCTCATGAACTGTCTTTAGTTCATTACATCCAGGGGGAGTAATAACTCCTGTTGAAAGTGAAACTTTACAACTTATTCCGCTGTGCAAACTACTTTGATTGACTTGCAAACACATAGGTGTTCATAAGCAAACAACTGTTAAAGAGCTAACTGATCCAACAATTGGTATCAGAGCACTGGTTTATTTGATCAAATATCAATCTAACAAATTGAGAATTAGACACAGGCTCTTATTGATATTCAATATAGGATTAAAGTTCAATTTTGTAACATCCATCACTTTGAGAGAAACTTGACAATTCAATACACTAAAAAATGGATCCTCATAATACTGGTTTGGCCAATAAGCCTGCTATGCTTGTTCGTTCAAAATATAACATATGGAAAAAAAGGCTGGCACATACTCTGTCTCAGACCAACACTGGTTGTTGTAGATATGTGATGTATGGTCCTCACAAACCAGTAAATATCAACCTTGAAACTAAAGTTGAAATACCAAAAGACCCAAAAGACTGCACAGATGAAGATTTCCTTAAACTTGAGCTTGATGCCAAGGCTTTTTTTATGTTGGCAATGGCTCTCCCAAATGAAATCTACTATGGACTTTTACATTGTGAAAGTGCCATAGAGCTTTGGGACTACCTAAAAGAGCAGTTTGGAGGAACTGAAGAGGTGATTGCCAACACCAGAGAAATCCTGGCTCAACAATATGAAACATTTACTCATATTAATGGGGAAACTTTAACACAACAATTTGAAAGATTCTCCTCATTAATCTCTGACTTGAAATTAAATGGTCAGACCTACACAAATGTATCTATGCTTCATAGATTTTTAAGGTCACTACCAGAAAAATAGGAAACTTACTCTATAGTTCTCAGATCTACACCAGATTTTAACTCCATCACTCTTACAAAATTACATGGGAGATTGTTAACTTTTGAAAGAGAAATAGATCAAAAGAAAAAGTTGCAAATTCTAGCAAAACAAGTGATGACTATGTACCAGGTAGTACAACACTTTTAGGACAAGACTCACCTTCTTGTTCAAATAATTTTGGATCTTTTGATCACATTGACATAACTGCTGGGATCTCATCAGAAAGATCATATCCAGCTTATGACAATGATGAAAATAGTCAAACTGCTGATAACACGTGTTTTATAATGGATGACTTAAAAAATTTCAGCAGTGATGACTTGGAAGAAATGGACATTTTACACTAACTGGCCATGTTAAGTATAAAAACTAACAAATTTTACAAAAGGTCAGGAAGGAAATTTCCAGGATTGAACAGTTCAACAAAAGTTGGTGTTGACAAATCTAAACTTAGATGTCATAAGTGTCAGAAGTTGGGACACTTTGCTAGAGAGTGTAGAAGCTCTAGCTTTAACCAACCACAGTCTGGAAATCAGTTTAACCCTAGTTATAATAGGAATAATGGAACACAGGGAAGTGCACACTTTGTACAGGCACAAGCTCCACAAATCCAATATGTGCCACAAATACAATATGTACAGATGCGTGCTCAACAAATGCAGAGCCAACAACCAATGCCTTCCATTCCAGCTGCTCAACAACCTCCACAAACTCAACAACCCTCACAACAAAGTCTTTTTACTTCAGGGTATGTTGACTGGATCAGTCTTCCTTTTGACACAACTGAGTACAATCCTGATGCAGACAACAAAATGTTTGACATCAACTGGGGAGAACCTGATAATGGCAGAAAGAACTTTGCCTTAATGACATTTGAGGGCCGCACCTCTAAATCTGCCTTATCTCAGGTATCAAAAGAATATATCTTTGACAAAACTATGTTCAAATTCATGCAAAAAATCTTTTGCTCTCATAAGAGAGACCAATGTGCATTTACAAGGCAAAGCCAATGACTCAGAGAGAAAATATACTCAAATAAAATGTGATTTAGAAAAAAAACTTGCTGCAAAATCAAAGGAACATTCTAAATTGACAAATAATGTTATTGAAACCCAAGCACAACTTAAAATCATGATAGAAGACCTAGGAAATGTCAGAAAAGAGCTTCTTGACACCAAGGTTGAATGTGAGAAATGGGTTGAGTCATGTAAAGGGTACCAACTGCTGCTTAATAAACAAAGTGCATCAAATGTTAGCTTTGGCATAGGGTACAATCATGCTGAAACACCAACTGATTTTACTCCCAAAACTACTGATGATGGGAGTAGAATAGTTAAAAATCAAACATCTGAAGTGAAAGAATGCACATCTTTTCATGAAAACTTTCTCAAAATTGAAAAAGAAAGCTCTTCAGAAGTACTGAACAAATCTGACTTTAAGCCATCAGCAGTTTCATCTACATTAGGAGTTGAGAACCTGAAAACTACTGATGACCTAAATCAAATCAAAACTATCAGAAATTTTCCTTTAACATCTCAAAGTGAAAAAGAGAAGGCCAAAGAATGTGAAATTTGTGGTTTGTTTAACCACAAAACAGAATTTTGTAGATATAGAAAAGGAAATCAGTATAACAAGAAGATTTCACAGCCGGTTGTGGGAAAACAACTCAAAAATGATTTTGAAGAAACTTTCTTTCCCAACAAACAACAACCTAGCAACACCTATTCTCAGAAAATGATGAAATCTCAACAAAAGTCTTTTTCTCAAAATTCTTTTTCAGTAGTTAGACCTACATCATCAGCAGTTTCACAAACTGCTGAGATTAAAGATCTCATGAATATGGTAAAACTACTGATGACCAAAGTTTATGGTGGTCCTCAAAAGGATACCACCATTGCTCTTAAAGAAAAATCCATTGCTAAAAAGACATGGATTCCTCAAATTGGTCAAGAACAAACTGTTAATGTTCTCAAGAGTAAACCCAAAGCCAAATTGGCTTGGGTTCCTAAATCTAACTAATTTGCTACTTTGTGCAGAGGGTCTCCAGAGGCTTAGATAGCATTTGGTATGTTGACAATGGAGGCTCAATGCACATGACAGGATGTAGATACTTGATAAACAATTTTATCAGTCAAAGAGAAGGATCTGTATCCTTTGGGAACAATGCCAAGGGACATGTGCTAGGACATGGCAATGCCTCTTCTGGCAAAATACAGTTTGACATGGTCAATCTGGTTGAAAACCTTGAGTACAACTTGCTAAGTGTGTCACAAATGTGTGATAAAGGATATTCTTCCTTTTTCACAAAGACAGCATGCAAGATCATATCACCATAAGGCCAGAAGTTGATACAAAAGATCATTGAAGATCATCCTTTGTTGATAGCCAAAAGATGTGGCAATGTCTATGTAGTGGACATTGAGAAGGACAAAGTACTGAACAACATTGCATGTTTCTTCTCAAGGGCATCAACTTCAGAGACTGATCTCTGACACAGGAGACTTGGCCATGTGAACTTTAAAACCATAAATAAAGTCACAAAAATGGGCTTGGTCAGAAGTCTACCCTTGAAAGTATACCAGTGTGAAGAACAATGTGTATCCTGTTTAAAGAAAAAGCAGCATAAGTCCTCCTATAAGTCTATTGAAGTATCTAAAACAACTGCATGTCTTCAACTACTCCATATGGACTTATTTGGACCAGTCAAAATCATGAGCCTTGGTAAGAAGAAGTACTGCTTAGTCATCATTGATGACTATTCAAGATTCACATGGGTCTTCTTCTTATTTTCCAAGGATGAGGCAGCTGGAATCATCAAGTTCTTCATTCTACAAGTAGAGAAACAATATTCTCTCTCTGTCAAAACCATTAGAAGTGACAATGGGATAGAGTTCAGGAAAAAAACTCTGGATGAATTCTGCTTGTCTAAAGGGATTACTAGACAATTCAGTGTTCCCAGAACTCCTGAACAAAATAGTGTGGTAGAAAGGAAGAACAGAACACTAATTGAAGCAGCAAGAACCATGTTAGTTGATTCAGGCCTACTATTTTACTTCTGGGCTGAAGCAGTCAACACTGCATGTTATGTTCATAATAGAGTCCTTGTCAACAAGAGACACTCCAAAACTTCCTATGAAGTTCTTAATGGCATTAAGCCCCTTATCTCCTTTTTCAGGGCTTTTGGATGTCAATGTTTCATTCTAAACATTAAAGACTCTATTTCAAAGTTTGCTGCAAAAGTTAATTCAGGTTATTTCCTTGGTTATTCTTCCACTAGAAAAGCCTACAAGGTTTTTGATTCAAGAACCAAGATTATAGAAGAAACACTGAATGTCAAATTCAATGAGTCAAAACACACTCTTATTCCAGCTCATCCTACTGAACTCTTTGACCTTGACAGTTTCCATTTCGGACCTGAAAAGACTGTCACTTCATCTAAACCTATTTACTATGGTGATCAAGGGTTTGATGATGAGGATCCTGCACCATGGACTCCTAATACAGTCATTAAGTCAACTTTTAAACCATCAGAAGTTTCACAAACTTCTTATTCAACAACTGCTGATGTACAAACTCAAACATCTGTTTCAGCTCCTACAACTACTGATGATGTTCAAACAGTTGAACCAGATATTATAAACCTAAGTGGTTTGTTTGAAGAAGTACAAGAGTCACCTACACCTGTCAGTGGTTTACAACAACTTATTGAACACAAGGATCATCCATTAGATCAAATCATGGGTGATATTGCATCAGGGGTTCTTACAAGAAACCAGCTTTCCAACTTTTGCTTCTTCTCAGCATTCATTTCTCAGTTGGAACCTAAGAAGTATCAAGAAGCCCTCAAAGACAACAATTGGGTTCAAGCTATGCAAGAACATTTGCTCCAATTCAGGAAGTAACAGGTTTGGGAAATTTGTCCCTTACCACCAAACAACCTACCAATTGGCACAAGATGGGTTTTTAGAAATAAACGAGATGAAGCTGGTATGATTATCAAGAACAAGGCAAGACTGGTAGTACAAGGTTATTCTCAAGAAGAGGGAATTGACTATGATGAAACCTTTGCTCCAGTTGCAAGACTTGAAGCCATCAGGTTATTTTTGGCTTATGCAATTTCCAACAAAATTAAAGTTTTTCAAATGGATGTTAAAAGTGCATTTTTGTATGGAAAAATTAAGGAGGAAGTGTATGTCTGTCAGCCACCTGGGTTTGAGGATCCTTCCCATCCTGAGTGGGTGTACAAACTTGACAAGGCTCTTTATGGGCTAAAACAGGCTCCTAGAGCTTGGTATGAAACACTTTCAAACTTTTTACTCAAAAATAACTTTACAAGAGGCTCCATTGATAAAACTCTCTTCAAAAATCATGTTGGAAATCATGTCTTACTTGTTCAAATTTATGTTGATGATATCATATTTGGTTCAACTAACACAAAATTGTGTGATGAATTCAAGAAACTCATGCAATCAAAATTTGAGATGAGTACAATGGGAGAACTGCAGTACTTTTTGGTATTGCAGATTAAACAACAAACAAATGGAACTTTTATACATAAATCTAAATATGTTAAAGAATTATTAAACAAATTTTCTTTACAAGACTGTAAATCATGTTCCACTCCCATGACACCAACCACACAAGTTGAACCGGATGATCAAGGAAAACAGGTTGATCAAACCATGTATAGATGTATGATAGGTTCCCTTCTGTATTTAACTGCTTCTAGACCAGATATTATGTTTTCAACATGTGTTTGTGCTAGATATCAATCAGCTCCTAGGGAATCACACCTCATTGCAGTCAAAAGAATTTTCAGATATCTGAAAGGAACTCCTACACTTGGAATTTGGTATCCTGCTTCTAGCAATACCAAGTTAACAACTTTTTCAGATAGTGACTATGCAGGGTGCAAAATGTCAAGAAAATCAACATCTGGTGGTTGTCAATTCTTGGGAAACTGTCTAGTGTCCTGGCAATCAAAGAAGCAAACATTTGTGGCAACTTCAACTGCTGAAGATGAATACATTGCAGCAGCAAGTTGTACATCACAGATACAATGGCTCCAATATCAACTTCTTGATTATGGAATCAAATAGTCCAAGACTACACTCTTAGTAGACTGTAAATCTGCCATTAGAATCATTCAAAATCCTGTTCAGTTTTCAAAAACTAAACATATTGAAATCAGGTATCATTTCATAAGAGATTGCTATGAAAAAGGCAAGATTTAAGTGAAGCATGTGACAACAGCTAATCAAATAGCTGACATATTCAATAAACCCCTTGACACATCAACATTTCAGAAGCTAGTATCCATGCTTGGGATGCTAAATTTGTAAGTGTTTTGATGTGCTCAAAGTGGTTTAATAAAAACTAACTAAATTAACCTAAACTAGACACTCTAAGTTTTAAATTTATAACCTAAGACTCTCTAAACCTAAACCACACAACCGGCAAGTGTACCGGTCAGTGCAGTACAGCTAAAGTAAGTCCGAGTACCGAACCCACGAGACTCTACTAGAAAACGTAAACTAGACTCAATTACTTATCCTAAATACTGACTTAATAATGTTTTTATGGTTTGGGGGGTTTTCTTACAAACTAATGCAAATAAATAAAATAAAACTAAAATAACTAAAGACACAAGCTGGAAACTGGAGTTCGGATCAGGTGATGGGAAGGCACTACCTAGGCTAGAATCCTACACATGGATGATAAGTTTCTAATGGCTATGGAACTGGTGTGGAACCGGGATCTTAAAATACTAAACTTAAAGTCAACTACGGGAACCCTAACCCTTCTCAAGATATAACCCACAGAATTCCTAAAAGCTGTTAAACCATCGGTTGAGAGGTTACCCTTACAGGCTTACCTACTCGAATCTTAAAGTACCCGCTAGACAGTCTACCTCACAGCGCGAAAGTCACAATACACCCGAAAGTGCAAGAGGTAACTACAATATTTCTGATAAGACTTGGCCTACAAGGAATGCTAGGGAAACTAGAAAGATCTTCTCACAAAGCCTCTAGAACTAGCAATTTAACACCCTAGACAGACCAACAATCTCGCACCTTACAGCTATTGAGAATTGGCAGAACACTTAGAATTATCTAACTAACAAATACAACTCCTATGGATAACCTGCAGAAATTAACCATAAACTAGCTGCTAACACCAAGTCCACAACCTAACCCGCATTCATACATGAAAGACATTCACAAAAACGCAAGTGGAGTTTATAAAAGTTATTTAAATAAAACTAAATATGCATACACATCAAACCAGAAAATAAAAAGTTCTTTACTTTAAAATATATCCACAACCAAAAGTTCCAAAACCAAAAGAAAATAAATCAAACAAGTGCAATCATCATCGCCTAGGTAGTTCTATGATCTAGCCAATAATTGTCATAATAAACTCAAAATAATAAAAGCTAAACATATTCATGGTGTTTACTACGGGTATCAAATAGATAAATAATAAATAATTAAATTAGAACCGACCCGTGCTCGCACCTATGCTTCAACCCTTGACCCACCTCAAAATTATTATTCAATGATTCTCCTTTGCTCTCGTCGATCTCCGAAAGAAAATTCTGCTCCTGTGCGGCCTCTGCCGCTGCTCTCCTTCTTTTCTTTGAAATAATATTTTCGATCAACCCTTCCCAAGAATTCATAAATGCCCAACACGTAATGGAGCCCTCAAACTCTATTTTTGATTTGGGCTGTGGGCCGTCCAAAGTGACATCAAAAGTCACGTTTTTCTTTTTTTTTATATTATTATTATTATTATTATTATTATTATTATTATTATTATTATTATTATTATATACTATTATACATATAGTATTATAACTTCATGCTCTGGACTCGGGTGTTCTTGACTTGACTAAAGTTATTCGTTTACGCTCCAACTTCCATTCGAACACCTACCAAAATATAAATTAAATAAATACTAAAAAAATACCACAAAACTAATAAAAATCTATAAAAACCTATACTAAATAAAATAGAGCGGTACAAGCCTAAAACTAATAAAAACACTATCTAAACGACTCAAAAACTATACAAACTTTACACTAGAAATAGATTTATTTTACAATACATCATGTTTCTTTTATTTTCCTGCACATATTTTTACTTTCACTTACATTGTCTGTCATAAAACTTCTGAAAAACAAATTGAGAGAAACTACTGATGTTCAAAATATCAGTATGGGGATATTTTCTGAAAAATGATTAACTTCTGATAAAATAAATTTCAGAAGTTATGAATAAAGTGTTTATAAATGTTCTCATCAGTTGTTAACAAACTACTGAAGAGATAATGAGAACTACTGATGAAAATTGTTCTTCATCAGCAGTTTTGTCAATAAGGGTAAATCAGACATTTTCCACTTCAGAAGTTTGACCTAGAGCGGTTATAAACTTCTGATAAACACCTTTTCCATCACTTATCCTTTCAAAAAGCAAAATTCCATCCTTCTCTCTCATAAACACTCTCAAACCCTCCCCTACAAACAAACAAGAACACTGTTCGATCCACACACACACACAAACCACATGGCTTTAGTACTAAAACAGGGACACAATCAATGAGGATACTTTGAGAAGGATGAAGCCTGGTCCCAATGCGAAGAAATCATAGATTTAGTCGTCCAATCTCAATACTTCACTGCTTTCACCATTGATCCTCCTCTACATGCTGAAACTCTTAATGAGTTCTAGGAAAACGTCGAGACGGTGACAGTGAATAACCAGATCATTTCCCTAAATTCAACCATCCAAGGGAAAGTAATGGCAATCACACTGGCTACATTGGGAAAAAGACTGGATCTGGATGATGCTAAAGCACCAGATCATTTTCCCAACTCTGCAATCCATTTAACCATGACAGAGTGTGGTTACCAAGGTACTCTCTCACATGCAACCATTTTTAAGAAATTTTTTGAACCAAAATATAAACTTTTGTTTCATTACATAATCATGTGCTTGAGTCCAAAAACTGGATCTTATGATCATATGCCCTATACTTTTCAACCTATTTTTCATTCCATTGTGAATGAGACAAAATTCAGGGCATCAGCACTTTCTTTAATGAGTTGGTGTTGCATCACCAAAATTCTAAAAAGAAGTTTTTGTTGTATCCAAGGTTCATAATGCAATGCATAATTAAAGAACTTGGAGATGAGGTGCTTGTGGGAAAAACAACTGTTTTATAACCATTAACCTCACAAGCATGGCATAACAAACCAGCTGCCTTGCCAGAAGATGACCAGTGGGAACAACAAACAGTCCCCATGGAACCACCATCTTCCAAACCCTCACCCAAAAAGGCCAAGAAAACCAAACAATAAAAACCCAAACCCTCCAACCCTAAAAGAAAGGCAGTTCAGGAAATTGAGATGCCTGAAACTGCTGATGTGCAATCTGCACTTGTCAAAGATGTGACTGAAACATCCTCTTAGTCTCATCCATCTCAAACCCCCAAAAGAGCACCCATAACCATCATTTTTCAAAGAAAGAAATTTAAAAAGACCATAACTATTGATCCATCCTATGAAACTGTAGACCCATTACCACAAACTACTAAACCTGAAACATCTCACACAACCATTAAAATTGCCAAACTTCTCTCTGGGTTAAAAGAGACAATCCCATCAGAACATGTCATTCCCCAACAACAACATGAAACAGGGGAAATACCATCAGAACTTGACATGGATGTGGATGTCATTAGCCCTATCCCAAGAGATGAGGATGAACCAAGATTTCTAAGCCCAAACTTAGAGACTTTAGGTACATTTGAGGCTGCTACTACTCATTTACCATCCAGTGGTGGATCTGAGGATAGAAGTAACATAGCTAAGACCTCATTTGTGGCAACTACTGATGAAGGCTTTATGCCTGAGGTAGGAAATCCTCAGAACCAAGAAACAGAGGTTCATGAGACAATTGGGTTGGGCCCAGCTCATGATACAACTGATAATGTCCTCATTGAGGATGTCATCAGGGATTCAGATGATTCCATTGATTTGGATGATGATTCACACTCCACAAAACATGAATTGACGGCTACTAGTGAAGGTCCTGAATCTGATGTCTCTAAACTCAAAGAGCTGGTCACAACAGATCAGGTTAAAGACCACTTGAACCCTAATTCCCCTAAAGTGTCATCTTCAGTACACTCTAAAGATCACCCAAAAACACCCCCTACACTAAAAATGCCTACCCAATTCCCTGGGTCATCTAGCATAGACTTGAACCACCTATGCAGCCCAGATGGTCCCCTATACCAGATGATGAACACCCTCATATCCAATCACCTCAAATCCTTCACAACTTCTTGGGAGTTGAAGACTAAAAATTAATTTGAGGTGATCAACAACAAACTCAGTGAGTTGTCAAACAAAATTGATAACAACACAAGATAGCTTGCAAAGTTATCTGGTAGAACTTCTCTACCTGTTAGGCTTCCAGAAGTGGATGAAGCCAAAAAGGGGGAGAAGATTAAGGAACCAAGAGAGTCACTTGAAGCCAGGATAAAGGCAAAAGTGGCTCTACAACAACAAGAAGAAGAGGAAGCCCAAAAACAATTAGAAGATGAAGATAGGCTCCTTCCTGCAACTGAAGATGAAGCTGAAACATCCCAAGGCCTCAATGAAGAAACTTCTGAAGACTCTGAAAGTACTGAAGACAATCCTTCAGTAGTTGATACTTCTATCAACCCTTCAGCAGTTAACACTTCCAACATTTCAACTGAAGAGCCTTCTATGGCAACTGAAGACATTCCAACTCCTATTCCAAGGCCTGCAACCACTCAAATGCCTGTATTAAACCCTTCTCCCATCCCAATGTCAAAAGAATTACTGGAGAAGAGCCTACTTGCAGCACAGAAGAAAGCTAAGGAAGATGAGATCTGGATCAACATAGAAGCAAGGAATGATTTGAGCTATAATGACAAACTCAAAGTATATGAAGAAGAGTTGAATAACAAGCTGCACTTGAAAGAGTTGCTGTGGAAGACAAAAGACAACAACTGATGTCTTATATTATCAAGAACAGCAAAACCAAGGCTTATTCACTCAAAGGGCTCTCCATTGTGACACCCCAGGAAAATCCCACATCGGCCGTGGCAAGGAGATATCCTTGGTTCATAAGTAATGCCTTGCCTCTTAAATCACCAACGCGTTTTAGGGCTTAATGTTAGTGGATGAGAGGAGAACTCCACAGTTAAGCGTGCTCAGGTGGGAGCAATTCCAAGATGGGTGACCTCCTGGGAAGTCTCCACCAGGGTACCCAAAAACAAATCCGTGAGCTCTAGGAGGGCAAAGCAGACAATATTGGTGGTGAGAGGGGCCGGGTGTTACAGATGGTATCAGAGCCACTCCTGTGCCGTTCGGGGTGGTGGGTGCATACGTCATCAGGGACGATGAGACTCTAATGCGGGGTGAATGTGACACCCCAGGAAAATCCCACATCGGCCGTGGCCAGGAGAGATCATTGGTTCATAAGTAATGTCTTGCCTCTTAAATCACCAACGCGTTTTGGGGCTTAATGTTAGTGGATGAGAGGAGAACTCCACAGTTAAGCGTGCTAAGGTGGGAGCAATTCCAGGATGGGTGACCTCCTAGGAAGTCTCCACCAGGGTACCCAAAAACAAATCCGTGAGCTTTGGAAGGGCAAAGCGGACAATATTGGTGGTGAGAAGGGCCGGGTGTTACATCCATGGATGAGCTTACAAGAAGAGCTCAACTTGTTGCTGACAAGATTGCCACTGAAAAAGACAGAAAGGCAAAGAGAGCTGAAGTGATAGATGAATTGGTAGCCAATGGATTTGGTTCAAAAGCCTCAGTGTCAAAATGGAGAGAAGACACATTATTTGACACATACAAAAGATTCAACTTCAGTAGTTAGAACTTCTGGTACTAAACAATCAACAACAAAGCCTGCTACCAAGGGAAAGCAAGAGGAGATCACAAAGACTGATTTCAAGATGGTATTGCTTGAAGGCAATACAGTAGTACAAGGAGATTTTGTGATTGAAGAGAAGCCTCTGCTGACACAATTCAGGGATCCTTCAACATTTGCTTACCAAATACAGAAGACTATAACTGATAAACCGCACACAAAGGTAATCACTGAATATCATTTACCTACCTTTGATATACCTAATGTGGTGCAAACAGAAGAAGGAAGAGAATCCCACCTGAGGGTCACTGAAGTAGAAAACATCTCTCACTCAGGAACATCCCAGGGAACCCGCATGGTCCCTTATACTTTAGACTTTGAACATACTAAAGTTCTGATAATGAAATGGTCATTTACTGATTCCAACTCAGTATTGGTCACAAGGAGAGATCGTTCAAGCAAGGCCTTCAAATCTATGCAAGAGCTGAAAAAGCTATCTACACAAGACTTGCTCATAATTCAACATCTTGAACGTGAACAAGGATCTCTAACCAATGAACAACTCAACCAACTCAAGACTTCCATGTTCAAAGAAATCTGGAAGATATTTGATGGCAGGAAAAGATAATAAAGGATTAGATAAGGTTTTGGCTTCATCAAGCCAGGGGGAGATTGTAAGGACAAAAATGATTGAAGAAACCTCTTTTGCTAACTTTAGTCTAATTCCTATTTCTGCCAAAACATTCTAAGTATGAAACTACTGAAGAAAGAAGAAGAAAATGCTGAAGTAGGATTCAACAAGTACTGAAGAGTAAAGATCAGAAGTTCTGAAGTCAAACCAGACAAGTCAACTGAAGAACTATTGAAGACAAACTACTCATCAGTAGTTTGTCACTCATCAGCATTTGTAATAGAATCTTTCCACCGCCTTATGTTTCAGTAGTTTAGTATTATAACATTACTTTATCTTTTGTACAAGTTCCAAGACTACAGCCTATTGCAGCCTTGCTTTTGTTTCAAGTATTGTTCAAAGTGCATGTATCTGTTTGTCTATAAATAGATGGGTTAATCCCACTATTTTAGACATTGATTTTAATTGAAACTGAAATCTTTCAGAGCTTTTACTTGAAATACCATTTCATAATCTGAGAATCTCTTTGCATATTTATTATCATATACATTCAATTTCTTAGATTCTCATCAACTGTCTTTAGTTCATTACATCTAGGGGGAGTAATAACTCCTTTTGAAAGTGAAACTTTACAACTTATTCCGCTGTGCAAACTGCTTTGATTAACTTGCAAACACATAAGTGTTCATAAGAAAACAACTGCTAAAGAGCTAACTGATCCAACGTTACCCAACTCATAACCTCCCGAACTGAATGAAATCCCTAATAAAGGCGGCACATAATCCTAAAGGCGTGCAATCCGGAGATCACTGGTGCGCCCGTAGGGAAACCATCCTTTACCAAAAAGATCATTCAATCATCTGGTCCACTTCAGAAGCCATTGCTTAGAATCCGGTTTGGATATCAGAAGCCCGAAAGATCTGTCTCACTACCGCTTTCCTCGCCATGGATCTAGCTCTTAGTCACCAGAAGTTGATTATACCTCTAGCCGATTAATTAAGTTATAATAATTTAAGTTATTAAGTTAATCATTATTCAAACCTGTCACAAGGATAAACAAACAAAGATTAGAAAAAGATAACACAACAAATAACTAAAAATAAACCACTACTACTAATAATAAAAGTCTACAAATCAAAGCGGGTTCGTGAATAATGAAAAGATACAACCATAGAAAATAGTCAACACAAGAACATGGCTGCTCATAGACAAGCTCTCCATCTTCAAGTGATATGTAGCTCTCATAATCCTCACGACCCTCGATGTTTATTGCATACTACTCTACGACCCCTTACTTGGCCTTAATGCTCTAGGCCTAGCCTTGTTGGGTGTGTTAGGATGGCCTTAAGGCCTCCCACAAGACCCCAAAACCTCTGGAAGACTTTTGGAAGTCGACCAAAGAAGGCTCAAGTCAAGTTGTGAAGGGATGAACAAATGGTAGGGGTAAGCTTGCTATTTATAGAGCTTCAGGGGAAGCACGGGCGTGCCAAGGGTTGGCACGGGCGTGCACACTGTCTCAGGTACTTTCTGTTGCTGCAGTTCTGTCTTGTATGTACTTTTTGTCTGTGCATGGGCGTGCCAAGTGTATGAGCATGGGTGTGCAACCCAAAATATTGTCAGATTTTGTCATTTAAGCTTTGGGGAACATGTTTCAAAGAGCATGGGTGTGCCAAGTGATGTAGCACGGGCGTGCAAGTGTCTTCAGTACGTTTTCTTGTTCTCCAATCTTGTTGCGTTGTCTTCAAAACATACAGGGAACATGTTGGAAGTCTTATATCTTCAGGAATCTATAGTTTTTGCTCGTTTTTACCCAGAAATCCTCTGTTTCTGTCTTGGAGCTCCAATTTCCTGAGAAATATAAATAGGAACGAATTAAGCATCAAATACCAATAACATAAGCCTAATTGTATCCTTTTTGAGACTGTTTATGCATGTTTTATATGTTAATAATGTGAGTTATCAAGACATACACACCAAACCCTCTCTTTTCTTCCTTCTCCCAACCGTATACACCTCTGTCTCTCTTTCTCTCATATTTTCTTTGTATTGATCATTAAATACTAAGATTAAGGCTTAAAACTTGTAATATCAATGGTGTTGGTTGGTTTGGAGGAATAACCCTTCAAGAAAACATAAGATTTTTAGAGAGAGAAAGTGTTAAGAAGCATCAAAACCCATCTTTTATCAAGTGTTCTTCAAGGATAAGAATCTTTATAAAAAGTTGTCTATATTTCTAATTTGGTTTTGATTTTTCAAGTCTTTCACCAAACTAAATGGGTTTTGACAAATAATTTTGTAAAATAAATAATGGAGATGGAAAAGTGGGTGAAAATGTGTAAAAAGTGTATATGTAGGTGTCGTGTATATGTATATGTATGTATGTTTATTTGTGTAGCTTGAGGAATGCCTAAAATGCTTAGATCTAGTGATTAATGATACATGCAAGAGGGTTTTAATGATGTTTTGAATCTGAGTTTTAAGAACATTTTGACTATTTAGTCAACTAAGTTAATGGGTTTATAAGTTTGATGATTGTTATGTGTCAAAACACAAAATAATGGTCAAAACACAAAATAATGGTCAACTTAGAAGGGAAATTAAAGGTGTTTAGATTCCTAGGAAAGTCGAAGCCTGGAGTCATTTTTATGTTTGCAAAATATGCCGAAATATGCATCATTTTAGTGTGTTTTTTAGGGATAAAACTCTTATTATTTAATCTGATGCAAAACAAGTTTTGAGCAGGTTTTTGGACATTATTTTGAGGGTAAATAAGACATGTTAAAGTGTTGATAAAATTCCTAGCATAAAACTGATGTAAAACAATTTGTTTGGCACTTAAATATGCTCAAAAACCATGATATAGGATGTTTATTAAGTTTGCTATGATAACAGATTTTTATTATTGCTAACTATGTAGTAAAAGTCGCCAAAATGCGAGTTTTGAGGCGCAAGACGATCATGTTATAAAACTGTTTAGAGCAGCAAATTTGGTCATATTTTGTTTATCTTATACAGGTCCTAGTGTGAATATTAAGTTCCAAGGATTTTCAAGAGTTTATATGTGGTGTATGTTGCTTAGATTGCGACTAAATTGATAGAAATCGCCTTACTAGGTGATAAATTGACGAAACGGTTTGACTATGCGTTAGTAGTTAAAGTGTGTTTTAAGTTGATCATATAGGTGATATATGATGGCTAATATGATTATGAGGACCAAATTTGTGGAATTTTATTAGATAAAGATAGTCGTTTATGTGGAAATGGTTAGATTCGCGTATGCGGCAAACTAAGGATATTAAGGTGTTGAACATGTATTTTGGTATAAATGGATCATTTAAAGCCAAAAACAATTTAAGGCTTGATGTTTTATAAACTCATATCATTTCCATAAAAGATATGCATTTTTATAAGAAAGATGGTTTCTATGAAAAATGTAACGGTTTTTGTGAAAACGGCTTTGCATGGAAAACAAGTCTTAAAGGTCACAAGTAGTATATTATGTGCGAATAATATGACTATGTGAAATTTGTGTGTTAGATGATGGGAGTTTTCCTTTAAAGTGTGTTAGGTTTTACTAAGTTTATTGTGTGAACACTACTTGGAATGCTAGTATGTGTGTGGGCATATAACTAAAACCTTAGGGTTAATGTATTCGGACACGACAATATTTTCGATGTCTAAAAACTTAACCATTTGTCATGGTCACCAACGGGTCCTTTGGGTAATTTGTTTTTGAGAAAAACGTAAACCTTTTTCTAAGTCTTGAAAGTTTGGCGAAGAACTTGAGTAAGACTTGTAGTTCGTTTGCTAAAATAGCCCTTCATATTTAGGGTATTGTTAGGAACGACTTATGGTTATTTGGACTAAATATTTGCTAAAGTGCTACTTTATGAGGTGAGTCTCATAGCCCCCTTTTCTTTTAAATGTTTTTGAACATTTTATAATCAGGGGAGTAACATGCTTGTATTATGGGTAGACTATAACTATATAGAACATATGATGGCCCTTGGTAGATGCACGACGTAGCGTTGGACGCCAGTCATTCCACAGGGTGGACTCTTCCTTGCATTCTTAATCATTAAATCTAGGTTTAGAGCCTTGAATGGTGTTGATAGATCTATTGGGTGTCACCCCTCCCAAGGCAGTCGCGTTGTGCCACATTTGGAGAACATCTTCATTAAAGACACCGAGAGACACATGCGACGTGTACACAGTTGCGAAAAACAGGACGAAATGTCATGGTTTGATTAAGGGCCTTAGGTTGGGATCAGGATTGTAGGACCTCGCGAGTCTACATGGTTCTGGGTTTAGTCGGTACTCGCTCATACATTTTTGAACAAGGAAATAATTGGATTTGCCTTAAAAACCGGTGAACTCGCCAATTTTATGTTGATATTTTTAAGCATGTTTTTTAGTTACTTGATTCATGAGGTTTTGAAAACAAGATTTGGCACGCATTGCATATTTAGACATGTTTTTGGGACCTAACTCTTAGGGCTTGGCCCTATTTGTTGAACTATATGTTTCATTTTAAAACTTAAACCTTGGTCGAACAATGTTTTTACTTTTTATTATTTATAGGAAAACTAAACTTGTTTGACTAGGGAATTTGAAGTAAAATGTCCATTATGTGTTTATTATGCGATTGATAAATATTTATATGGTAACAACTTCCATTACCGCATGACAAGTCTTCCGCTGTGCATGTCGGGGTGTGACAAAATTTAGAAGTTTTTTTAATTTGTATATAATAATGTGCGTATATATTTAAATATATATATATATATATATATATATATATATATATATATATATATATTTATACACGGTAAGGTTAGAATGAAAACCTTAAAAATTTTAGAAAACCCTAGAAAACCCTACTTCCCAAGCTTTTTAGGGCCTGAAAATTTTAGAGCATTTAATATACATGTTTTTAAGAGTTTTGAGCCAAAAAAATCAAAAAAAAAGCGCCTAGGGGTTTTTTTTTTAAAAAAAAATAAATAAGTTATTTGGGTGTTGCATATGTAACACATATGTGCAGACGTGTTGCACTGTAAAAAGACATGTTACATATGTAACACATACATGTTGCATATGTAACACAAAACTTGTTTATTTTTTTTTTTAAAATATTGGCTCGGCGCTTTTTTGTGTTTTTTGGCTCAAAACTCTTAAAAACATGTATATTACATGCCCTAATTTTTTTAGAAAAAGATCTTGAAAAGTAGGGTTTCCTAAAGTTTTCTCATTTTAGAGGGTTTTCATCAAATACTTAGCCTATATATATATAGGTGTTCTCAAATTAACTTTCCCATATATATATATATATATATGTATATATATATATATAGAGTTTGGCTAAAATAAAAACCCTATTGAGTTATGAAAACTCTAGAAACCCAATTCTGGCCATTGATCTTCACTAATCAAGGGCTGAGATTCATCCAAAAATTTAATATTAATAACCCACATGTCCTTTTTGTTTGTAAGATTAACCAAGGGCATTTTCGTCAAAGGGTGTTAAAGAAGACCTCACACTATCTTTCTTACTTTTGTACTTTTTACTTCATGTCACCATCAATCTCATTAACCTTTTATCAACTTCAAGACTTAATATCACTTATAATTTTTTTTTTGCTACGTAGCATATGGGTCAAATTTTAAACCAAACCTATGATTATTAACAAAGATGCTATGATTTGCGAACTGTTGCGTAAGTGTTACGTAACAACATACCAAGTTACTTGTGTAACATTGCTATTTACATAATAAAATGTAAAACATGTTAAGCTTCAAAACTGTGACTTATGATGTGTGACTAAATGAGAATAAAATGTAATAGTTCAACTCACACATTATTTATGTACATGTGTTACCCGCTATTTATGTAACGGTGTAACATAACATACATACATATAACTAAAAAAAATTAACATTGTAACATTGAAAAACATATGAACTACAGGTATTTTACATGTGTATCTGTAACAACTTATAAAAAAATATATTGTAACATAAATCTGTAATAATGTTACACGAAAAAAACAACAGATGATTACAACTTAAGAGTACAAGAAAAAAACATCCAAAACCAAGCCTTTTTTCTCATCTTTATCAACCCATCTGCCTTCACAAAAATCGACAAACCACCAAGTACCGGTTGAACCAACAACTTAAAGCTATTAGAACACAAAATTCAAAATAAATCTTTTCCAAAAATCAAAATAACATGCAAATTCAGATAAACCCAATTGAAAGGTAAAAGAAAAAGAAAAAAAATACATATGTGTAGAATTAAACTTAACGTCATTAGGTACTCCATCACAAAATAATATATTTTAGTATACTCCACTTACTATATTAAAAATTAATAGATATCAAGATAATATATTTTAGTATACTCCACCATTACATCGGATAAATAAACCTTTAATTGAAGTGTTGACTATTTAATTAATTCTTCAAGACACTATGGAAATGTTTGAATGTGTGTTTAAAGTCCTTAGACCATGTGTAATGGGCATTATAGGGACATGAATAAAAATGATAATGCCCCCAACACCATCCCCTTGAGAATTATATGGGCATTATGAGGGTGGGGCATTTCTAGTATAATGCCCAAATATGATAAAAAATATAGAAAGTAATAATTAAAAAGGGCATTAAGTGGCTTTAACCATTACACATTTGTTTGAAGGGCATTATAATAATGATGTGGTGGAAAATGCCCCCTAAGGGGCATGAACCATTACTTATGGTCTTACTATGAACTCAAGTCAGCAACTTACAAACCACCACTGGACGCCGATCAACAACCAAACCCCAGCCGAGACCACCCTCAGACTCACATGGAAACGACTAGATCTACGATCTAGAAATTTGTAAAAAAAACCCCGCCGTCACTGCTTCAACGTGACCACCATCCACCGCAACTCCGGCTAACACCACCAACACCTGCAACCACCACCGTTACTTATTTCCCTTACCGACGGGGTTGGGTTCAAAACTCTCAATCGTTGTGGTAGTCGAAGAAGACCATGAGGGGTGAGAGAAAAATACATGATGGGTTCAAAACTCTCCATCCTTGTCTTCATCTTCTTTAATGTTGTGGTTATTCAAGAGAGAGGGGGTGAGTGATAAATATAAAAATTCAGATTTGATGGTGATGTTTCCATTTCCGATCTAGGTGGATTAGGTGAAGACGACGAGAAGGTGGTTGTAGGTGGTGGTATGCGTAGATGATAACAGTGATCGTTTTAGTGATGGTTTTGTTTCAGATCTTGCTACCATCTCTACATGTTTTCAAGATTGAGGGGAAATTTTGTTGAAGAGAGAGAGAGAGAGAGAGAGAGAGAGAGAGAGAGAGAGAGAGAGAGATAAAATGTGTATTGAGTGTGTAAGGAGTAATAAAGTGGAGGAAAGATAATAAAATTTGCTTTACCTAAAATACCCTGGAAGTTATTTCTAAAGATGTGGACATGGCTGAATGATGGTCACTTAATGGGTTTTTAGGGTTTGCACAACTCATAATGGTTTTCACTAGATACATACCCTATATATATATATACGCATAATTTGAATAAAAACAAGGTTAGTGTACATCTATGTGCATTTGAATTAGTTTTATGAGGTGTGTTATTTGGTAATGGTAATTTTTGGTTGCCTTGGTCATTGCTCTCAAATTCGTAGAAATGGAAGATAACGTTAAGGGTATGCGGAGCGAGAGAGGGGATGGTGAAACTCGGCCCTGTCCGAGAACACCACCCTCTGGATTTGAATGTTTTTTTTTTTCACAAAAATCGGGGACCTAGCACCACCGGGAAAGGGGGGAGACTTCAACGGTCATATGGTAGTTATTTAAAAAAATCAAAAAAAGTTAATTTAACCCTTTAAATACTAACCAAATCTTACTATTTTACACACACTTCTATCTTATATCCTACTATTTTCACATTTCTCACTAAAATCTTTATTCTAGTAAAGTATTCAAACTAATGTGAGATGTCGCTCTCTCCTTTAATTTGTTAATAATATTATTTTACTATTTATATCTAAAAAATTTAAATTATTAATCTACAATCTTCATATTTTCTCTTTATCTTTAATATTTTTTTATATCTCCTATTAAATAACAACAACAACAACAACAACAACAATAATAATAATATTAAATTATATTCTCTTTTGTTTCGTTCTTCATTAAATAAACACAAAATAATAATTTTTCATATATCTCTTATTTATTTAATATTCTTTTGTCAATATTCTATTTTGTTCAGCGTATTAGTAACCATTTAATGTGTTATTGATCTAACCTCATGTATTATACATGTTTCTAACCTACAATAAATATAAAACAAAAAAAATATTATAATAAGTAACTATATCAAAGTTTATTACTTAAAGACATGACTTGTTGATTGGTTGTGTTAACCGATTAGTCATTACAATATATTTATTTAACCCGTTTATGACACGATATTATTCAGTCTATGCAACACATCTTTTTTAAGATATCACCATTTTATTACTTAGTATAAAAATACATATATTCAACCGGTGTAATACACGTACGTGGTAGTAAGTATGTGTGTGTCATCTCTTTCAAATGGCAATGAGACCATGGACCGAAAAAGAAGACATAGTTTTGGCTACGACTTGGTTGACTGTCCACGAAGAAATGCCGCCTCCAGAATCAAGGTCGTCTTGGAACACAACCTTCGAACAATTCCGTCAACATTTTGGTCAGATTCTCCACTGCGTTGATCAAATTTTTGAAGGTTTAGGGACATCCGTGCAAAGTCTACAAGACTTAATCACGTCATCAATGAGCTGATGAATGATGAGGGTGACCTAACGGAGGAGGAAACAATTGAAGCGACCCATGTTGAGTACAAAATCGCTACGGGACCTAGAAATTAAGAACGTTTCAAGATGGAAAATTTTGAGAAACCATGTCTAATTTAATTTAAGTTGTGTTTTATTTAATTATGTATTTTCACTTATGGTTCAAGTTATTCTACACAGCGTAACAAAAATGAGAAGGGTGAGAAGTATACAAAAAACACAATAGATCATGAAATATGACACAATGAGCCACAAAATATAACACAATGCCGAAAAATATAACACAATGCTAAAGGAAAAAGACACAATGAATGACAAAAATGACACAATGATGAAAAATAAGAAAAAGACACAATGCTACATAAAAGACATAATGATATAATGTAAATTCTAAAAAAAATAAGCTAAAAATTAAAAAAAAACGAAAACCTAAAAACTAAGATCGTAGGGTTCGATAAGACGGTTCCAATGCTGTTTGAATGAGTTCAATCGGAGTCCGTTTGATACCCTTCACACGACTTCTTATTTTTCTTTCACTGAGTATTTGATCATAACCCTTTCACTTATATTATGTGTTTATTTGAATTATGCATTTTACATTTAAATTAAGCAGTTTTATTTTATAGTTTAGTTTTGGGGAAATCAAGGACGATTCCAAGAATGTGGGGATTCTAGGGAAAACTAGAAAAAGTTGGTTAAAAGAGGATCTGGCACTAACGTATCACATAGGAAAACAAGAAAAGTGAGGCAACTTCATATGACCTAAGATTAGTTTATTATTTTTTTTATTGACTTTTTTTGGAAGGCATGTATAAGGGTTATCAGCATCATCACGTATTTGAGTGATACTGCTATATATTGGTAGGCAAATATAAAACAAAAGCTAGGGGGTCTAAATTTGATCGATCATGATTATAGAATGGTGTTATTAGGAATATATGTGTATATATATATATATATATATATATATATATATATATATATATATATATAGGATCCGGATATTTTGAAAACTCCCATGAGTTGCGAGAACTTGAGAACTCCCCTAACCCAATAATAATGCGACACATAAGCCACTTAACATTATTATAATGGAGGGCATTTTAGTCAAATAACACATCCCCTACCCCACCCCACTCCACCCACACCCCACCATATACCTTTAAATACATTTCTCTCTCTAAAAATCAGTCTCTCATCTCTCTCTCTCTCTCACTTCGTTTCTCTCTCTAAAACACACACACATACAGTATTATTCAACTTCTTTTGATGAGAACACCGTGTGGCCGATTCCAGCAAGCGTTGATCGGATTCAGAGCAAGCAAAAGTAAGACGACGACAAGGGAAGATGGTGCCCGTGGTGCCAGATCTGGATTTTCGTGGGTGGATTTCGATGGTGTTCGATGGTGGTTTTCGTTGCAGAAGGTTGAGGTGGGTGGTGGATCTGGGACGATGAAGGTGGGTGGTGGATCTGATGGGTTTTGATGGGGTTTGGAGGTGGATCTGATGGGTTTCGAGGTTCGATGGTGTTTTGATGGTGTTCCGGTGGTGTTCCGGAGATGCTGTGAAGATACGAAAACGACGGTATTAGGATTTATTATTATTATTATTATTATTAAATTTTATTATTATTATTATTTTTCTGTTATTATTATTAATATTATTATTATTTATGTTATTATTATTAATATTTTTTATTATTTTCTGTTATTATTTATTTTTATTATTTATTTTTATTATTTATGTTATTGTTATTATTATTATTATTATTATTATTATTATTTTCTGATTTTATTTTTTGTGCATTAGTGTAAAATTATTAATATTAATTTTTTGGTTTTTGTCAGGAGATGCTGTGAAGATGATGATGTAATAACACCAGTGTAAATATGAAACGTGTAGATGTTTGAGGTATAGATCTTTTGTAGTTTTAGGTTTTTTACACTCATATATTTTTTTTTCCTGTTTGAGATGTAGGTTGTGTATTTTTTTGGTGAACAAGATTTTTTTGTAGAGGTAGTTTTTAGATGTAGGTTGCATATTTTATGGTGTAACTATGTATTTACGTTGGTGTTTTTGAATGTATAGATCCTTTTGGTTGTTTTTACAGTGGTGTAATTCGAATGTATAGATGTTTTTGTTGATGTTTTGGGGCATTTTTGCAGTGGTGTAATTCCAATGTATAGATGTTATTGGTGGTAGATGTTTTTCGTTGGTTTTTACACTGGTGTAAATAATTATACCCGAGTATTTCATGGTAGATTTACACATGTGTAAATAATTACACCAGTGTAAATAATCGTCGTCATAGTCGTCTGAATATTTGTTATAAAAAAATATAATATTATATTAATTATTTATCTTTCATAATGTAGTGTTAATTATTTCTCTTTCATGGTGTTTTTACCAAAACACCCCTTGATGTACTTTATTGTATTAAAATATTCATAATATGAATTAAGTTGCATGTGATGACCAAACTTTTCAAGATTTTAATCTCAACCATTGGATTGAGAAGATCAAAGGTCCACAAGAGTTCCTATGGTTCTCTCAACTCATGGTGGTTTTCAAAGTATCCTAACCATATATATATATATATATATATATATATATATATCATTGTTCATATTTTGTATTTCTCTCCATCAAAATAGGAGTTAATCTCTTGTATGAATGGCAAATTAGTTAGCAATTCTATCATGATATGAAGACCATTCTACTAACCCTATCTAATCCTCCTTCAAATGGTCCTCCTTCCCTACGCCTATCTTGTGTAATCCATCATCCTCTACACTGTTATCATGTCTTTTACACCTATTCACCCTGTAGCTACAGTTTCAAACATCAAAACATTAATTCGATAGTACCATTGACATTGAAACCGGCCATTATACCACTTGGTCTGAATTATTTAAGATACACTACAAAGCCTTTGAAGTATATGAACATCTTCTTCCTAAAACCTCTCCTGATACCTCCTCCTCTAATGTTGAGAAAGACAATGAAAAAGGATCTGCCGCCACAACCTCAAGGGATTGTCTCAACTCCAATGTTCTTCGGTGGATCTACGATGCAATTTCAACTTATCTTCTTCATACCATCCTCAAGCCCAACACTAGTGCACATGCTGCTAGGAAGGGTCTCATAAATATCTTCCAAAAGAATCGTGCAATCTGAACAATTAACTTGAACAACAAATTTGCCACTACCCGATTGGATCAATTTCCCAACATGTTTGCATACTTCCAAGCAATGAAGGTTGATGTGCTATATATGGTCTATAAATATCAATCTAACCTTAACACCTAGTAATATAAAACAAACTCAACTAAACTAGATAATCTATGTCGTTTGGTTAATAAAAAATATATGAAATAAGTAGTATGTGGAAGTCGATTCGTCTCCACGGGGAATTGGTGGAAAGTCGTAGTCTCACTTAATTAAATTAATGAATTAATGAACTAATTGCTTGCTTGATTGATTTAAGATTTAAGAGAACGAATTTAAGATTTGTAAACAACTATGTAAAAGACATAACCCCCTCCCGACTTCCGGTTCATTGATTCACCCAAACCTGATCAATTGATAAGATACCACATAGACATGGCCTTGTTTGTTGGTTTTAATTCAAGTGATAATTAGAAACAAGTTTTTAATAATAACCTATACAATCCAATTACCAAACCATATGAGCCAAACACCCACCTAATAATCAAACTACTCATGATGCAAGAAAACCAAATATGAATGATAAAAGATAAGCAATTGCACACACACAGCTTATTTAAATGATTTGAAACCCAAGTATTCTTCAAAGTATGAAAAACAATCCAATATATCAAAAGAAACAAGTTACAAGTTCACACAAATGAACCATACGTCCAGAGGAGATTACATAAAGAAATTAGTCGTTCATCATGATTATATAATCCTCCATGGATGATTCTGATTATAGATACATGAAAGGAATTATTAAAATGTCTTTTGGAATGGTGAAATTCGTCTTAGAGTGGTCCAAGACGGCTAGGGTGGAAGGTATCTTCATTTTGGGGATAAAAAGTCCTTAAATATGGCCAAAACCCAAATTCACACGTACAGGGTCAGACCAGGGCGCAAGCTTGTGCCAGCAAAGACCAGGGGGCGCCCTTAGGAGGGTGTACATCATGCATATATAGCTTAGAACACAAGCTTGCGCCCTACTCTGCTAGTAGGAGCGCCCCTAAGCAACATTTGGCCATTCTTCGCATTTTCATTCCCGGTGCTCTTGGGTGACTTCTAATCCTTCTTAACTTGTCCTGAAACCTTAAAATATGCTTCGCTTAATGCTTTTCAACACCGTGCACTTGCAAATCACAAACATTCTCAAAGTAACTATATTCCATGCAATAAATCACATAAAAGCACACATTTAACCACATTTAAATGTAGTAAAACACCCACTCATCAATAGACGACAGGCAAGTGTACATATCAATGCACTACAGACTAAGAAAGTCTAAGTATCAAACCCACATGACACTACTAGGAAACAAAACTAGACTCAACTAGAACTCTAACAATTGTTTTTAAGATGGTTTTAGACAAATTAACACAATATTCGAACAATCAAATAGCTAAGGATCACAAATGTGGATATCAGGATAGGAAATGCAACTACCTAGGCATCATATCCTATTGATGAAGCTGGAATTGTCTCGGCAACGGAAACTATGTCGGAACTAGGATATAATGATTGTGTACCCTCGGCTAACCTAATAAATCCCCGACTTATCGGCCAGACCTACAAGGAAACCTAAAGGTGTATAAATTTAGTAGGTGATCAGATTAACTCTAGTCTCTCTGACTATATTAAAGTACTCGCTAGACTGACTTGGATTTCTCACTTCCTAGTCTTAATACTGTAACGACCCTGGCTGACGTGGCCGGGCCGTCGGGTCGGGTGATCGGAGCTACGCAGCGGAATTCGGGTAATAACAGTCTTTAGTCTTTGTAGGATCCACGTCATCATATCTGTTGGGTTACCTGAACACATGTCAAAAATAGTTTCTGTCAACATAAAGTTGGTGAGGTCGTGTATTTTATAAAGTGAATGGCTAATTCGTTTATTGACAATTCTTTTATATAAAACATTCTTTTATAAAGATTCTTTCATAAACATTCTTTCATAAACATTATTTTATAAACATGCTTTACATTTATAATTCTGGAGGGGAATTCTATATAACCAACTCTATTATACATCCATTCAATCATCACCCGATTTTTCTATTATGTGCCATTCCTAATGGTACCACTCTGATTGTGATTTCCCGTCGGGTTTATTACGGGATGGGTCCTATACCTTGGACAATGGTTCTTGCCCTCTAGTCGGTGCAAGAAAGGAAATGGCGGATACCGTCCAGTACTGTCCTCGTTGTTTCTATATATCCCCGTTTCTATTATATTTCTTTATAAATTCTATTAATAATCGTTTATTGTAAAGCAATTCTGGTTTTAATAAATGACAGGTATTCCCCCAAAAACACTTAATAAAACAGAAAAAGTGGGGAGTTCACGATACTCACCGATTTGCATTATATCTTCAGCAAATCTTCTTATTACAATTATATGTTCTATATATATGGATACGTTTTACGCGTAAGACTTGTTAAATTGTAATACTTAGGATATATATCATATATATAATTTATATATATATAGAATCTGATATATATTGGATAGTCCTAAACTCGGGGTTTGGTCTTCCTAGGCAAAAAGAAATAAAGCTGGCCATTACAGCTTGGCACGCGAACCTAAAAGAACTCTAGACACTTCTAAACCCGAGTTTATTATATCGTTTTATATATCGAATCTTGTATATATAAACATATATATTTTATATATGTTTATTATTCTCTTATTATTATTATCAAGTCCGTACGTTATTCGTATTATATATATAATTCTTATAATTATAATAATTCTCGTCTAGCCCTTGAAACGGGTTCTATTCTGGTAGTTGACCGAGTCACTGAGTCGACTCGGTAACGACTCTAATTCCTCGATACAGTTAACGGTACCTCGCAATCACGCAAAATCCTTATATTAGTCAATGGATTATTAGATTATAATCAATCAACTATTCGGATATAATAGTAACCGAATCTTACCGTTTTCGTTACGGAACAGGACCGGAAGTTATATCGAACCGGGTATTGGACCCGTCTTCCATATTTGGTATCCTACAACAATAATCATCAAAATAGGTTAATAATCGAGAGATTATACCCAATACTTTAATGATAATTGAACCATTTAACCAAATAATCTACAACTATATATACGAACGAGAATATAACCGGACGAATTATAATAAACGAGAACCGGCTAATGTTATAAAAGGCTCATGACAGTCACCGTAACTTGGTGACTGTCTGGTTCGTTTAATCCGGACAGAAGACGAACAGGGCCCGGGTTCATGGTGGCTCGCCGGGTATCGATCAAAACTGAAGGGTAGCTCACGGGATCAGACTGAAACAACAGGGTCATAGGATCTGGTTCAAAACAGTCTTCGAGTACATATTGGAAGCATCGGTTAAAAACCCGATGACAATATCAGATGGGTTAATGACCGGGTTATCTAGATTCATAACCATACAGGGTTGACCGGTTGGGTTCCGGGTTGGTTGCTGCTATCTAACAGAAACAGAGGGCAAAAAGGGAAAAGGAATTCTTACCGGGAAAAGAAAGGGTAGCGGCCAGGAGAAGAGGGTGGAGCAGTGACCGGAGAAAACAGCGATGGTGGTGGTGATGTCCGGAGATGGAACAGCGGCAGGGTGACTGGAGCTCAGAGGCAGCAGCGCTGCCATGGCTAACCAGACCTGCTGCGTCCGTTGTACTCTTCCCGGAGATGAAGAAAGGGGTGGCCGGTGATGGCTCCGGCGTGAAGTTCCGGTGGCCGGAGGGAATGGTTCTTGTCTGAGAGTTTTGGTTTACACACTTTAAGTGTGTGTATATGTGCACAGAGAGTGAGCGAGAGAAATGAGGGAAGAGGGTTGGTTAAATAGATAACTAAAATAAAGGGGTGTTTGGCCACGGGGATAATATCTGAAACACGGGGTGTTTGGTAACGAGTATAAAAACGTCTGACGGCGTTTTAATTAACAGGAAAAGAGCGTTTAACCGCGGTAATAATAATCCAATAATTATTATTTCTATACTCGGTTGAAACGGTTAGCCGCGAGATTCGAACTTGACTATTTTATTCCATATTTGGGTGGTTGGGTCCGACCCGACCCGTTTAGAAGATCCGTAACACATCGGGGTGTTACAATTCTCCCCCCCTTAGGAAATTTCGTCCCCGAAATTTGAGTGATCTTGTCCTTTACTTCCTTAATCTATAAGGATGTTACAATTTAGAACCAAGATACTTGTCAACGAGACATTTCTAGAGTCTCTAATCAATACAATATTCCTCTCGTTTAATATTCGGTTTCTATTACAATGATGGATTCTATTTAGTTCTCAGGAGATAGATACGGAAGTCCCATCATTATAATGACTCGAATAGGATCCGAGCTACTACCTCCCTTATTCGAACGTTAGAATTTTATCATCATTGTAATTCCGATTTTTAAAGAGTAGGAATATTTTCTTAGATGTATCTTATCCGGGTTTTAAAGGTACCGGAAAAGACTAATTCACAGATGATTAAGATTTTTCTTAAATCATCTATAATTATCTTTCTGACTATTTCATTGATGATTAACTGCATTGTATCTATTACATATTATTTGACTTTTCTCATTGTATTATCGTGAAAGAGGTCTTTCACAATTCTACAATCAATATATGTAACTTTATCTTTATAATCTCGGAATCTACTGGTAACAGTCGTTGTTACGATTCTTTGATTTAAAATTCTTATGGCAATGCATTAATCGTTCTTTCTCAAAAACATGATTATCACTCGGGATTTCTATACTTATTGCATTAATTATTTCTATAAATTCTTTCTTAATTCTATTTCGGGATTCGTTGACACTCTCGATTAAATATTCTATATTTTCTTGTTATATAAAAATATTCTTTATAAATTTCTAGTCGTTCTTCTTACGACTTATATTCTTTTCTGTTAATTTCTTTATATATATATATATATATATTTATTTCTGTTGGCATATCGGATGCCTTTTGTTAATAATTGGCATTTCGCTTGCCTTCTTGTGTTATCTGGCATTTCCAATGCCTTTATCTATTATTATCCAGACATATCGGATGTCTGTTCATATCATAATTCTTTTCATTTCTAGATTTATATTCTCTTATCTCCAAGCTAATATTGATAACCATTTATAGTAGACACTATAAATATATCATTTCTATAATATATATGTGCTTGGAATAATTCTTTCTTATGTATAAATTCGATTAAAGTCTATATTATTGGTGTCTGGAAACACGTTCCGATAGACTTATATATAGGCTATATATCATATCTTCTTAATTCCACTTATCATAAGCAAAGCTTATTTCATCGGAATATTCATATAGATAATTCTTGCCAAAACAGTGATATCTTAAATTATCTCTCACGACCTTTGGTTCGGGTCAGGAAATTCGTCATTCCTTGGTCGGAGAGTTTCACTGGAAAAATGAGCATAATTCTATTCATTTTTCGTTTTCGTGTCGATCATACCTTGCGAATCTCTACGTGATTCCGCTTGGTATTATTTCTTGACATATTTGATAATTTGGTGGATTCTACCATTCCGGTTTCTGAATCCATATAAATTTTATATCCATTATATTTTAAAGATTTAACAATTCTTTCATCACTTCTTGTTTATAGATTTCAACTTGGTAATACTTAACCGTTTCACCAATTTGATTGTACAACAACTCCCGCGAGTCTTTATACGGAAGTGACCGAAAAGATTCTTTCATAGTGTCAAATATTCTCACAAAGAATTCCTGTGACTTGGCGGCAAATGTCCGGATATACCTTCTGTAAGGGTCCAGATATCATTTGTCCCGGAAATTGCACAGGGAATATACACTATTTTTGGTTGGCAATCAAAATCAATAAACTGATTCATAGAATTTAACCAATCGATGGTTTATATTCTGCAAATATATTCATAGTCGTATTCCGCGAAGGAATTTCAACTAGATTGCCAATGATTTAGTCGTATTTTTCAAATACGATACGCTGATAATTCAGATTTATATTTCTTCTTATCATTTATTTCCTTTAATATGTTCGTGACTCAAACATACTGTGATTTCGATAAACTCTTACTTGAATGTTCCTGTGCCTGTGGCATTCATAATTATGTCGCGATCATAATTACTATTCCACCTCACCTAACATTCCAGTATTCGTTTATTTTAATCACAATAGGTATGTGTCTCTCACATATTATTCTGATATTCTGTTCTTTATTTTCTCTTGGATTCAAAATTATATATTCTGGAAAGAAACATATTGATATGAGTCTAACGAAGTAGACTGTCAATCATTCAGGAATTTGATCGTGTCATAAGATATTCAATATAACCATCCATTCTTCTTAATATCCTTGACTTATTCGAGTCGTAGGATTAAGTTGGTAGTTATATTTCTGTATAGTTGATCGAATAGGAATTCGATTTCTTTAGAGTCAATTATTTTCGTCGCATGAATTCGAAATTATAATATTTCTGTTCGAAATATTATTTAACTTCGGGAAGAATTGATTTAAATTATGAACCGTAATATATAATTCTTATCGTCCATATCGAAATAAAATATCAAAGAAATTATATAATCAAATATAATTACAAAATCGTGTCGAAAATACTTTTAACCTATATACGGATATAAATTCGATTAAAGATTTTCACAAAAATGATACAAACTACCGAGTGAAATGGGTTCGGCAAAATATTATAGCCGTGGGTTTTCAAATAAAATCCTTAGGAAAAATTTATAATAATAATACCGGTACGGGTTTCGTAATGATATTTATTTTCTTGAAAATAATAACTATTTGAAAAGAGTTACGGTAAAAGTTTTTCATAGTATCGAAATCTTTTTGAAATTTTAATAAACATGTTTCTTGTTATAAATATAATTATAAATTTTCCAAAACGTTTAAAACGAAATTCTTAATATTTAACGAGTTATACTAAATTATGAGTAATAAATTTTGGAATATAAAAATACTAACACTTATAAAATAAAATTGGAATATTGATAAATTTTCTCAATCTTGCCGATTGAATAAATCATTTATTCGAAATTAAAGTGGAGGGGTTTCTATATATTTTACTTACAATTAAAATACTGGTTTAGTATAAAATCATAATGGCTAAGTATAAAATCAATAAACTTCGTAGTTATACTGAAAAGATTTAAAACCTTTTTAATAATTGTAGAATATATTTAACTTTTAAATAGTTGAAGAAAATTCTTTGAAAACACGATATTTATATGCTTCTAGTATATCAAATTTTATAAAAATTTTCGGAATTTACGGGGTAAAATAATATTTCGGGAAACTCGAGCATAGGAATGTTCAAGTTGGCGCATATATTTGTATTCTGTTTATAATTATCGAAATAACCGTGAGGTTAACGATCTGAATAATTACTGCGATTAGAATAATTCAATAAACTTGTGTGAAGTTCCTTGAATCAAGACAGATGATTCATGTTTAATGATTTATATATTTTTCTATATACACTTATATATACTTTTTATAACTCCGTCGTTTTATATCGAGATTCATTTTCTGATTTCTATTAATTTATCTGGTTTCTGTTCTATATATATTCTCATTTCTTATAGCCTTAATATCCTGTAAGATTTCCCAGAAATTAATGTGCATATAAATTCACAACTGTGTACAGAATTGTCAATTTACTCCACATAATCATTCTAGTAATATCCTGTAGTGGATTTATTCTGATTTCTAATATACGGTTATGGTTCTCACCAACTTTATAATGATTTTGACATTTAGGTACCCAAAAGTTTAATAACCCGATATTTTCTTTACTAATCCTAACATCCTAAATATTTCTCTAGGCGACATTTCTTTTTAGAAAAATATTCTGGTAGATCCCGGATGACTAAAGACTTCAAAACTGTTATTAGCGCGGCTCTGATACCACCTGTAACGACCCTGGCTGACGTGGCCGGGCCGTCGGGTCGGGTGATCGGAGCTACGCAGCGGAATTCGGGTAATAACAGTCTTTAGTCTTTGTAGGATCCACGTCATCATATCTGTTGGGTTACCTGAACACATGTCAAAAATAGTTTCTGTCAACATAAAGTTGGTGAGGTCGTGTATTTTATAAAGTGAATGGCTAATTCGTTTATTGACAATTCTTTTATATAAAACATTCTTTTATAAAGATTCTTTCATAAACATTCTTTCATAAACATTATTTTATAAACATGCTTTACATTTATAATTCTGGAGGGGAATTCTATATAACCAACTCTATTATACATCCATTCAATCATCACCCGATTTTTCTATTATGTGCCATTCCTAATGGTACCACTCTGATTGTGATTTCCCGTCGGGTTTATTACGGGATGGGTCCTATACCTTGGACAATGGTTCTTGCCCTCTAGTCGGTGCAAGAAAGGAAATGGCGGATACCGTCCAGTACTGTCCTCGTTGTTTCTATATATCCCCGTTTCTATTATATTTCTTTATAAATTCTATTAATAATCGTTTATTGTAAAGCAATTCTGGTTTTAATAAATGACAGGTATTCCCCCAAAAACACTTAATAAAACAGAAAAAGTGGGGAGTTCACGATACTCACCGATTTGCATTATATCTTCAGCAAATCTTCTTATTACAATTATATGTTCTATATATATGGATACGTTTTACGCGTAAGACTTGTTAAATTGTAATACTTAGGATATATATCATATATATAATTTATATATATATAGAATCTGATATATATTGGATAGTCCTAAACTCGGGGTTTGGTCTTCCTAGGCAAAAAGAAATAAAGCTGGCCATTACAGCTTGGCACGCGAACCTAAAAGAACTCTAGACACTTCTAAACCCGAGTTTATTATATCGTTTTATATATCGAATCTTGTATATATAAACATATATATTTTATATATGTTTATTATTCTCTTATTATTATTATCAAGTCCGTACGTTATTCGTATTATATATATAATTCTTATAATTATAATAATTCTCGTCTAGCCCTTGAAACGGGTTCTATTCTGGTAGTTGACCGAGTCACTGAGTCGACTCGGTAACGACTCTAATTCCTCGATACAGTTAACGGTACCTCGCAATCACGCAAAATCCTTATATTAGTCAATGGATTATTAGATTATAATCAATCAACTATTCGGATATAATAGTAACCGAATCTTACCGTTTTCGTTACGGAACAGGACCGGAAGTTATATCGAACCGGGTATTGGACCCGTCTTCCATATTTGGTATCCTACAACAATAATCATCAAAATAGGTTAATAATCGAGAGATTATACCCAATACTTTAATGATAATTGAACCATTTAACCAAATAATCTACAACTATATATACGAACGAGAATATAACCGGACGAATTATAATAAACGAGAACCGGCTAATGTTATAAAAGGCTCATGACAGTCACCGTAACTTGGTGACTGTCTGGTTCGTTTAATCCGGACAGAAGACGAACAGGGCCCGGGTTCATGGTGGCTCGCCGGGTATCGATCAAAACTGAAGGGTAGCTCACGGGATCAGACTGAAACAACAGGGTCATAGGATCTGGTTCAAAACAGTCTTCGAGTACATATTGGAAGCATCGGTTAAAAACCCGATGACAATATCAGATGGGTTAATGACCGGGTTATCTAGATTCATAACCATACAGGGTTGACCGGTTGGGTTCCGGGTTGGTTGCTGCTATCTAACAGAAACAGAGGGCAAAAAGGGAAAAGGAATTCTTACCGGGAAAAGAAAGGGTAGCGGCCAGGAGAAGAGGGTGGAGCAGTGACCGGAGAAAACAGCGATGGTGGTGGTGATGTCCGGAGATGGAACAGCGGCAGGGTGACTGGAGCTCAGAGGCAGCAGCGCTGCCATGGCTAACCAGACCTGCTGCGTCCGTTGTACTCTTCCCGGAGATGAAGAAAGGGGTGGCCGGTGATGGCTCCGGCGTGAAGTTCCGGTGGCCGGAGGGAATGGTTCTTGTCTGAGAGTTTTGGTTTACACACTTTAAGTGTGTGTATATGTGCACAGAGAGTGAGCGAGAGAAATGAGGGAAGAGGGTTGGTTAAATAGATAACTAAAATAAAGGGGTGTTTGGCCACGGGGATAATATCTGAAACACGGGGTGTTTGGTAACGAGTATAAAAACGTCTGACGGCGTTTTAATTAACAGGAAAAGAGCGTTTAACCGCGGTAATAATAATCCAATAATTATTATTTCTATACTCGGTTGAAACGGTTAGCCGCGAGATTCGAACTTGACTATTTTATTCCATATTTGGGTGGTTGGGTCCGACCCGACCCGTTTAGAAGATCCGTAACACATCGGGGTGTTACAATTCTCCCCCCCTTAGGAAATTTCGTCCCCGAAATTTGAGTGATCTTGTCCTTTACTTCCTTAATCTATAAGGATGTTACAATTTAGAACCAAGATACTTGTCAACGAGACATTTCTAGAGTCTCTAATCAATACAATATTCCTCTCGTTTAATATTCGGTTTCTATTACAATGATGGATTCTATTTAGTTCTCAGGAGATAGATACGGAAGTCCCATCATTATAATGACTCGAATAGGATCCGAGCTACTACCTCCCTTATTCGAACGTTAGAATTTTATCATCATTGTAATTCCGATTTTTAAAGAGTAGGAATATTTTCTTAGATGTATCTTATCCGGGTTTTAAAGGTACCGGAAAAGACTAATTCACAGATGATTAAGATTTTTCTTAAATCATCTATAATTATCTTTCTGACTATTTCATTGATGATTAACTGCATTGTATCTATTACATATTATTTGACTTTTCTCATTGTATTATCGTGAAAGAGGTCTTTCACAATTCTACAATCAATATATGTAACTTTATCTTTATAATCTCGGAATCTACTGGTAACAGTCGTTGTTACGATTCTTTGATTTAAAATTCTTATGGCAATGCATTAATCGTTCTTTCTCAAAAACATGATTATCACTCGGGATTTCTATACTTATTGCATTAATTATTTCTATAAATTCTTTCTTAATTCTATTTCGGGATTCGTTGACACTCTCGATTAAATATTCTATATTTTCTTGTTATATAAAAATATTCTTTATAAATTTCTAGTCGTTCTTCTTACGACTTATATTCTTTTCTGTTAATTTCTTTATATATATATATATATATATTTATTTCTGTTGGCATATCGGATGCCTTTTGTTAATAATTGGCATTTCGCTTGCCTTCTTGTGTTATCTGGCATTTCCAATGCCTTTATCTATTATTATCCAGACATATCGGATGTCTGTTCATATCATAATTCTTTTCATTTCTAGATTTATATTCTCTTATCTCCAAGCTAATATTGATAACCATTTATAGTAGACACTATAAATATATCATTTCTATAATATATATGTGCTTGGAATAATTCTTTCTTATGTATAAATTCGATTAAAGTCTATATTATTGGTGTCTGGAAACACGTTCCGATAGACTTATATATAGGCTATATATCATATCTTCTTAATTCCACTTATCATAAGCAAAGCTTATTTCATCGGAATATTCATATAGATAATTCTTGCCAAAACAGTGATATCTTAAATTATCTCTCACGACCTTTGGTTCGGGTCAGGAAATTCGTCATTCCTTGGTCGGAGAGTTTCACTGGAAAAATGAGCATAATTCTATTCATTTTTCGTTTTCGTGTCGATCATACCTTGCGAATCTCTACGTGATTCCGCTTGGTATTATTTCTTGACATATTTGATAATTTGGTGGATTCTACCATTCCGGTTTCTGAATCCATATAAATTTTATATCCATTATATTTTAAAGATTTAACAATTCTTTCATCACTTCTTGTTTATAGATTTCAACTTGGTAATACTTAACCGTTTCACCAATTTGATTGTACAACAACTCCCGCGAGTCTTTATACGGAAGTGACCGAAAAGATTCTTTCATAGTGTCAAATATTCTCACAAAGAATTCCTGTGACTTGGCGGCAAATGTCCGGATATACCTTCTGTAAGGGTCCAGATATCATTTGTCCCGGAAATTGCACAGGGAATATACACTATTTTTGGTTGGCAATCAAAATCAATAAACTGATTCATAGAATTTAACCAATCGATGGTTTATATTCTGCAAATATATTCATAGTCGTATTCCGCGAAGGAATTTCAACTAGATTGCCAATGATTTAGTCGTATTTTTCAAATACGATACGCTGATAATTCAGATTTATATTTCTTCTTATCATTTATTTCCTTTAATATGTTCGTGACTCAAACATACTGTGATTTCGATAAACTCTTACTTGAATGTTCCTGTGCCTGTGGCATTCATAATTATGTCGCGATCATAATTACTATTCCACCTCACCTAACATTCCAGTATTCGTTTATTTTAATCACAATAGGTATGTGTCTCTCACATATTATTCTGATATTCTGTTCTTTATTTTCTCTTGGATTCAAAATTATATATTCTGGAAAGAAACATATTGATATGAGTCTAACGAAGTAGACTGTCAATCATTCAGGAATTTGATCGTGTCATAAGATATTCAATATAACCATCCATTCTTCTTAATATCCTTGACTTATTCGAGTCGTAGGATTAAGTTGGTAGTTATATTTCTGTATAGTTGATCGAATAGGAATTCGATTTCTTTAGAGTCAATTATTTTCGTCGCATGAATTCGAAATTATAATATTTCTGTTCGAAATATTATTTAACTTCGGGAAGAATTGATTTAAATTATGAACCGTAATATATAATACTTATCGTCCATATCGAAATAAAATATCAAAGAAATTATATAATCAAATATAATTACAAAATCGTGTCGAAAATACTTTTAACCTATATACGGATATAAATTCGATTAAAGATTTTCACAAAAATGATACAAACTACCGAGTGAAATGGGTTCGGCAAAATATTATAGCCGTGGGTTTTCAAATAAAATCCTTAGGAAAAATTTATAATAATAATACCGGTACGGGTTTCGTAATGATATTTATTTTCTTGAAAATAATAACTATTTGAAAAGAGTTACGGTAAAAGTTTTTCATAGTATCGAAATCTTTTTGAAATTTTAATAAACATGTTTCTTGTTATAAATATAATTATAAATTTTCCAAAACGTTTAAAACGAAATTCTTAATATTTAACGAGTTATACTAAATTATGAGTAATAAATTTTGGAATATAAAAATACTAACACTTATAAAATAAAATTGGAATATTGATAAATTTTCTCAATCTTGCCGATTGAATAAATCATTTATTCGAAATTAAAGTGGAGGGGTTTCTATATATTTTACTTACAATTAAAATACTGGTTTAGTATAAAATCATAATGGCTAAGTATAAAATCAATAAACTTCGTAGTTATACTGAAAAGATTTAAAACCTTTTTAATAATTGTAGAATATATTTAACTTTTAAATAGTTGAAGAAAATTCTTTGAAAACACGATATTTATATGCTTCTAGTATATCAAATTTTATAAAAATTTTCGGAATTTACGGGGTAAAATAATATTTCGGGAAACTCGAGCATAGGAATGTTCAAGTTGGCGCATATATTTGTATTCTGTTTATAATTATCGAAATAACCGTGAGGTTAACGATCTGAATAATTACTGCGATTAGAATAATTCAATAAACTTGTGTGAAGTTCCTTGAATCAAGACAGATGATTCATGTTTAATGATTTATATATTTTTCTATATACACTTATATATACTTTTTATAACTCCGTCGTTTTATATCGAGATTCATTTTCTGATTTCTATTAATTTATCTGGTTTCTGTTCTATATATATTCTCATTTCTTATAGCCTTAATATCCTGTAAGATTTCCCAGAAATTAATGTGCATATAAATTCACAACTGTGTACAGAATTGTCAATTTACTCCACATAATCATTCTAGTAATATCCTGTAGTGGATTTATTCTGATTTCTAATATACGGTTATGGTTCTCACCAACTTTATAATGATTTTGACATTTAGGTACCCAAAAGTTTAATAACCCGATATTTTCTTTACTAATCCTAACATCCTAAATATTTCTCTAGGCGACATTTCTTTTTAGAAAAATATTCTGGTAGATCCCGGATGACTAAAGACTTCAAAACTGTTATTAGCGCGGCTCTGATACCACCTGTAACGACCCTGGCTGACGTGGCCGGGCCGTCGGGTCGGGTGATCGGAGCTACGCAGCGGAATTCGGGTAATAACAGTCTTTAGTCTTTGTAGGATCCACGTCATCATATCTGTTGGGTTACCTGAACACATGTCAAAAATAGTTTCTGTCAACATAAAGTTGGTGAGGTCGTGTATTTTATAAAGTGAATGGCTAATTCGTTTATTGACAATTCTTTTATATAAAACATTCTTTTATAAAGATTCTTTCATAAACATTCTTTCATAAACATTATTTTATAAACATGCTTTACATTTATAATTCTGGAGGGGAATTCTATATAACCAACTCTATTATACATCCATTCAATCATCACCCGATTTTTCTATTATGTGCCATTCCTAATGGTACCACTCTGATTGTGATTTCCCGTCGGGTTTATTACGGGATGGGTCCTATACCTTGGACAATGGTTCTTGCCCTCTAGTCGGTGCAAGAAAGGAAATGGCGGATACCGTCCAGTACTGTCCTCGTTGTTTCTATATATCCCCGTTTCTATTATATTTCTTTATAAATTCTATTAATAATCGTTTATTGTAAAGCAATTCTGGTTTTAATAAATGACAGGTATTCCCCCAAAAACACTTAATAAAACAGAAAAAGTGGGGAGTTCACGATACTCACCGATTTGCATTATATCTTCAGCAAATCTTCTTATTACAATTATATGTTCTATATATATGGATACGTTTTACGCGTAAGACTTGTTAAATTGTAATACTTAGGATATATATCATATATATAATTTATATATATATAGAATCTGATATATATTGGATAGTCCTAAACTCGGGGTTTGGTCTTCCTAGGCAAAAAGAAATAAAGCTGGCCATTACAGCTTGGCACGCGAACCTAAAAGAACTCTAGACACTTCTAAACCCGAGTTTATTATATCGTTTTATATATCGAATCTTGTATATATAAACATATATATTTTATATATGTTTATTATTCTCTTATTATTATTATCAAGTCCGTACGTTATTCGTATTATATATATAATTCTTATAATTATAATAATTCTCGTCTAGCCCTTGAAACGGGTTCTATTCTGGTAGTTGACCGAGTCACTGAGTCGACTCGGTAACGACTCTAATTCCTCGATACAGTTAACGGTACCTCGCAATCACGCAAAATCCTTATATTAGTCAATGGATTATTAGATTATAATCAATCAACTATTCGGATATAATAGTAACCGAATCTTACCGTTTTCGTTACGGAACAGGACCGAAAGTTATATCGAACCGGGTATTGGACCCGTCTTCCATATTTGGTATCCTACAACAATAATCATCAAAATAGGTTAATAATCGAGAGATTATACCCAATACTTTAATGATAATTGAACCATTTAACCAAATAATCTACAACTATATATACGAACGAGAATATAACCGGACGAATTATAATAAACGAGAACCGGCTAATGTTATAAAAGGCTCATGACAGTCACCGTAACTTGGTGACTGTCTGGTTCGTTTAATCCGGACAGAAGACGAACAGGGCCCGGGTTCATGGTGGCTCGCCGGGTATCGATCAAAACTGAAGGGTAGCTCACGGGATCAGACTGAAACAACAGGGTCATAGGATCTGGTTCAAAACAGTCTTCGAGTACATATTGGAAGCATCGGTTAAAAACCCGATGACAATATCAGATGGGTTAATGACCGGGTTATCTAGATTCATAACCATACAGGGTTGACCGGTTGGGTTCCGGGTTGGTTGCTGCTATCTAACAGAAACAGAGGGCAAAAAGGGAAAAGGAATTCTTACCGGGAAAAGAAAGGGTAGCGGCCAGGAGAAGAGGGTGGAGCAGTGACCGGAGAAAACAGCGATGGTGGTGGTGATGTCCGGAGATGGAACAGCGGCAGGGTGACTGGAGCTCAGAGGCAGCAGCGCTGCCATGGCTAACCAGACCTGCTGCGTCCGTTGTACTCTTCCCGGAGATGAAGAAAGGGGTGGCCGGTGATGGCTCCGGCGTGAAGTTCCGGTGGCCGGAGGGAATGGTTCTTGTCTGAGAGTTTTGGTTTACACACTTTAAGTGTGTGTATATGTGCACAGAGAGTGAGCGAGAGAAATGAGGGAAGAGGGTTGGTTAAATAGATAACTAAAATAAAGGGGTGTTTGGCCACGGGGATAATATCTGAAACACGGGGTGTTTGGTAACGAGTATAAAAACGTCTGACGGCGTTTTAATTAACAGGAAAAGAGCGTTTAACCGCGGTAATAATAATCCAATAATTATTATTTCTATACTCGGTTGAAACGGTTAGCCGCGAGATTCGAACTTGACTATTTTATTCCATATTTGGGTGGTTGGGTCCGACCCGACCCGTTTAGAAGATCCGTAACACATCGGGGTGTTACAAATACATCCTAAAGTGCAAGGAGAAACTTACTAACTCTCACCATGACACGTATGAGCAGGAATCTAAGACGTACTAGGTAAGGATCTTCTCCAGGTCACACTTTTACCTGTAACCTAAGATCTAGAAAAATCTGACTACCTATCACCTCCAAGTAGGGGTGTAAATGACATTTAGCGGCTTGAGAGCTACTCGGGATCGGATCAGTCAAAAGCTCGAACGAGCCGAGCCTTAACGAGCCCGAGCCCAAGCTTGAGCCTGACATATGACTCGTTTAGTTATCGAGCCCGAGCTGGAGCTTTACATACAAAGCATGTTTAGGCTGGTTAGTCTAAACGATCACAAACAAATGTTATATTATTTTTTTTATGTATGCGATTTTGTCCGTTGAACATGTTCAATTTTAATTCATAATATTGATGAGCCGAGCTTTTGCTCGTTTAAGCTATTGAAGCGAGCTCGAGCCGAGCTTTTAGGTTGTTTAACATTACTTTTAAATTACCTCGAAATTAGCCAAGCCCAGCTCGAGCTCTTTTTTTTTTGACGGCCAACTAAACAACGTCGGGTACTTCATACGCGGCCCCCCAGTGGCAAAGACAGGGGCACAGCCCGGCCCACCCCGGACGCACGAAGCCCCTAGCCTGCCTAACAACCCGCTTCCAGGGAAAACCCGACCCACATACCAGCCCGAAGGCACGACAGTAGTGAACCGGTAAAACCGGCGAGATTAGGACTCGAACTCATGACCATAGGCCATGAGTCATCCATCATTTCTCATTATGTCCTTCGTAGGAATCGAACCTGAGACCTCAAGAGATATCCCTGGCCCATTCACCAACTGAGCTACCCGTGAAGGACCCCAGCTCGAGTTCTTATGTTTTACATTTGAGCCGAGCTCAAGCTCGGAATATTAGGCTCGAACCGAGCCGAGCTCGAGCCTCTAAAGAGCATGACGAGTTGAGCTCGAGCCTAGTCAAGCTCGGGCTCGGCTCGACTCATTTACACCCCTACCTCCAGGTCTCAAAAATAAGAAGAACACTAACTACTTCTAAACTCTCAATTAAGGCTCTTATTAATTTCATCGACAAAACCATAAAATAAGTTACTAGCACGAAGCACGCAACTCTTATATCATCCTAACATGAAAGACATTCATTAAGATAATTATGGAACATTAAAAGATTATAAATCAGTGGAAAGCACATACACACATCATAAGAAACTTTAATAAGACTTTACTAAACCGACAATTAAATCCAAAATAAGGTAGACTACCTAACGAAGGAACAAGTTACTCAAGATATTCCTCTAAATAGTGATCAATCTTCTGTTGTACCTTTCATATCTACATAATCTCGTAATCCAATCTAACAACAACCCAAGCCTATATTAGCCCTTGAGTACTAGTTGAGTTCTTTTTGGAGCCTGAGTAGGGAGACTGCATCAAACCGTCGTAGATAGTTTTAAGGTATGTTATTTTTTACTTTTATGCTTAGTTAATCATTATTTTAGTAGTTTTATTATTAGTTGTAGTATTAGTATTCTTGGTAATATTCTTGGTATTAGGGTTATTGTTAGGGGTGGGTATTATGTAGCCTAGCAGTAGTTAGGCATGGACTGATCACCTATGCTTAAACAAGGCAGTGTTAACCAAATATCCAACCATAATAATAACTGGTTATGTCTACCATTACCTAACATAGGATTATGTAATTGTATCAAAACCCTGAGGTAGTACCTGCTCGAAATAGCAAGTGTTAAGCAACCGTTAAACATGTGACTTTTATGAATGTTTTCAAATTTGACCATGCTTGTCCAAACTGGTAATTGCTATAATTGTATTCATGATTGTTGTACGCATGTATATAATCTAATCACACATACACACAATATTTGTGGTCTCGTATATATGCTGCTACGACACGTATTGTCGGTACTATATCTTTGATGTAGTGGGCATTGACTGTATGATGTTTGAAGTCATAGGGGTGACACGGTCACGGGAGCCATGTGTGGGTGCCAGCATGACATAAGATTATAATAACATTGTCGGGTACAAGTCATGAATTGTTGAAATAATGTGGTTTACAACTTGTGTATTCATGAACTCACCAACAATGTCTGATGTACTTTTTAAGCATGTGTCATAGGTAATGTTGACTAACTCTTATGCATGATGTTTATCTTAGAACTACGTTACTAGTAGAATAGACTATACTAGTTCGTGTAGTTTAATGGAAACTTATATTTCCAGGCAGGAATAGTTTGATGAAGTTTTGTACTTTTAAGTTTCCAACTTTTGTATCCTACACTTTATGTTAATAAAGTAAGTGCTTCCCTTGTAAGTTGATATCAATTTGTGTATAGTGCATCCTTATCTGGGTGTGGTGTCACAGTTACAGTCAGTGATGCATCTACAATAGTTGGAATACTAGATCTTGTTGTGAACTGATTGTCATCGTCAGATCGAATCAGCTCCTCTACCAGCTTTGGTGCAACTACACTAAAAGTGAAAGGAACTTCAAGTGATTTAGAAACATCATCATAGTCATAGATCCAATCATGTTTTCTTGCAACCTCGTTAGGATTAGAACTGGCTATTTCAATGTTGTAAACAATTTCATATTTACTATATAGCTATTTTATTTAAAAAAAAAAAAAAAAAAAAAAAAAAAAAAAAAAAAAAAAAACTCTTTTATTAGGGAAACTTAGAACATAACCAATGAAATATCCTTTGTTAGCCACTTCCCTAAACTTTAATTGGTTTATCTTTTATTTTTAGTATGGTGCAAGGTAACCCAAATACAACAACTCATAACAAGTTTTATTGTTTTGTCTAATCATCAAAACCCTATTTAAAACATGAAAAGTTGTGTTCACAACCTCAGCCCAAAATAGGATTGGAAGCTTAGAATCAAATAGCATAGTCCTTGCTACTTCTATAAGTGTCCTACTCTTCCTTTTTAGTGACTCCATTTTATGGCGGTTCATAAGATGCACTAAGCTGGTGGTCTATGCCTTTCCACAGACAATAGACATTCAATGTGTGATTCTTATATTATGTGCCATTGTCGCTTCTAATCCTTTTGACTCTTCCTTCAGAGACATTCTCGACTCGTGCAAAAAAGTTAATAAGCTGTTCAGTTGTCTCATCCTTTGTACCTAAGAAAAACACCCAAGAAAAACGTGAAATATCATTTGTAACAACAAGAAAATAAAACTTTCCATCAATGCTCCTTACATTCACAGGACTGAAAAGATTCATATGAAGTAGTTCAAAAGAAATATAGATAGATTTCTGAGTTTTTGGCTTATTAGGCTTCGTGTGTTGTTTCCCCTTTTTACAGGGGACACGTTTGTCCTCTAGCCCAAAACTCTGAGTGGCACACCTCACACTAAGTCGTTCTTTGTGATATAACTCATTTTGATGAAGTGGTGTGCCATTCTCCTATGCCACAACATGGAATCCGACTTTGAAGCTTTTGAAAGTAGACATGTCAACTCCTTTGAATCATCCATAACACTCATATCCATGACATAGGCGTTGTTCTTTCTAGAAGATCTTATTACTCTCCATTATTCTGGTATTTTGAAACTTGGTTTAACACTAGAGCTTCCTTGTTGATGAAGTGTACCGACTGACCCTTATCATAGATCTGAAACACACTCATTAAATTTTGCTTCAGCTATTCAACATATTTGACCTTTTTAAGTATGATCTTCACGTTGGTAATTTTTCCTTCAACTGTTACTTAGCCACCTTTGGCTCTTGCAAAACTTACATAACTACCATTTACTTTCCCGAACTCAATCAACAACCTCAAGTCCCCGGTCATGTGCCTGGAGCAGCCATTATCAATATAATACCATTTGATAATCCTCCTTAGCAGCTCTTGCACAAAGAGTAACAAAATTAGTTAGAAAGGGGGACCCAAGCCGTAATGGTCTTCGGTCTACCAGATTCCTCTACAAAAAAATTCCTTCTGATATCCAACAAACTTCAGCGGTGTCATGGATATCTGATTGGTCTGGTTGTGAGGTTGGTATTGTTTACCATCAGGTGTCTGAGTTTGAGAACTTTGATAGGTTTTCTAATTCTCATGCTTTTGGTTTTGGTACCCTGAATTCTATTGAACTCTTGGATGTTGCTCATTAATGTAAAAATTTTGACTACCATAATAATTTTGTTGTCGATTTTGCTTTAGTGGGGTAGAACATAATTATTTGAAGGACTTTTTGAGCATTATTATTTTGAACAGGTGATTTGCTCCTATGTCTATCAGTTATAGAATTTTCCCGTTTCTGGACAAACTATTTCCGATTTCTATAGAAGCAAGGTGCTTCCTATTTACCCGAACCATCCCTTTTACTACCCTTGGAAACCTTCTCCTTGGGTCACTACAGTATTTTCATAGGAGGGGAGGTTGAACGGTTCTAACTAGGTCTTGCCTTAGCATGTGATTTATCTCTTTGAGTTTCTTTACCTGATGTTTCATCCTTTTAATAAAGACAACAACTTGCTACATATCCTTTCTAGTGATAGGTAAAGCATGATCTCTTTGTGAAGGCCTTTTTTTTTAGATGACTTGGGGCTAGATCCTTCATTCATAGGAGATCGACCTAAGCCAGATTTTTGACAAGTTTGTTTACCCTTTGCTTTTCCATTATTTTTTTTTTCAATAAACTCATTATTTGGCTGGGTTACTATTGGTTCATTTATAACATCACCTCCCGGTACGAAATTTGTTAAAGGTTTAGATGAAACCTTCTGTTTAGGAGATGACATTTTTTTCATTTAATACCACATTTCAAATAAACTTTTAAAAAATTGAGTCAATTTCTTTGATCAATGACATCCAAATGAAATTCATATTTAGAAAACACCTTTCCACAACCTTTTAAAGTGTAACAACGTTTAGTGGTTGTTTTTTGATTTTTGGCATTTTCTTGTTCCATCTTTAAACTCGACTCAACCTCACTATTCTCAATTGAATTCCGATTAAAATCACTTGATTTGCACAAGTTATCCTGATGAGATGATAAACCCTCATCCAGATATACAGCCTTGGGATCTATCGTATTTTATGCAGTATATCCTAGTCTAGCTACCTCATGTTTAGTAGGTAGGAAATAGTAGTTCTCATTAAAAATGGGTGGGCATTCATGAAAACCAATTCCCTTTGCTATTATTTTGAGAACTAATCATGTGATCCAGTATAAAGGTCGAGTGTCTAAATTGCTCAATTTCTTATTTGGTTCTACTCTTTTTAAGTAAGCATTAGACAACTCCTTCGGCTTGTTGGAGACCTCCCTAGTTTTATCTTCTAAGGTTTCATAAACTAGGTTAATGACTTGTAGTTTTTCACTAACCTGATCTTTTAAAGCAGTTATATCAGTTTCATTAGATTTGATTTCAAAGTTCAATTTGCTTTCTCTTTTCTTAAGAATTGAACTTTCTTCTTTAACTGACTCTAGATCTCCAACAAGGTCTGTGTACTATTTCTCAAGGCTGTTAGCCTTACTTGCTAGTTCATTATATCTAAGGAAAACATTCGCAATAGATTGAGAGTTTAGTTGTACCTTCTTGCTTTGGATGTCTAGATCGGCCATGAAGGCAATAAATGCCTAATTAGTCATCCCATTAGTAGACTCCAGCTTCACAATCATTAATCCAGTATCAACAACTTTCTCTTCATTTTTTTTGGAGCTTTTTCCTCATCTTTCTTATTCACTTCTGCTGAATGTGCAATGCTTTCCTTTTCCTTGTTTTCTTCTTCAACTATCTCTTCCTTGAAAGTTTGAGCACTGTTTCCAATAACCTACAAATATTCACTCTAGTCATAAGAACCATCCTGCTGAGTAGCCACCAGTGCTATAGATCCACTACTTCTAGAGCCTTGATTGTTGTTTCTTGATGAAGATGAAGCAACTGAGTAGCTTTGTTTGGTGGCTAATTGATTGTTACATGTCTTCGCCCTTTGACACTCCCTTGAAAAATGCTCGAATCCATTGCAGTTGTAGCACTTTATCTTGGACTTATCAAAACCCGCTTTTCCACCAACAAACTTCTTCCCTGTTCTTTCCATAAACCTCTTGGCCTTCCTGAATATCATGGCTGGCTGCCATCGAATGTCCATCTCCTCCAAATCATTTGGGTTAATCTGGTCATAGCCTTCATTAAACTCAGTTGGATCACTGATTTTACCTTAGATGTAATTTTCGTAGGATGCCACAAAGGATGTTAACACTACAAGTTGTGTGTCGCCTGAAGATGCCACAAAACAAGCTTCACCATCAGAATCTACTACCACTATTTCACTATCACCTTAGAAGAAGGCAATAGAACCTCCACAAGAGGATGGTTTATAAGTTTTTTGCAAAGTACATTCCCGGATCTTGAACCTGATCAGAACCTATCTCCTTCTTTTGCCATTTCATCTCATACGCTCTTAATTTTCCCACAACAGTTTCTAATGACATAAGATATGTTTGGCAATGAGCTTTTATGAGCTTCAAGCTTTTAAGAAAAAGCTAATACTCAATAAAAAACCTTGTTTGATTGAATGAGCTTGAAGCTTTTAGGTTATGAGAAAAGCTCTATATTGAAACATTACTACGACTAGCGTTTAAGAAAAAACTTCTACCAGCTACAAGCTTTTAATGAGTAAATGACACAAATACTCATCCTATCATAAATAAAAATAAAAAACATACATACAAGTTTTTAGTTAATGCCCATTTTTGGTCATTTTATACATTTTATTAAAAGCTTCAGTTACTCTGCCAAACATCAAAATATATTTAAAAAGCTACAGCTACAAGCTTTCAGCCACCATCTAGTTTTACCAAACATACCCATAGTAGAATACTTCGAATTATCCTTGATCAATAGGGTGTAGATATCCCACCTTGGTGACAGTGCATCTAGAAGCTTGTCATTAATCTCAACATCTGTGTGCACAACACTATGATTACCTAGTTAAGTCATCAGATGGTAGTATCTTGTAACAATTTCTTCCAGGATCTCATGTTTGAAGTACTTAAACATGAAAAAGTATTTCTTTAGTAGAATTGTTCTACTTTTCATGATCGCTACAGTACCCTCAAAATGATTTTCATGTGCCTCCCACAGTTTCTTAGCAGTTCTATACTTTTTAAAAGTGTGAAGAGTTTCTTGTGATAAGTGGTTATTGTTGCAAGTGCTTTGTTTTAAGCCTCATATATTTTCTTTTCATCATCAGTCATCCCCGAGTCAGACGTGACTTTTGTTTTGCTATTATTTTCATGAGTAAGAGCAACATATGCATCATGATTACAAATCCACATGCGAATGTCATGAAAACAAGTAAACTCTTCAAAACGGTCTTTCCACAAAAATGAGTTGTCCACAGTAATCAGTTTTGGTGGTGCATTAGATTTCCCGACCGCATGGTCCATGTCAATTAACTTATCCAAATTAGACATGATTAATATGTTATTATTTTATTAAGTTCGATTAACAGTCCGAAAAAGTGTACAACATCACGTTCTGACGTAAAAGGCGAAGTTATCCATGTTCGTTTTCAAGCGAACAAAGGCTCAAATGAACAAAAGTAATAGACGATCAAGGAGGATGTTCGTCTAAGGGGGCGTGTTAGATCGATTACAAGATTTACAAGATAACTAGATTGTGGAATCCTCTAGATACCCGATTATGCAAACACAAGTTAACAAACGAAACACGAACACGTAGAGTGCTTATAAACTAAGACTTATATTGATTATAAAACACTGAGAATATAATCAATCAAGTCTCCCACAAACTTGCTCTACGAAAAACTAACTTGATACCTTAACCCCACATGACCTATGTGTGTGTGTGTGCGTGTGTGTGTGTCTATATATGGATGTTATGTTCGATTGGATTGGGTCTAGGGCGAACATGTTTATGTTCGCCTCAGGGCATTTCCGTCCAGGTGGTATCTTTGCCTATATCCTATTCGTCTATTACACTATAAGACAAACATCATATCCAAAAGTACTATTACATCAACCATTAAAGGTAAACTATCTAAACAAGCATTTGTCATACAAGATGCACTAATAGTAAGTTGTACGATCGTCAGGATGGTGAACTGTTTTTCATAGGCAAAAAGGGGAATATTTTGTTGAGTTATTTTTACCCATGAAAAAGCACAATAAATTTTATCTACATGGCTTAGTAATTTTTTTTTCTTTATTTGGAGCTTAATGAAAAATGATGAGTGAGGGTAATGAATGTTTAATAATGTGCCCAATTGTATGTTTTTTATGTGTTTTTGAGGATTAAATGTAATGAATAATATAACTACGCAGTGTTGGATTGTTTCAGGTTTAAAGGCGAAAATTGGAAGAAAATGGCCGATTTTGATGAAGCGTAGTGATCAAGTGTGAAGCTTCGAAGATATCGAGGTGTTCGGGAGCTTAGTTGAAGCGAATTGGAGTTAGAAGGGTGTTTGGATAGAAGAAACGAGAATTGAAGATGTTTGGATGAAGTTACAAATATGAAGATAAACGAAATCAAAACGGTAAAATTTACGTCGTAGCCTACGCTTGTGAACCGTAGGCTACAGTTGGGTTAAAGGCAGGAAGAAGAATCAATTCAGCAACTCGGATCCGTAAGCTACTAATGCCAAGCATACCCTACTGTCTATGAAAGCAAAAGTAGCATGAAATGTGAACCATAGGCTACGGTTCACAGCCGTACCCTACGACACGTATGATCAAAATAAGGAAAGTTGTTATTTTTTGGTATAAAAGGATTTGTTTCAAAACCCTAAGCTTCTTGGCCGGTTGTAGTCGAAAAATATCATATTGGGAGAGGTTTTTGAGCAGCAATCATAAACATTCAACATAATTTATTCACCAATTCGACTGGGATCAACATTTCCGGTTAAAATACTAAATCTTTTGCGTACCATGAGAGGCTAAACACTTTTGTAACTACCTCCGCATGTATGGTTTGTATGTGAAACCCTTTAACTTGTTTGATTTGGTATTTGGGATTATTTTTCACTTGTTTGAAGAATATTTTTGGTTTCAATCATTTAAACAATTCATTTGTGTTGCAAATACTTGTCTATTATCATTCGCATTCGGTTTTCTTGCATCGTGAGCAGTTTGATTATCGGGTGGGTAATTGATACATGTGGGTTGGTAATTCAATTGTGCAGGTTATTATTAAAAACCTGTGTTTAATTATCACTTGAATTAAAACCGTTCAACAAAGCCATGTCTATGTGGTATCCTATCATTTAACCAGGTTTGGGTGAATCATTGAACCGGAAACTCGGAGATGGTTACTTCTTTATTATTATGGTTTACAACTTTTCAAATCTGTTTCCTAAATTTTAAAGCAAAAACAAAGTAATTAACTTTTAGTTTAATAGTTCACTTTACAAAACTGTTCTTTCCACCAATTCCCCGTGGAGACGAGTCAACTTCCATATACTACTTATTTCTATATTTTTGACTGACCAAACGACATCGATCAAAGTAATTTGCAAGGATTTGTCAAAAATGCCAACAGATGGGTAGCATCTCAAAATGGAATGAGATGCCGATGCTGCCGATTCTAGCTGTGGACATCTTTGATGTCTGGGGAATTGACTTTATAGGCCCATTCCTGAATTCATTCGGCAACCTATACATCTTAGTGGTAGTGGATTACGTATCCAAATGGATTGAAGCCATTGCCACCAAGACGAATGAGCATAAAGTCGTGTGCAAGTTTATCTAAAGTAACATCTTTAATCATTTTGGAATCCCTCGTGTGATCATTAGGACGGAGTATCCCACTTTAAAAACTTTTACTTCGAAAACATCTTAAAAAATATGGTGTAGACCACCGCATTGCGACACTGTATCACCCACAAACGAGTGGGCAAGTTGAGGTGTCCAATAGGCAAATCAAAGAAATTTATTTAGTTGATTAAACAAACGAGTGGTCGTCACGGGTCATGCAAAACCTAATTAACCTAGGTAGATAGGGTAAGTAGGGTATCAAATCCAGGGGAACGTGTGGTTAGTGGATAATATTTAGTTGATTAAACAGCGGTGCTTATGAAGGGAATAAATTAATTATGAAGATTGCAGTTTATTATTTAAGTGTTTGATTGAAAAGTTGTTTATTATACTAAGAATTGAATTGAAATTATAAAACAAAAAAAATAATAATATTTGTAAACAATGGGATTAAAAAGATTACACTAGGGATTCAACAATTGAATACTAGGGTTTCAACAATTGGGTAAACAATAATAATGTGATTGGTGTTAACGGAGTGATTGTTCAATAGGCTTAGGTATCAAGTTTTATCAATATCAAAGATAGATTAAACTATACTTCATTACCTAGAACATACAATCCTATGTTTGTGTTAAAGCAAGGAATCATGCTCATCTCATTAGAAATTGGCACAAGATCAATTAACTAAAATGAGTTTAGCATAAGATTAATCACAATTCAACACATTTAATTCAAACACACAAAAACATAAACAAAGGTTTAAGAACAATACCCAATGTGTTTTAACCCTAGATCTCAAAAGTTTATATTCCCAGTGTAATACAAAGGGATTAGCCACTCATGGCCATAAAGCTTGCTCCTTCAAAAGTTGGATCTTTAATCCTTGTGTGCGTCCCTTTTTTCCTTTACTTCTTGCGTCGCACCCTCTACAGAATGAAAATTGCAATCTCTATGTGTCGTCCAAAGAATGTATAATATGCGATTTCTCTGCTTTGTCCTCTTTTTTTTTTTGTTATTCCATGCGCCGCCCAAAAGACAAAATCATAAAAACCCTCCAAATGTCTTTTTGTTTTGCTTGGGCTCTTTGGGCTGCGTGACTAAAAGTCACGTTTCGATTCTTTTTATTATTATTATTATTATTAATGGTATTATAACCGCGTGCTCTCAACTCAGATGTTCGGGTCTCGAATATAATTTGTAGGATTTTAGCCCCGCTCCATGCGATCACCTACTAAAAATATAAAATAAACAAATTAATAGTAAAAACAACCAAAAAGTAATAAAATATATACAATACTAAAATAATAGAGTACAGGCATAAAACTAATAAAAATACTATCTAATCGACTCAAAAATATACAAAACTAGCAAATAAGCATGATGCGTGCAACCGCGCATCACAACCCAACCGCAAGGACTGGTCCACTAAATTGGACGATGCTTTGTGGGTGTATCGCACTGCGTATAAAACACCTATTGGAACCACACCTTATCGGTTGATCTTCCGAAAGGGATGTCATTTACCTATTTAACTTACACATTGTGCATTATGGGTTGTTAAATAGGTTAACATGGATTATGATGCTGCGGGAAAAGCACGAAAGTTGGCATTGGGATAGCTAGAAGAGCTGAGAGATGAGGCTTACCAGAGTGCAGAAGCATACAAGGACAAGGTTAAAATGGTTCATGATGCGAAGATCAGGTTGAAGAATATTGAGGTAGGTCACAAAGTTTGGTTGTACAACTCGAGGTTGAAGTTATTCCCAGGAAAGCTGAAGAGCACATGGACTGTACCTTACTTGGTCACACGCATCGGAAACTATTGAGATGTGGAAATTGAGGATTTTGATGATCACTTGTGGCAAGTGGTGAATGGGCATCGATTGAAACCGTGCATTGAGCCGAATGACATCAATGGCCCGAACAAACAGTTAGAGCGCCTTGCTTTAAGCATTCTGATCCATGATTCAGAATGAGCATATGAGGTACAGGTCAGGCCGAAGACTTGTAACCTTAGCGCTACTGAGAGGCAACATAGAATTCTTATACATATTATTGTTTTTGTCTCTCTGTTTTAACCACTTGCAAAGCTTGCTGAAGTACGCCTGTTGTATCACACAAGTGTGGGGAAGTTTGTACCGCACATGTATGTTTTCTAACCCAAGCTAAAAGTCAAGGACGACTTTTTTTTTGTTTTAGGGGTGGAGAGGACGAGTAAGAACGTTGAAAAAGGTTTTTGCAAGTTATTATTATTAATAAAAAAAAGGTTGACCCAGCCGTAAGCTACGGGTCCCAAGCGTAGCCTATGGTTGGGATTACCTTGTGGGAGCCGTGAGTTTGAACCGTAGACTACGGTTAGAGTCTGTAGCCTATGGTCTACTTAATACAAACCAACAGCATCTGAACCGCAGCCTACGGTTTTGTCCCGTAGGCTACGACTCTTTTTTTCACACCGGCCTAATCCAATTAGTTTTATGTAAACCGGGTTTACACACAAGAAATAACATAAGAAAACCGATCAAATCATCTTTCGAACCTATTTGACTTAGGTTTTCCTCCATAAAATCCAACAACATCATCTCTTTCATCCTCTTTATCCTTCCTTCTTCCAAAAACTTCCATAACCACCCAATTCTTCAACTTTTTCAAATCTTAACCAAATCCTACAATCTTATAGTCTATCTTGCTTAGTTTTTTGAGAGGAACAAAACCTTAGTGTTTGTTTTTCACCAATCGTGTCGGTTTGCAAGAAATCAAGCAAGAACGTGACGAACCCTAGACTTCAAATTTGGGGCTTTTCACTTTGGAGTGTTTCTCATTCAAATTAAAGCTTAATTACATCTAATTAAGCCATAGAGGTATGTTTTTTTTAACACTTTTGCTTATGATTGTGTAAGGTAGGATGTGGGTTTGAGTATTATGCTTGAAATAAAGAATGTGTAGCTTGTTATTGAGAATTATTCATGATTTGAGAATAACTTGGGGTTGAGTATGTGTATTAGGAGAATGTGATATGAATCACCACTAGGCATGAATTCTTGCATATACATGGCTAAAATAATGGAACTTGGATAATACATTGTTAACCAAAAATGTCATGGAATTGGTATCTTTTAAAGATTTAAATGCTTTTTCGTGAACTTTGAATGATAATGGTGATTCATATGCAAGGCATTGGGAGAAACAAGTGTGGGAAAGATCGTTGAGAGAGCACACTTGTTGAAGAATTGAATAATACATACTCATTTGCTTTGTTTGTTTGTTTGGTTGTTTGTGTGCAGATGACAAGGTCAAAATTATTTGGCGGAAGAGGTAAAGGAAAGGAACCTGAACCATCATCAGCTGCACAAGCAGGTGCATCTAAGGAAAACCACGAGGATAACAATCAGAGATACCCTAAGGGAAGAAGAGGAAGATGTGGAGTATCAACAGCCAAGAAGTTCCACTGCTGATATTCCATATAGGGCTAATTGGCAATTTGGTCCATTATCTAAGCAACCACAATAATTTCAACCCGGTCTATTCTATGAGAAGATGGGGACTCGAGGTCCGTCAAGGACAACATGTGTTTTTAGAAGGAGGTACTTACATTAGATTTTCGGGCTTTAGAATTTGCTGAGAAGCTTTGGGAACTAGCATGGGAAGCGGTGATGGAGTTTAAAGGTGAAAAGGAAGGGAGAGTGTATGTCAATTGCATAATGGAGTGGTTAAGCATGCTGAAGCGGGATGATGGTAGGAATCCCCCAAAAACCACTACTTTGACGGGGATAGTTGAGGGCAAGATAGTCACAATATCTTTTGCTACTCTGAGACAGATTGGGAAGTTTGATACAAAGGGGGAAAATTTTTATCAATATGTTAATTGATGTGATATGTATGGTCTAAAATATAAACTAAACTAGACACCTAGTAATATAAAATAGACTCAGCTAAACTAGACCACACGACAGGCAAGTGTACCTATCAATGCAGTACAGACTAAATAAGTCCGAGTATCAAACCCACATGACACAACTAGAAAACAAAACTAGACTCGTCAAAGACTTAAACTAAATGGTTTAAAAGTTGATTTTTGTTTTTTAAATAATGGATTAAAATAAATAAAATAAATAAATAAGATAAATAGACGGCAAAGATAACTAAGGAAATTATCAGGATAGGAAGGCAACTACCTAGGTCAAGAATCCTACATGCAAACTCACAACTCTCGGTAATAGAAAACTGAATGGATACCAGATTCTAAAGATAACTCAAGAAACCCTAAGATGTGCTAGGTCTCCTCCTGGTCTCACCAACACACCCCAAAGAATTTTAAAGAATAAAACATTGGCTATCTAGTTCAGATCACCTCCCGGTCTCACCTCACTAAGAATGTAATGGTACTCTAATGACTCGATCACGTCCCGGTCTCTCTAATCACAATACACCCGAAGATGTAAAGGATTAATTTAATTGAGTTAACTATGACTTAGAATTGCAAGAAATTAAAGACAACTAGGATAGGATCACCTCCCGATCTCACCCAAAACCTAACACCTAAAGCTCTAGACAACCCAACATCCCATCACCTCCCGGTCTCAAGAATGGAAGAATACATAAGTGTAACACCCCAACCGATGGCGGAAACATCGAGGTGTCACGTAGTGACGATTGTTCAATAGCTCATGGACTAAAAGTGTAAATATTGATACATTGATTAAATAGTTTATTACATTGAAATGAAATACAACGATTCTAAATGTCACCTAAACTGAAATACAATGAATCAAAATCTAAATATGAATCCGAAAGCTTAACGAATGCATCTCAAATAACCTGAAACATGTACGAAAAATAATTTGGTCAATACAAAAATGTATTGGTGAGCATACCCGTTTGATATATATAGTAAGGAAAAGTTAGCAATTCATGTGTTATTTTGCAAAATGTAATAAGTAGTATCCGGGTCAAATCAACCCTATGAAAGAAAGCAGATATATATAGTATGCGCTAGTAGTAATGTAATACATAGCAATGACGAGGACTCTCAACAGAGTCACAAGGGTATATACCATAGTACTATTCATTGAAATGCCAGGCCGCAACGGTTAATGATTTGACAGGTCATAGATACACGAAATGACGCAAGCAAACACACATATGAATTGCCATTTTAGTAATATGAAATAGAAAACTGAAAGTAAGTACACGAGTCACCCCAAAATAGTAAAGCAGTAAAAAGAGGAAAGATATACTCACAGTTTGCGAAAGCGATCAAAATCCACTTAAGCGGTCGTGAGCTAAGTAATGGGAATTCCGAGGAATTCAACCTATAATGTGTAAGCATACTAATAAGGAAATGTCTAAAAAGTCTAAAGTAACTAGGGTCTAAGGCATTAGGGTTTGCTAAGTCGTTTTGGGGAATTAGAGTTTTTATGATAAATCAAATTATTATAGAAGTTGTATATTAAAAATAATATACCAAGTTTGTAAATATGGTTTAGGTAATATAATTTTTACCAATTAAATATTTAGGTCAACATATGTTTAAATAATTAATACAAAATAATTTAGTCAATTACTTTAACTAATTATCGTAAATAAATACAATAATCATCAATATTGAATTGAATATTTGTAAGTTACACCATGACCCAATAATGATAATAAAGACTTTCAAACTTAATAATTTTTCTGTTTTATAAGCAATGCATTTATAAAATAGATGTTAAGTAGTATAAATAAATATATAATTAATTATGTCTAATTAAACACAATTAAGTCTAAAATTACAAGACATGATCCAAAAATGTTATTCCTACAGAATAATGGATACTTTCTGATGTAAATTGATGAAAATAATTTTCCCATAATTTTATAAACTTATTTATATTTAAAACATATTTAATGAGATTAAATCATGTTTAAATGATTAAAAATAGGAAAATTAATAAAAATAAGTGTTTTCTGAACCAATATTTTTTATTTTAGTTTATTATGATTTAAATGAATTTCTCAAAACGTTTGAGATTAAAATCGTTAAAAATGAATTTTTAATCAATTAATTATGATTAAAACCATTTAATTCAATAAAAATATAAAAATAAGACAATTTTCAGAAAATAAAAGTGGGGTAATTTTCTATAAGGTGTCAAGAAGCTACTCCTAAATTTTTTATAATTTTTGGAGCAAAAATGAATTTATTATGAATTATTTGGTATATATGATTTATATAAATAAGGAAATTTAAATAATATGGTATAAAAAACGAAATAAAAGAAATGGGGCATGGAAGACTCGAACCCGAGTGGTTCTTGTTGTCATCTCACACCCATACCACTAGACCAAGCACAATATTTGTTAACTCAATTGAAATGTAATAATATATAAACAATAAATAAAATTGATCTTCTTCCCCAATTACTAGCTCAAGAATCCTAACCCAATACAGATACGATTATACATCTGTTATAAGGGGCTTATGTTTGGAAATGTATAACAAACGAATTGGCAATAATAATATTTACTCACACGATCGCAATGAGGGTCGAAGAAGAAGAAAGAGGGCCGATGGGTTCTGACCGATTTGTTGACCTTCTGTTGATGATTAGATCAATTTAAAAGTAGGTTTGTGTTGTGTAAGGGTCGTTGAATGATTACAAATAGTCTATTTATAGGTTATAACACGAATTGTAACATATGATTTGGTTTTAAATTTCCGGTAATAAAGTCGACGGTTTCAACTAAAAATCATTGATTGATAGTTATATACATGATTAAAACGTATGTTACTGATCCCTCTTGATTCGAAACTGATGGAGAATAAAAAAATGGAATAGAAACGGTTTTAAAATGCCTAAACGGGATAAGTAATCGTTCGCCGGAATCCACTCCAGTGGCCGGTCGACTGATCGGAAAAGCGAATGAGGGACAGAGGAGACAAAATCTGATTTGCTTGAAAGTTTTGATAATTGGCATAAAAGGTCCCTAGATTTTATCTTGGTTAAGTTTATTATAATCTAGTTAGCTTTTCCTTTATAAAAAAATTACTTAGTTAACTAACTTAACTTAAAAGTTTTTAAAACTTTTTAAAACTTGAATTTTTTTTATAGAATCTTTTACGAATAGGTTTCAACATACGCATTTTAGTAAAACTTACACCCGATCCATAATAAATATAAATTATAAAACTTTAGTTCGCTCTAAAATTAAATTTGAAAACAACGAAACTTACAGGGACTATAATGGAAAATTTTTTAAGGACTATTATTGTAAATTGGATGAAAGACGGGGGTGACGGATGTCACAATAAGTCCTCTAAATTCTCTAATCAACTTCCTATGGTTTTCGTGCACAAAGCCATTAACTAAGCTACGAGCACAAAGCAAACAACCCTAATAATCATCCAAACATGAAAGACATTCACTAAGACGATTATGGAACTATCAAAGATAATAAATTAAACTTAGATATGCACACACATTAACCATTCAATAAATAATCCATAAACCGAAAGTTATTAAATTAGCATGTATTCATCATATATGACCTAGGTAGTAACTATAGTTTAGCCAATAATAGTCATGACAAAACAAGAAAACATAGTCTTGGAATCAAAATAACACATAGTTAACAGGTTCAAAACACGAAGTATCAAACTAAAATAACTAATATTGTGAAAATCTCGATCCCTAGCCTCATCTCTTTTAATCTTTTCTCCTCAAATAGTGACTTCAAACTGCTTTCGTCGACGATTCCCTTTTGCGGTTGTTGTTCGAAAATAATATGTCTCCTCTTATAATGTTCTGCCATCCAAATAAATTAATATGCCTTCCAAATTTGTTGGATCCCATCACTTGTCTCCTTTTCTACTCTTTCTTTTTTTTTTCTTTTATATTATTATTATTATTATTCCTACTCGAACCAGGTGCCTGCGTCATGATTATTTTTCACTATTTTAAGTTCCTTTCTCACGAACACCTACAAAATAATTAAAATAATAAATACATAAAAACGACACAAAACGAATAAAAACTTGACCAAGTAATATACAAAATACATAGGAAAAGAGATGTGTTTTGCAACACATCATTAATGAGAATGATTACCGAAATCATACCACCAATTTGGCAAATGAGACTGCAATGTACATTGAGCTGTTCGATATGAGAAAGGGGTATAGTTTAAGCGGGACAATCTGAAGCCTATTGTGAGGCTGCTACTACAATTTGTTGTGAATAATGTAGCACCCAGATTGGGGGATCGGATGTCGATCCAGAAATGGGAAATCTCGATCCTTTATGCCATCATGACAGGGCGACTGAGACTGTCATTTTGCCAGCTTGGGAAATCTCGATCCTTTATGCCATCATGACAGGGCGACTGAGACTGTCATTTTGCCAGCTGATTATTATGCACGTCTGGCAAGCACAGAATCAAAAAGGGGAAGAAATTAATCTGGCACTCCATATTATTGAGTGCACTACTGGAGAAGCATGAGGCATTTGCGATTCCGGATCCTATACTTGAAAAACCATATACTATATTTTCCCTTGAGGAGCTAGGTTGTGAGAGGTGGAAGTACAAAAAGACGAAGTTTTGGCATAAGTTAAAGATGGGAACGGGTGAACAAGTGAAGGTGTTGTAGTGGGGGAAAGAAGCACCTAGGCGAGGTGAAATGGATGACTTGGATTCGAGTGATGAGGAGTTGGTGAGACGACAGAGGAAAGCTGGGCTGAGAGCAAAAGAGGGGCTGAGTCAGCCTTAGACGGGTGCACCTGGTTATTCTTGGGGTATCACTGATGATGATATGCATGCAAAGGTGATGAGTATGCGGCCACATGAGTACAAACCTGGGATCTGTTTCAGAAGAGTATTTATAATCAAAATTCTAGGTTGGATGAAACTCGTAATAGGCAACATCAGGAGTTGTTAGAACATAATAGAAAGGCGGAGAGGATTCGTTATATGGACGCGCGGATGGAGTTGAATATGCGGGCCTATGACGAAAATCAATGTAGGAGGCATATATTGATTATTATGTTGAGGCTCCCTTTGTGGAGAATCCACCTTACGAGCCGGGCATGCCGAGGCACCCATCACCCTAGGTTCATGTGTCGATGTGGTTGCCACAGGAGTATTTAGCGCCTCACTATTAGAGCTCCTATCCTTATCAGCAGCCTCCATATGAGTATCCACAACAGCAGTAGCCACAACAGTCGGCATCCTCGTCACAACATGGGGAGGATCGAGGTTTGGGAATTATCTTTGATATGACCGAGTTTTACGAGCACTTAGGGGAGTACTATGGTTGACCACCTGGCCCATATTACATATGAGGATCCCCACATTTATTAGGTCATGTGTCTTTGCCTACCTTGTATAGTTTGTAGTTTGTCTTTTATTTGCTTGTTTGTTTGCTTTTAGTGTGTTTTGGTTTTTGGTCACTTTGGGTGCTAGTCAGCTTTGGTGGGTAGTAGGTTGAGGTTGAACATGTTTGAGTTGTGAAGGATTGAGAAAACATCAAAAACATCATACATTGGGGGCAATGTATCCCAAGTGTGGTGATGGGTGACCCTAGGATAGTCGGGAGAACACTTACATATTTATGAGAAAAATTGAGAAATTTTGAAAAAAAAAAACATGAATGAAAATTTTTTTTTCTCGCAAGATGTCTCCCTTTTTTTTCACTTGATTAGGCATGAAAGCCTGGTTTTTAATTGCTAAAGAGTCCTTTGTTGAATATGAAAAATAAGACCCTTGATCATGGTTGTCCCTTTAAGTTTCATGAGAGTATTTCTGACAAGTGTTTTTAGAGAAACTGAAAATAGAGGCCTAACTAGGGGTAACATGCTTTTAGGAATTGCATATGCTACATATCGGCAACCCATATCCCTACTTTGTGAGAATTTGAGCCTGCTAGATTGATAAATATTGATATATATGTTCATTTGTTGAGAGTAGGCCAAATGTTTCCTTGTTGCAGAAGTTGTGTAATTTAATAGATGCTAAAGTTGTAGGTGAAACATGCACATAGATGAGAAAGGCAAACTAGGAACCCCTTTGTTATGTTTGAAACCATGTGATTGTGTTACGTTGACCCGTTTACCAAAAATCACCCTTAGTGGCCCATGTTAAGCCTATACCCTTTAATTTGATTAAACTTATAACATTACCCAAATCGGCCCGTTAGCTTTTATTTAAGAAATTGATGACATCCATTGTGTTTATGTTTATGTTCAAGTGTTTGAGCTATGCTAAGTTGTGAAAAAAGAAAAAAAATATATATGAAAAACAGAATATATATATATATATATATATATATATATATATAAGTATGTGTTATGGGTCAAATATGCCCAAAGTTGTGTGATTATTATATTATTGTGATCAGTGAATAAGGATCATCATTCATTTGTGTTGAAAGAACAAATTGTTAGCCAAATCATCCCTACCTTTACCCTAAGCCCTGAGCCCAAAACTCGTAAGACTTTTTGATGTATGAATAATTTACAGCTTCTGTGTGATGTTATACAAACCTATGATAACAAGGTTACATTCTTGGTTTTTGAGTGAGATATACTAGCGCATCACATGCTAGTCCGGAAATAAACCGAGAGGAGCGATCATTGTGAGGGGTGTGTAGTGTATGTGTATGATAATAAGCATGTTAGGCTTAGTTAGGAAAGTCTGTTTTTTTTTTTAAATATGCAACACTTGCTTGTCAGCCTGTCAATCTCGATTGTGTAAGTCTATGGTATGAGTATGATCCGGGGCCTTAAAGATTAGTAACAGTAAAGGAATTTGAAGTTGCTTGTTAACAAAGCAAGTAAGGTTTTGTGACGGTTTGATTAGGGACAATCAAAGGTAAGTGTGGGAATGTGATGAGCGGGGTAATGAATGTTTAATAATGTGCCCAATTATATGTTTTTGATGTGTTTTTAAGGATTAAATGTAATGAGTAAGATAACTACGCAAAGTTGGATTGTTTCAGGTTTAATAGTGAAAATTGGAAGAAAATGGCCGATTTTAATGAATCGTAGTGATCAAGTGTGAAGCTTCGAAGATATCATGGTGTTCGGGAGCTTAGTTGAAGAGAATTGGAGTTAGAAGGGTGTTTGGATAGAAGAAACGAGAATTCAAGATGTTTGGATGAAGTTACAAGTATGAAGATAAAGGAAATGAAAAGGGGGAAATTTACGTTGTAGCCTACGCTTGTGAACCGTAGACTATGGTTGGGTTAAAGGCAACAAGAAGAATCAATTCAGCAACTCTTATCCATAGGCTACTGATGCCAAGCGTACCCTACGGTCCATGAAAGAAAAAGGAGTAGGGAATGTGAACCGTAGGCTATGGTTCACAGCCATACCTTACGGCGTGTATGAGCAAAATAAGGAAAGTTGTTATATATTTTTTTTTTGTATAAAAAGATTTGTTTCAAAACCCTAAGCTTCTTGGCCGGTTGTAGTTGAAAAATATCATATTGGGAGTGGTTTTTGAGTAGCAATCATCAACAATCAACATCATTTATTCATCCATTCGATTGGGATCAACATGTTCAGTTATAATACTCAATCTTTTGCGTTGTTGCTTATTATGTCACACCCTCAAAATCCACTTGCGGAGTTTTACCGCGAGGCACATGACAAACCAGGATCCAAACCAACGATCACAATAAACAAGTCTAAATTAACATATGCAATTTCAAAAACATGGTTTAAATCTCCAGTTACAGCGGAAGCTTATTATTAAACATAATCCCAAAGTAAACCAAATTATTCAATGTTTGAAAACCATGCAATCCTAACTAGACGCCGTGCAGACGCGTGCGCCCTAGTTCCATTGTGCTACCTTAGCGACCTGAGAAAACATGTAAAAGTTTACGTCAGCACAAAAATGCTGGTGAGTTTACAGGTTTTGTAATCACAGTACCAAGTTCAACCTGTCCATACTATAACAAATCGAAACCCAAAGTACGCTAGCTAGGCGTATGTTTTATTACTACTACGATTGGAAAACCATTACTAACTCGCAAACCAGATGTCGTGCCCGAATAGTAAACCTGTTGTTCCTGTTTGAGACAATATGCACTCGCCCGGCCCTCCAAGCCGACGAGCGGGGTTGGTCACTCCCAATAGCGCTATTCACATTTCCCCGTTGTGCTAACCCGCACATTCATGGTTCCCCCCGGGACTTCCAAAGATCGTATAGTAAACCATAGAAACCCATAGTATGACAGTAGTTACCAAACATAAGTTTTAACACATGTTTTCTCCCCCGAAAAGTGAAACCAGTTAAAAGAGGGGCCGTAAACTCACCTTAACGTGCAAGCAAAGAATCCGATCAGCAAGTGATATATGCTACTGACACCCTAATAACAGTGTCATTAAGTGAGTATAGGCGTAATATCATTACACCATATAACTCGTTTGTCCAAGGCGTTTTAAATGTTCAAAAGCGTGTAAGTGACACCTAGTGATTCTACATGCATAAGTAAATCCTACGGACCCGTTGGTGAATACGTTGGTTACAATTGGTTTCTACATTCCGTATGTGTCTCAGACAAGTGTACTTCAGTTACATGTCAATTCCATACCACATAGAACTCCAAATAGTCACTTAAAGACCCCGTACACAATCTGCGTTTTTAGGTCAGATTGTGCGCTGTGAAAAACAATTTATTTAAAATACTTAACGAATGAATTAGAGTCCCAAATTTTTACTGAATTTTATTTGGGATTCACTCGACAATACCTATTTTTGTTTTGTCTTAGTTCCAAACACAAAAATTATGAAAATTCGTACAACACAGCTATGTCCAGAAAATCTCCTCAACAGGTCAGTTTAGTAGGAAAATTCTTAAAAATTTTGTATTCATCCAAACGAGATGAATCCACTTGGAAAAGCTCTATTTTTCCAGTATTGACCTACTGTAAAAATTTCATAACCTAAATCCTTGTAAATCTCAAGTTATGACCATTTAAAGTTAGCCCAATTTACAAATCCGAAAATCTGATATGACCCCTAATCAATTAAAATTCCAAAAACGACTCAAACGATGTTCAAATTCGATGGTTTTGCCCATTATGAAAAGCTAAGACCTTGTACATTACAATCATGCAAAGAATCGATCAAACCAATTATTTTCATGCCACGAAACAGGCCCTACAAGTCGACATTCAGAATCTGTCCAGATTCTAATCATGCAATATTATCAATTATATCAAACCCTAGTTGTATATTATCAATCAATAACACCTAATAATCATCATACAACATTAGTAAGAACCACATCTGATCAAAACCCTAATTATACATCACAAACATCATTATTCACAAACCCTAGAAGTCTAAAACATCAAGAACATGCATAATCATGCAAAACGTATAACATTCATTATATAACCATGTGCTTGACCCTTTTAATCTTCGTAATCATCATGTTTTAACTTTTATAAAATACTTTCAGACCTGGACAAACAAGGTTTTGATGTTTTAAGACAATTTAAAGAAGATTAAAACATAAGGGAATGAAGATTATACCACAAACACTCCAAAACAACCAACCGAACGCTCTCCAAGCTTCCCGATTGATGTTCTTGAGCTTTAGCAGGTGGTTTAGGGTTAATAATTCGTAAATAGGGCAGTAGGGGCGATTAGGGTTTGAGTTTAGGAGATACAATAGGCTTAAGGTTGCTTAAATAGTAGTTTAAGGCGGTTTAACCACGTCAGCGTGTTCCGAACACCCGTTCGGAATTGTGAACACCCGTTCGGAATTGTGAACACCCGTTCGGAATTGTGAATGGCCGTTCGGAATGGTTTAATCCGTTTTGAGCGGCCCAGTTTGTTGTATAGCCTGTTTTCTTTGATGTTTTCATTATTTTGGGCCATACCAAGCGTAACCCCATGTTTTAAGACCCCAACCAACCTCATGCTCCACTTTTAATAATTTTTATTAACGTGTTCGGTTTAGGTTCACATAATCACGTATGGTTTTCACATAAGTTTGTCAGATATCACCGAGACACATAAGTTTATTATTCACCAACGTCCGAGGTTCACTAATCATGTAATCACATATTAACTCACAACAATGCACGTATGTCCTATCTAGCTATCTAGCTAACCCTCGTTAAGTATAATGTACGCGTGACTCGCTAAGGTAGACTTTAATCTAGACAACGTTGTTAACCAGAATTTGCCGGGTGTCACATATTACCATGAGCAGCTAAACACTTTTGTAACTACCTCCGGGTGTATTGTTCGTATGTGAAACCCTTTAACTTGTTTGATTTGGTATTTAGGATTGTTTTTCATTTGTTTGAAGAATATTTGTGGTTTCAATCATTTAAACATTTAATTTGTGTTGCAATTACTTGTCTGTTATCATTCGCATACGGTTTTGTTGTGTCGTGAGCAGTTTGATTATCGGGTGGGCAATTGATACATGTGGGTTGGTAATTGAATTGTGCAGGTTATTATTAAAACTTGTTTAATTATCACTTGAATTAAAACCGTTCAACAAAGTCATGTCTATGTGGTATCCTATCATTTAACTAGGTTTGGGTGAATCATTGAACTGGAAACTCAGAGGTGGTTACTTCTTCATTATTACTGTTTACAACTTTTCAAATCCGTTTCCTAAATTTCAAAGCAAAAACAAAGTAATTAGGTTGTAGTTTAATAGGTCACTTTACAAAACTGTTTTTTTCCACCAATTCTCTGTGGAGACGACTCAACTTCTACTTATCTTTATATTTTTGACTGACCAAACGACATCGATTAAAAAAAGATAAATTATTGTGGTTATTGGGTTTTGGCGCCGTTTTGGTTGGTTGGCGTCTAAAACAAAAAGGGATAAAACAAATTTGTGTCATAAATGCATGTAAAAAACAATGGTCATAAACGTGTGTCATGAATGCCTTAAAAAAGGTGTTTTTTTTCTCTAGTAGTGAAAAACAATGAAGTTTTCTTTGTGGGCTGACTTCTTATGCAAGCCATAGGGTATTTTATGTGTGTGGTGTGGCTTTAGACGACCCAATGAAAAGAAATAAATAGGTTTTTATTTCTTTTGCGATGGTGTTGAAAAAACTGAGACGCGCGAAACAATAATATGTATTTGTATTCCTTGTGCATTCTGCCGTCACACTTTAGGAACAGATGAATAGAGAAGAAAAATTGAGCTTTATTCTTGTGTGCCTTTTGTGAAGGCAAACCAAATTTTAGAGATCAAGCACTAATTTTCTTTGGTGATACCTCTTACTCGCTTGACGCTTCTTCGTTGGTTATTATTCCATATCTTAAAGTTACTTATTTCAAGTACATGATGATTATTGTATGTCTCTAGTTTCACCTAGATAATTTGTATTGCTCTATTTTGGTGATACTGAATTTGAGGTGACTATTGTAGTTCCATATTGTTTTTACTCTCATTCTTGAAAGATTTTTAATGCTAAAATTTGGTCTCTTCTTATTGCATTTAGTACACCATATTTGTTTGCATCGTCACAGACTCACAGGTCCATTCGGATTGAAAAGTTTTTGATCAAACGAAGATTAATTCCGCATTTGCTTATAGTTGGTGGTTGGGTTGCGTTTTTCCTTACGGTAGTATGTGTGATCTAGAAATTTGATGCAATCTTTGAAATTTATTTGTGTGAAATGTAATATAGTACAAATATATATTTTGTATTTTATTTATAATATACAAAATTATAATCTTGAATATTGTTGGAAAATATTAGAAGTGAATGTGAGTTGATTGTGTCCTACGTTGGTGGGAAGATGAAAATTGAAGGTGTTTATAAAGTGAAGCTTGAATGGAAGAATTAAAATGTTAAGTAACATTATACTTTGGCGCCTACCCGCGCGCAGGGGGTGCAAAAATGGGTTCTGGCTGGAAAAAATTCTTGAACCAACACGACATGCGGACACGAATGCAGCTCGAAAAACCCGGGTCCGCGCGACACTGGTTTTTGCTATTTATTTTATTTTTGCATAACGTAACTGATTCTTCCAGAAGACGAACTCTTGGTCTTCAGACTGTTTCTAATTCTGGTCATTATCTGTGGTTAATGGCATAATCAAAATGATTAATTAGAATATTAATCACGAATTTGAAGTGCCATCAGTTACACCATCAGTTTCATCTTTGGTTCTGCAATTATAAATAGACCTGCTGTCATGATGCAGAACACACAACACAGAACAAAGCACACATACATACTCACAACACTGATTCACAACAGAAGCGTGCGGTTTTCAGAAGCAGTTCACTTCCGGTTTCTTTTCAGGCAAGTGGGATCAGACGACAAATCCGTTTAAGGTAATTGTGTCAAACACAAGCCCGGTTTCTTCTTTACTGTTAATCTGTTTTATTTCTTTCTGTTTGTTTTGGTTTCAGAATCGTCATAGTCTCCATATTACTGTAAGACTTCCAACAAATACAGCTATTAATTGTATTTTATGTTTAAGATCTTGTATTTGTTATAAACATATAATTGACTTGCTATGGACTAATATGACGTGATACATGGTAAAAAAGCACATTGATGCAGGATAGCTCTCATTAAGGCCCAATTAGTGAACCTATAATCTAACATAAATTATTAACATGCTATGACCCAGTGTACGTTATAGGGCAAAAAGCACAACATGACTCATTATGCCTCAATAATTAGTGGACTTATCATAAATCCTAATTGAATTGTTATGATTTATGTCAAGAAATGCTTTATAATATTAATTAACCATTCAAAAGGTAAACAAAAAATATTTTAGGTGGTAAAAATATTTGACGTTGATTTAAGTTTGTGAAAAAGTGAGGTTTATTAATACTAATTATCTAATCTATGTAAATAATACGGGTGTAAACGAGTCTAATATAGCGCGTCCCACTTCAAGCTAGCTGGCTTGTTTAGCTTAACAGAAGTTAAGTTTGGGTCACGCTCCCCCTTGACGTTGAAAGAGCTTATGCCTTCAGGGACGATGCGAAAATGAGGATTCAAAACGGGGTACCGAAGTGATGTCCTTAACCGATCCCGAAAAAAAAAAAAATTTGGTTCACGCTCAACTCAATTTTTTGCTAATTAATTAAGATATATGTGTGTATGGGGTGTGTGTAGGATAAACAAAGATCAATTAGGAAACTCTTTCGAGTTGAGAAAATCATGAGAAATCCTACCTTACAAACTTTATTAAAAAAAAAAATTCATACCCTGATTTTTATTAACTATGAGATGTAAAAAAATTAAAATAAAAATTGTATGCACGTGTTTTTTTTTTCTTTTGGGTTTACAAAAGGGTAATTTTTATCCGAATTTTAGTTATGTACCATAAAACACAAGTGTATAAAAACACATACAAATTTTGTTATTTTTTTTTTACATCTCTTAGTTAGAAAAACATAAGGTTTAAAAAAAATGAAAAAAGTTTGGGATGTATGAGTTCTCATGATTAACTTGGAGGAATTCCTATTTGAACATAGACCTACTAGATTATACCTCGGGAGCGTCCCAGTTTGAGAAATTTAATATGATATATCAATGTTACCTATGAAATAGACTGATGTATAACTCTAATATTAATATCTAACCTAAAACAAATTAACAATGTACAACTCCAATGCTAACACCTAACCTAAAAGAATGTAGAACTTTAATGTAACTCTAGTATTAACACCTATCCTAAAGACTAAACAAATGTACAACTCTAACATACTAATAGTGATACCTAACTTAAAACAACGTATAACTCTATTAACCTATTCAGCTCTGGTTGAAAAAAAAATCATATTTACTGATTTAAACATAATTAGTGACTTGTCTATACATGATTAATGATTTACCTGAACACTTTGTGTTTTTTTCCTGTATGAACAAAACCCCACAAAAAAATTTCTCCGTTTTTTATATAGCACCATGGTACTCGTTGGAAAGATAATAAAACGCTCGTTAATTTGGTGTAAGTTTTTCTTTAAAAAATCTCGTATATGATTAATGATTTACCTGAACACTTTGTGTTTTTTTCCTGTATGAACAAAACCCCACAAAAAAATTTCTCCGTTTTTTATATAGCACCATGGTACTCGTTGGAAAGATAATAAAACGCTCGTTAATTTGGTGTAAGTTTTTTCTTTAAAAAATCTCGTATATTAAAGATATTAACGTTTAAAAATTATGGGAGGAAACATGAGAGTGAAAAATCCAATTTTGTTTTTAAATTATTTTTTTTCCTAAAATATCTCAATGCCACATGGGATGACACATGACACACTCAAGGAAGAGAATGCCTCTTTGAGCGTCATGTCATTAAAATAGCTTTGGTTTATTATATGTATTGATATTGATATTGATATTTATGACGGAAATGTTATGTAACATAAAATATATAATATTTGATAATTTTTTATTATCAATGTTTATGATTATTATATGATTATATGTAATCTATTTTCATTATGTTAAATACAAATTATTATATTGATATAAATAGTACATCTGGTTAAAGTCAAGAAAACCAATTTCATTAAACTAAAAAGTATATGAAGATTGAATTCGGACTCATTTATAAAACACATTTATTAGTAGGATTGAGTTGGAGTTGAGCTAATTTAAGCTCGGCTCGATTCAAGATATTAACTAATCAATCTTGCGAGTAGCTCTCTAAGTTTGGAGTAGCTCAAGTGCACTTCATCACTTAATTAGTTGACGTTTGCCCTTGCTGAATGATCAATTAGTTGTTAGAAATGAAACTTACTTTTATCCCTTGCTATGTATATTTTTTGTACACTTAAGTGAGTGCATATGTTAATACTATATTTTAAAAGCTCAATTTTGTCATAATATTAATATTTGTATGTTATTGATATATTGATCGTTTAATTTATTTGAAATGCAGAACAATATATAAAGGATGTACCAAAATAACTTTTTGCTATTTATTTTATTCATTATAAAGACAAGCAGAAAAACAAATACTTATTAAATACATGAATAAAAATACAGGCCCTTTTCGTTCAAATTTAACCCATTCATTGTCGCGCACGTTTATTTTTCATCTCTTGGAAGGTAATTCAGAGTATAATCTTAATAACTGGAACTTTTATTTCTTTGCTCCTGCAATAATGAAAATAACTGATAGCGAGTTAGAAATTACTAATTAGTACAGTATAAGTAATTTTTACTTATATGGAATGATATGATTTACCCTTCCTACAAAGAAATGAAATACTCTATATTCATTTTAATATTAAAAAATAAGTATATATATTCTAATCATTAATTACTAAAAACAACTTCATGCATGAAACTATACCTACCTTAAACAGTGCATTCAACCCTTAATGGTATGGAGGAGGTGGGGAACTGTAGATGTAATGTGGGGGTGGGTATTTTTTCACCGGAGGTGGTGGAGGTGGTGGAGACTTGTAAACGTAATGTTCCTTAGGTGGAGGAGGTGGTGGTGACTTGTAAACATAATGATGTTTAGGTGGTGGTGGTGGAGATTTCTTAGGTGGAGGTGGTGGTGGTGATTTGTACACATAGTGTTTCTTTGGTGGAGGAGGTGGTGGTGATTTGTAAACATAATGATGTTTAGGTGGTGGTGGTGGAGATTTCTTTGGTGGAGGAGGGGGTGGTGACTTGTACACGTAGTGTTCCTTGGGCGGTGGAGGTGGTGGTGACTTGTACACGTAGTGTTCCTTAGGTGGTGGTGGAGGAGATTTTTTAGGTGGAGGAGGTGGTGGTGACTTGTACATGTAGTGTTCCTTTGGTGGAGGTGGTGGTGGTGACTTGTACACATAATGATGTTTAGGTGGTGGTGGTGGAGATTTCTTTGGTGGAGGAGGGGGTGGTGACTTGTACACGTAGTGTTCCTTGGGTGGTGGAGGTGGTGGTGACTTGTACACATAGTGTTCCTTAGGTGGAGGTGGTGGCGGTGACTTGTATACATAATGATGTTTAGGTGGTGGTGGTGGAGATTTCTTTGGTGGAGGAGGTGGTGGTGACTTGTACACATAGTGTTCCTTAGGTGGAGGTGGTGGTGGTGACTTGTATACATAATGATGTTTAGGTGGTGGTGGTGGAGATTTCTTTGGTGGGGGAGGTGGTGGTGACTTATATACATAGTGCTCCTTAGGTGGAGGGGGTGGTGGTGATTTGTAAACATAATGGTGTTTAGGTGGTGGTGGTGGAGATTTCTTTGGTGGAGGAGGAGGTGGTGACTTGTACACGTAGTGTTCCTTAGGTGGGGGAGGTGGTGGTGATTTGTAAACATAATGATGTTTAGGTGGTGGTGGTGGAGATTTCTTTGGTGGAGGAGGTGGTGGTGACTTGTATACGTAGTGTTCCTTAGGTGGAGGTGGTGGTGGCGACTTGTAAACATAATGATGTTTAGGTGGTGGTGGTGGAGATTTCTTTGGTGGTGGAGGTGGTGGTGACTTGTACACGTAGTGTTCCTTTGGTGGAGGAGGCGGTGGTGACTTGTAAACATAAGGATGCTTAGGCGGTGGGGGTGGTGACTTGTAAACCGGTGGAGGAGGCGGTGGTGACTTGTAAACATAATGATGCTTAGGTGGAGGAGGTGGAGATGAGTAAGGGTAGTTGGCGGTGGTCAATGATGGCAAACTTGAGACAATAACCACTACAAGAGTGACTAAAAGGGTGGCCATTGAAGACATCTTCCTATTAGTTCCCATTTCTACCCCAATGGAGTGAGATTGAGTTGTGTATTGAGGAAACCCCTCAAACCTTTTTATAGGGGAAAACAAACTTTTTTTATTAGAATAAATTGCTATAATAGTGATTAAACTAAAGTTTGGTTGAAAATTATTCTACCAACTACAATAAATAAAATATATCATGTAATTTACAAAAGACAACCCATGCATCCCTAGCCGTCGTATGGTCCTACCCTTGAATAATTCAACGTGAGTGTTATTTGGTAATAATTTTTTTCTTGAAAGTCATTTAATTTGTAGAGAATTCATTTTTTTTAATAAAACTACCAATCAACTTTTCAACCAAGGTGTGATAATAGGAATATTATTTACATTGCCTCAAAGATTCCGATGACAATAATTTATGGTACACTACAAGAAATCAGTGACGTTAAATACTCTTATTGATATAAATATTAATCAGATCATTAATTTCCAGTACACATGTTTGATTTCTTTTATCAACTAAGTCAATGTGACATAATTATTTATACGATTATAAACGATAAATACTTATAAACTTGCAATTTGATGTTTAATATAGTCAATCACTAAAGCGATATGAAGCATGGAATGAGGAAGATAAAGCGTTGAAGAGATACAGTTGTAGATGAACAAACGCAATAGGATTCCTATAAATAGGATGTGTTAACCGTAGGTGTACGTATATTGGAGTAGATGATTCCTATAAATTCTATGTTTTTTTAATTATAGATATTGAACTACAAACTGACCCCTATACGTAAGAACACATTTGTTACACGTTTTTGAAAGGTCAACACCATGTAACGTTCACTAAAAAGAAGAAAGAAAAATAAATGATACTAGGGAATAAAGCATCCCAGTTATGTAAAACAAGATATGGAAATAGAGATAGGTGAATGAATAATAGCCGATAAAGCCTTAAAAGTTGATACTTTTTTGTCATTGATGCTAGCTAATTCAAATATTTCATATTCATATAGTCATATTCAACTTTAAATACCTTTTTAAAAAAGGATTGGATAATACTTTTTCAACTTTGAAGGTACATATATATATTCCCCTTAAAATAAGAAAAAGATTTACATCCCAAAATATATATATGAATTATGAAGTATTTGAAATGATTCTATTCATATATACTCCAGATGTGTGTTGGGAGTTTTTTGCTGAATTAGTAGAAATGTCTAACATTTTTGTGTCTTTGGTGGATGTGACAAACTTTTTTTAGAAAATGGGAGACCCGCAATCTAAGATTGCGGGTGTGGTGAGGTGTATGGCTGACTGGGACAGACTTGCTGACTGGGACAACATGGCACACTTTTGTTTGAGGAGGTGTTTGGTGGGACGCTGAGTTGGCACATCCGCAATCTAAGATTGCGGGTGTCTTAAATTTGTTTTTTCAACCCATTTAACCAATCCTCCTTCACCACCCCTTCCGGTCATCTTCTCCGAATCTCCGGCGAAACAGAGGGTTTACGACTGGGTTTACAACTTATGAGATGCTGTGTATAACTTCCGGTCATCTTCTCCGGCGAAACAGAGGGGTTTACGATTGGGTTTACGGCTGATGAGATGCTGTGTATAACTTCCGGTCATCTTCTCCGCCGAAACAGAGGGGTTTACGACTGGAACAACCCTGGAACAGCCCTGTTGGACATGTGTGAAAAGCTAACACAGACACCCGCAATCTGAGATTGCGGGTCTTGTACAGTCAGCAGCAACCATGAGCAGCAAGTCCACGTCTCTCAGCCTTCGATACACACTAAGCATTAGAATCCTCCACATCAGCACACCCGCAATCTCAGATTGCGGGTCTTCCATTTTTGAAAAACCAATTTTGACATCTACCAAAGGCACAAATCTTTGCAAAAAATCTACCATTTTGACAAAAAACTCTGTGTGTTGGTGTGTGTATATATTTGATAGGGTTTTCGAATAGAAATCCATTTTTATTTAAGTTTATTAAAATGGTTAATAGCTTAACACAAACTACACATAATAAGACAAGTGTGCCTAACTAAAAACGTAAAAATAAAAAATAAAAAATAAAAAAATAAAAAAGACAAGGAAATCAATCTAAGATAATATCACTTTGCAGTAATTCGGGATTTTCATCATAAAAATGAAAAGACCACATACGGCGAACACTCCCAAGACTCTTTATCAAGTGCCTAAGATGTAGAGACCACATGGGGCATACATATCAAATAACCTGCTTGCAAAACTAGTCACGATAAGCCCCCCTACTCCCCGCGTACGCCAGAGTTAAAAACATTTGAACAATAACAATATCTATATCTATACTATATTATAAAGCATAAGGGAAGGATTCCAACAAAATTTAAGTAATTACAACATATCATGCATATGGTACAATACTCTAATGGAGTTAGTAAGAGGGCAAAATAGTATTTCTATATGAATATTAAATTATTCATGAAATAGATGTAAATGAATAATGCATGTATTAAATTAAAGGGGAGTCCATAAGTTTTCTACCAAATAATTTAATTGTTATAATATATATATATATATATATATATATATATATATATATATATATAATTACCGATCTCTACCGATTGTGCTACTGTAGTATGACGCGAACCACAACGTAAAAACCAGATGATCTATAAACCTAACTGTTGCATACCAACAAAGTCGGTTAGGGTTAAGTGAGGTTTATAATGATAATAAACACTCAATAATAATGACGATAAACACTCAACAGTTTTTAAAGTGATATAACATTAATCTTGAAGTTCTTCACATAAATTTGTATGTATAAAATATGAATTAAAATAAAATACAAGTTTTATACTTGCAGTAATATTATGTTACGAAATTATATATATAATTTTAATTGAAATCTATAAATGTAATCCTAAAGAATTTAAAAAGACTAGGAAGTAAATATCAAAATGAAATTAAATGTATATGAGTTATAGACTTAATAATTATATGGTTAAAACTTCTTGACTTCATAAAACCAAAAGCCCAAATAAATAAATATTACAACCTTTCATGTGCCGGTACATAATTAGTCTTAAGTAATCAGTTTTTTTCGATCCTATAAATTGTGATGTCAAACAAGGAAGGAAAACCCAATTATAGATTGTTAATTATAGATTGTTGTTTGATTCCCTCTCAGTTTCATCATCTGTTGTCCCATGGTATCTCCACAACCACCTCACATGGATTATCAAATCTTGAAAACATTAGTAGCTACCTACGAAAAAACCAAAGTCGTACTAGACTTCCAACCCATCAAATCTCATTGTGTGCCACCTCAAAGACTCGTCGGCAGTCGCGATTGTTTTCTAGGTGCAAAAAAAATAGAGTTGCGTCTAATGTCATTTGAGACTAAAAGAAGTAATTTTGTTTGATGTTAAAGCGAGGTATAATTTCTAACTTTTGTCTTTACTTGTAAATGTCATGGTACAATGGAGTGTAGATAATTTTCAACTACATGATTTGCTATGATCAAGCCTTAGGAGTTGGTTGTCTAATGTCTATTGTTGAGAGAAAATTCCAGTAGCAACTTTAACATGTTTATTACCATGTGAATCTTAGTTCTTTTTATCATGTGAACATAACTTGTAGAAATCTTAGATATTTTGTAAAAATAAAGCTTTTAAAAAATTTAGAAATTTCAAGAATTTGAAGATATCTTTTATTTAGTTATGATAACATTATCCCCCATATTGGATATCCACATTAGATTTAAATAAATATTATCATGAAATTTGATTATGATAACAATATCCTAATACATCAATAATATCTTTGAATAAAAGCTATTTATGAGGTTGTGTGCATAAAATGACATGTAGGCTGTATAACGACCTCCCATGGCATCCTCACTTCATTGACCACTTGATTGTCTTAACCATTTTGTCTTTCATTTGCGTATTGTCAACCCGCTGCAACGCGCGGGCTTCACACTAGTTTAAGTGTAAAGTTTCAATACACGGGTTACGATACCCTTGCACTCATAATAAATAATAATATGTTACAGTCCAGTGTGTACATACGGTAAAACCCAAGTCAAATGAAAGAGAATTTCTATAAATATTGTATTATAGTTTAAAAAAATATATAGAAGTTTATAGTTTTAAAAAACAAAATGGGCTAAAAAACTTAAAAAAAAATTGTTTGTCGTAAACAATTAAACTATTAACGTGCACATAATTTTTTTCCATAAAGGAATATATGATATGGTTGTTTTGAAGGAAGTCAACATCCTTAGTATTGTTTTCATATAGGTTCATAAGTAACCCAAAAATAATTCGACAATTACTTGTATTTGTTTAAAAAGATTCATAGCCGTTTCAATTACATACATGTAAATTTGACTTTTGATGATTTAACACTTCTACGTCCAATATTTCATAACACGTTTGGAATGATTTAACAATTTCTTGCACTATCATAATATAATAGGTATATACAAAAAAACTGATAAGCAAAACCACGAAATACTACATTAACAGTAATCGTGCAGTGGTACTTAATTTATAACTATTCATCATCTTCAAAAATTAAACCACAAACTATTGTCCAAACCCAAAAAGAAAAACCAAATAAACTAAACTAATTACCCCCTCTTCTAACAACATTAGACAACATGAACAAACTTTTTTTTCTTAAAGAACAAAAAATGCATTTCATCACCAGCATCCAGTTCCTTAGCTGCAACCACAGACATCATCCCTTGAATATAGTAACGTTCGTTTGCATTTGAATGTTCCACACCAACAGCTACAGACCAACTGCCACCATCACCATTAGTAACTTTTAACTTCTTCTTCCTGTTCAAACCATTCTTAACAGTCCAAGTCTTCTTCATACGCTACAAAATAAAGAAAAATACATAGTTAACTTGAACATGGTCAATTTTACTCTAAAAAAAGTAAAGTATTAGAAACAATGAAATAAAGAACTTGGACTTATGAAATGATTGTCAACTCGGCAAACCTAAATGATCCTCAAGAGCATCTTCATTCTGATGACCAACATTCATAGCATTTGTTTCATCATGCTCATTGTTGTCATCATCAGAATTTTCATCAGAAAGAATAATGATGTCTTCATCCTTATAAAAACTTTTATCATATTCCTTTTTCACATCATAAACTCATAGTTCAGAAGGAGGTGTGACTTGGTTTTTCAGAAATAGTGACATATCATATGTAGTCTTGTTAAACATCTAAAAAACGATGAGATGTTCACTCGTGATTGAAAGCTTTTCCATGATAAAATCTCATCCTTCAGTTATGTAAACAAAACCTTGTCTTTCTCAATCTTGGGGTAGGTTGTATCCACTTTTGGTTATTATATTTATAGAGTCTAACATGAAAATGAACAATTTCTCATTGACAGTAGGTTGAACTAAACGCGTGAAATGTGCGTAATTATGTCATGATTGATGATCTAGTTGGAGTATGATTGATTGAGAATTAATTGCAGGTTATAGTGAAAGAAAAGTCATTTCTAAAAATAATCACAATTGACTACCTGTTAAGTTGTAAATCAAAATAGTTTCCAAAAGTGGATACATAACATTTGATCGATTTGGAGTATGCTTGATTCAGAATTATTTCCGAAACTTTAAATTAGGCAATCATTAAATATTAATTACCATGTTTCCATATTAAAAAATTATTTACAAAACTTAATACATAGCATTCAAATTGTTAGAATCATTAAATTAGTTATTAATTTCCGAAATATAAAATGTGCACAATTATATCATGACTAATTATCAATTTGGAGTATGATTGATTGAGAATTAATTGCAGGTCATAGTGAAAGAAAAGTCGCTTCTTAAAATAATCACTATTGACTACTTGTTAATGTGTAAATCAAAAAAGTTTTCAAAAGTGGATACATAACATTTGATCGATTTGGAGTATGCTTGATTAAGAATTATTTCCGGAAATGTAACTTACGCAATCATTAAATATCAATTACCATGTTTCCATATTAAAAAATTATTTACAAAACTTAATACATAACATTCAAATTGTTATAATCATTAAATTATTTATTAATTTTCGAAATATAAAATGCGCACAATTATGTCATGATTGATGATCGATTTGGAGTATGATTGATTGAGAATTAATTACAGTCATAGTGAAAGAAAAGTCGTTTCTTAAAATAATCACTATTGACTGCCTGTTAATTTGTAAATCAAAATAGTTTCTAAAAGTGGATATATAACATTTGATCGATTGGAGTATGCTTGATTGAGAATTATTTTCGAAAATGTAACTTAGGCAATCATTAAATATCAATTACCATGTTGTCATATTAAAAATTTTTTTACAAAACTTAATACATAACATTCAAATTGTCAGAATCATTAAATTAGTTATTAATTTCCGAAATATAAAAAGGGCAATAGTTTAATCTCAATAATCATATTTCCATATAAAAAAATTTTTTAAAAATTTGAATTTATAAATTACATATTGTGCAAAAACCTTACAATTTTAACAGCTTCAGTTGAGTTAAACACCAAGTAATCCCTTTGTATCTAGATCAGAAAACAAATATAGTTCACATAAATTGCATTTCATAAGACTAACAAATAATCAAAAAATAAAATAAAACAAAAAATAATAGAAAAACATGAATTGCTTGTTTCTTCTCTATGTAACCAGCACTCCATAACGAAAAAAGCTCACAATAAAACAACGTATGGTTAGTGTTGAAGAAACAACGAGTATAGGGGTAGATGTAGGATAGGGTGGTGTTTGAGGTAACGACTCGTGTTCGCAGCAGGGTATAATCCTTGGCTCACAATGATGGTTGGTCTATGGTTGTATACACGAATGGCAAGCAATCATACGCAATAGACAAAGATGTAAGTGGTTCGATCTTGTAAGATCTACGTCCACTGCGAAAGGTGATCTATATTAATGAATAATATGAATAACAATACAAATGGAAATACAAGTGTGTTCGTTCTTATTGGCTGGTTCTCCACCTGGAGAGAAAGGAGGTCAAGTCCTCCTTTTATAGGAGACGTATGGGCTAAGGATCGTCGAGCCCATCCATCATTAATGGGCCGGGCTTAGAGAACCGGGCCAGCCGGTTGGCAGGCCCACCTAGTTGGATTCTAATCCTTAGTTAGATAAAGTGATCCAAGTTGAGGAGTGCTTCTTTCGATTGGACCACGTGTTGCCTCGTGGTTGGTTGGCCGGGAGGTGCTTTGTCCTCCACACACGTGGCGCGTTGTGGATGGTCGGCAGGACCACTTGGCAGCAGACACCTGACAGGAGGAAGCAAGTTGGATTCCAAGGGGGGATGTTCTGGGGTGCTGCCAACTGGTGCCTCCGCGCCTTTAGCGCTGGTGTGCCTTTGGAAGTAATATTTCCGGCGGAGAGAGTAGGGTGCGCCAAGAAGCGGTACCCTACCCCTTCAAGTCCCCCAATTCTAGGGTGTCTCCTGTTCTTGCTTAGAGAGCTGGTGGGGCGCTGGACTAAAATGTGTCTTTTGTTGTGTACTCCGTTGTGTTTTTCGAAGAGTTAGAAGTGTTTGAAACTTTTATTTTGAGCGAAAGAGTGCGCGTTGCTACTCTTGTGGCATGTGGAAAGATATTGGCGTCCCATTATCTTTGTACATGGCTCTTTTATAAAAGGGTTGCCAAGTTGAGACTTGGCGCTAGTGAAAATAGTTTTTTGCAAGGTGTACGTCTTTTAACGTTTTTGCGTTAACCCAGCGCCAGGTGATGACGTGGCGGTCTGGGTGTTGGAGAGTAAAATCCAGCGGAGAACGTATTTTGGATTTTAAGTCAACCCAGCGCCACGTGATGACGTGGCAGTCTGGGTGTTGGAGAGTAAAATCCGGCGGAGAACGTATTTTGGATTTTACGTCAACCCAGCGCCACGTGATGACGTGGCAGTCTGGGTGTTGGAGAGTAAAATCCGGCGGAGAACGTATTTTGGATTTTACGTCAACCCAGCGCCACGTGATGACGTGGCAGTCTGGGTGTTGGAGAGTAAAATCCGGCGGAGAACGTCTTTTGGATTTTACGTCAACCCAGCGCCACGTGATGACGTGGCAGTCTGGGTGTTGGAGAGTAAAATCCGGCGGAGAACGTCTTTTGAATTTTACGTCAACCCAGCGCCACGTGATGACGTGGCAGTCTGGGTGTTGGAAAGTAAAATCCGGCGGAGAACGTCTTTTGGATTTTACGTCAACCAATCGCCGAGTGATGACGTGGCAGTTAGCCATCGCCAAGTGATGACGTGGCAGTCATAATGACGTGGCATTGATGGTGTATTAAATATGTTCCCCTTGTAATTAATTTTGAAATTTGAAGGGTTTCCTTGGATTTAGGAAACGTGCTTCGGAAGATGAGACGGTTTGGTGGACGTGTCAGAGTGCAGAAAGGATGTCTGCACAGTTGGCCATCACGTCAGCATGTGGGTGGGAGGTTATCCACTGTGTGTCAGGCGAGTGGCCGCCCACTCGCGCGAGTGGTGCAGTTGTCAGTCAGATTGCTGACGTTAGGCAGGTGGGAAACGTCCTTTTGGGCAGACGCGTGGCATCACGTGCTGATGAGTAACTGCTCATCCAGCTGTTGTGCCACGTGTAGCGTCCAGATGTGTCCCTCCCTGGCAAGATGAAGGGTCTTCTGCCAGCTGTTCCTGTCGCATTAAATGCGATGGGTATAAATACCCGAGGTGCCTTTTTGGAGTTTCTTCCTATCATTCTCTCGAACCGTTTTCTTCTTCTCTTTTCTGAAAAATCTTCATCTTCTCCGGTGAAGCTTCAAGTTTTCCGGTGTCTTCTTAAAAAAATTCTTTTTTCTTTCTCGAATACTGGTCATTATGTCCGAGGGTTCTGATGTTGGGGGCAACCCTGGCAAGGCCACCGAAAAGGCCAAGAAGCTGATTCACAATACCACCTGTAAGTGGGGTGAGAAGAGTTTTGCTAAGTTTGTGAAGGCCATGGAGTTTGATCCTTCATGGGAGGTTGAGTTGCTGTCCAACAAAGGTACTGCTTTGGCTCCTCCTACCGGGAAGATGAGCCTGTATGGGGCCCATCTTGCCCTTTGTGGGTTTCGGCTTCCTGCTACGAAGTTCCAGGTGGATACCCTGGTGAAGTATGGCGTCCATGTTACCCAGGTTAGTGGGTTTGGGATGCTTCGTCTAGTGCACTTTGAAGCCTGTTGCCGTGCTTTGGATATTGAACCGTCGTTTGAACGGTTCAATGTCTTTTATGTGTTGAACATGGAGGGTTCCTGGTTCAATTTTGTCCCTCGTCCTCAAGTGCCTCCCTGTGGGACTACTGCTCCGAAGTCCCTTCATGACTGGAAAGAGAAATTTTTCTATGTCAAGAGGGGGGTGATTCCGGTGGACATGCCGTGGAAAGTTGTTGCTGAGCGTCAAAGGGTGGGTGATCACCCTGTGATGGAGGGTTTTCGGGACCAGGAGTGGTTTAAAGAGCTGGTGGCCCGTGCTTCCCCGTTTGATACGGGTATGTGTTCTGAAGCCATGTTGGCTTTGTTGGGTATGAGCCGGGCTCAAATTGTGCAGGGGAAAGAGCCGGTGATTGTGGTACCTGGTAAGTGTGTTCCAAGCCTTTAAATCGTTATCTTTTTTATGTTGGACTAACTTATTTTTGTTTTGACTTTTAGGGATGTCAAAATTTGATGCTTTCTTGTTGAGGGATAAAGCTCCCTTGGAGTGGAGGGATCCTGCGGAGGGTAGGGTGTCCGTGATAGATGAGATGGTGGATAGGTTCTATTTTCCGTATCTGGAGTTCAAGCCAACCGTCCTTCTTTTTTCACGTGAGCATCCTATAAACCCTGACCCTTTATCTTCTGTTCGTCATGCGGGGGTAAACCCTTGTTTTGTCGTTTCCTCTGATGAGGAGTCCACTGGATCTTCTGTAGAGATGGTGGATCCAGCACCTCCGCGTGGTCGTAAGAAGAGCGTGCCACGCTTTCATAAGCATAAGGTGTTGTCCCAAGCTAAGTCTGCGCCTTTGAGTGCAGGTGGTGAAGGGCCTCTCTTTGGTCAACGTGAGAGACGTGCAGAATCGTCCTCTTCCGCCCCTGAAGATGATTCGGCGGTCAGTCCGCTGAAAAAGAAGCGGAAGTTGGGCAAAGTTTCTGGCGGGAAGGCTGCATCCTCCAAGTCTAGCGGACCTGGTCCCGCACCGTTCTCTATGGAGATTAGTCCTCCGCCCGAGCGTCGTCCTCTGATCCAGAAGACGTTGAAGAAAGTCACCAGTAAGTGGTGTTCCGCCTCTTTGTTGCTTTTTGCCGTTTTGATATTTTCCTAAGTGTTCTGTTTTTTCTTGCAGTTGTTTCTCCGCGAGCTTCCGGTTCTGCCTCCAAGCCAAGTGAGACGGAGGTTGCTAGGAAAAGGCGGGAGGAGGAGGAGGCGAAGGCTCGCGCGGAGAAAGAGGCAGCTGAGGCCGAGAAGCGGGCCAAGGAAGCTGCCGCCAAGGAGGAGGAGGAGAGGGTAGCAGCTGAGAAGCTACGTCTGGAGGAAGCGGCTAGGAAAGCTGAGGAGGAAAGAGTGGCAGCTGAAAAGCTGCGTCTGGAGAAGGAAAAGGCTGAGGCTGAAGCCAGGGCTGAGGAGGCGGCCGCCAAGGCTAGGGCGGAGGAGGAGGCCGCCAGGCTCGCCAGTGTTCAGGCGCTTTCTGGTGGTTCTCCTGGGGGTGGTGGTGGTGGACCTATTGGTGGGAGGTCAAGTGTGGACCGGAGTGACCCGGGTTACTTCGCGGGCGATGTGATTTGGCGTCCGCACTGGAGTATCCGGGAGAACTCCCGCTTTGCCAACCCTCTAACGGCCGAGGAGTTTGTTTCTGAAGTTGTTCCTCCCAAGGAGAGGGAGTATCAAGATAGCCTGCCCCGGTCGCAGTTGATCACCGATATCTGTGTTGGGCAGGCGCTTCAAGTTGCCGCTATTGAATCTTTAAAGCGGCGTGATGAAAAGTATGCCCGGGATATCGCGGAGTTCAATGCTCGGCGGGCTAGCCAGGCACAGAGGGAAGAAAAAATGAAGTCAGAGGTAGATAGGTACCGTGATAGGGCCTATAAAGCTGAGGACCGGGTGAAGGAGCTGGAGAAGGAGCATGCGCTGGCTCATCAGAGGTGGGTCGATGCTTGTCAAGTGACCAACCAGGATACTATGAAGCTGAAGGATCAGATCCAGACCTTGAAGAATGAGAACGCGAAACTTCGGGAAACCGCGGAGGGCCATGCCAAGGTTTTGGCTGATAAGGACTCCATGGTGGCGGGTCTTCGGTCTGATTTGCGCAACAAGGATGATGAACTTGTTGGCGCCTCTTCTCAGCTTTCCGAGTTGGCGGGTGAGAAAGAGGCGTGGTTGAAGGAGAGGGCGGCGTTGATGGAGGAGCGGGCTTCGTTGGAGGAATCCCTGACCGTTTCGCAGACAGAGGCTGAAAATGCCAAGGTTCTTTTGGATGAGGCCAATGTTGCGCAGGAGAAGTCCCTAGAGTCCATCCGCTGGGTGATGACCGAGGGTATCGCCGGGGTAAGTACTTTTCTCTCCTTTTTACTGTCCTTGTGTATTCTCTTTCTAATCCTTGTTTTTGCACAGATTTTCAAGCGGTTCTGGAACGAGCCTAATCTCGGCGATCAGGTTGCTGCTATTGCTGCTGCTGCGCGCGCTGCTGTGGAGGCTGAGGGATTCGACACTAGGTTTTACCATGCGCTGAATGGAGGGTGTATTACTGAAGGTGCGCATGATGGTAAACCCAGGGAGAAGGAGTATGAAGCTGAGCTCCTGAAGTTTGAGCAAGTCGAGTTCCCCATACTGAAGACGGTTGCAGACTGTAATCAGTATGCTGATCCAGCTGGCGCCCTCCGTTACTTTATAGAAGAATCCGACCGTTTGGGTGCGGAGGCGCGGCAGAAAGGGAAGCAAGCGACAGGTGGTGGTGAAGGTCCGTCCGGAACTCGTCCGGAGGACCCGGATGAACAGTTGGTGGACTTCGACGAGTCCGGGGATGAATAGGCGGTTTAGTACGCTGTTTTCTTTTTTTATTTCAAGTTCTTGTAAAGCTTGAGGCAGCTTGAACGCCTCTTTTTTGTAAAGCTTGAGGCAGCTTGAACGCCTCTTTTTTGATATATATATGAAGTATTTCTGTTTTAACTTTGTGTGTTTTTTTTGGATTGATTATTGAGTCCGGCGATAGTTATGCATGGTATCTATGCCTTGAAGACCCAAGTTCCAGTAGTGCACATTATAAATTAAGCGATAGAAATTTCTTAGGATTCCCCCAAAAAAGGTGGTTTAGGCATGTGTAGCCCAAGTGTTTACAAGAATTACATGTAACAGAAACGTAATTGTGCCGCGTTCCAAGAGCGCGGGACAGGCGTGCCATCAATTTTTTCTAGCGCGTAGGCGCCCTTGCCCAAAATTTCTTGTACTTTGTAGGGCCCCTCCCAAGTTGGGGCAAGTTTGCCTTGCTTTTCTGTGTTTGAAGCGCTATTGTTTCTGAGAACATAATCTCCAATGTTAAAGTTATGTAGTTTAACTTTTTGATTGTAATAGCGCTCCAGCTGATTTTTGTATCTGGCCTCTTTGATGGCGGCGAGCTCCCGCCGTTCTTCAAGTAAGTCGAGGTTTAGTCGTAGCTCTTTGTCATTTTGCCCTTTTTCCGCCATGAGTACTCTTGCGGAGGGGCATCCTATTTCGGCGGGAATGACAGCCTCGGAGCCATAGGTTAGGCTGAAGGGAGTTTCGCCATTGCTGGTTTTGGTGAGTATGCGATTTGCCCATAGGACGTGCGGAAGCTCGTCCACCCATCCTGTTCGTTTGGTCCCCAGCCGCTTTTTAATGCCTTCGATGATGCTTCGATTTGCTCTTTCGACTTGGCCATTCCCTTGGGGGTGAGCTACTGAGGTGAAGATCTGTTGGACGCCCATTTGCGCCAACCATTGTTGCAAGTGTTGGTCAGTGAATTGGGTGCCATTGTCGCTTACAATTTGATATGGCAAGCCGAACCTGCAAATGATAAATTCCCATATGAACTTTTTGGTGTGTGCGCCGTCAATTTTTGCTAGTGGCTTTGCTTCGATCCATTTTGTGAAATAGTCGATTGCCACTATTAAGAACTTGACGTTTCCTGGTGCTGTGGGAAATGGGCCAACAAGGTCTATTGCCCATTTCTGGAACGGCCATGCCGCTGTGACGGGAATTAAGTCGTTTTTAGGGCGCAGGGTGTTTGGCGCGTGGCGCTGGCAAGAATCGCACTTGCGCAGTTCTGCCACCGCGTCTGGGTGCATGCCTGGCCAATAATAGCCTGCGTTCATTAGCTTGTCCACCACCATTCTGGGTCCTGCATGTAGTCCGCATGTACCTTCGTGGATGTCTCTGATGAGGAAAGAGGCGTCCTCTTTGTCGACGCATCGCAGTAGCGGACCGAGGTATGATCGTCGATAGAGGATTCCGTCCGTTAACTGATAGTGCAAGGCTTTGTGCTGGAGCTTTTGTGCCTCTGCTTTGTTATCGGGTAACGTTCCGGATGTGAAGTAAGCCTTCAGTGGTGCCATCCAAGAGGTGTTTCCTGTTTGGATGACGTTGACTTGCCTTGTAGGAACTGATGGGGCTTCTTGTAGTTCGACACGGACGTTTTTGGCCATGTGCTCAAAGACTGTGGAAGCCATCTTGCTTAACGCGTCGGCGGGTTTGTTCTCGCTGCGGTTGATGTGGATGACTGTGCAGGAAACGAATTTGCGTATGAGTAGTTTGGCCTGCTGCAAGTATAATGCCATCGTGGCGTCCCTTGCGTCATATGTGCCATTTATATGTCCGGCTACTAGCAGTGAATCGACATGCGCTTCGATGTGGGAGGCTCCCATTTGGTGCGCGATGCGTAGTCCTGCTAGTAGCGCTTCATATTCCGCCTCATTGTTTGTTGCGGCGAAATCTAATCGAATGGCATACGTGTATTCTTTTTTGTTTGGGCTGATTAGCCGTAATCCTGCGCCTGCGCCATCGGAGTTGGATGCGCCGTCGGTGTAAAGCTTCCAGTTTTCGTTTTCCGGCGTTGGTGGTGCAGGGTCTTGTTCTGCTAGGCACTCCGCGATTTTGTCTGTTGGGATTTCTGTGGCGAAGTCGGCGAGTACCTGTCCCTTAACCGCGGGTCTAGGCTTGTAGTTGATAGTGTGTTCACCTAGTTCGATTGCCCATTTTGCCAGGCGTCCGGAGGTTTCTGGCTTGCGTAAAACGTCGCTGATTCTGTAGTCTGTTAGGACGTTTATTGGATGGCCGTGAAAATACCTGCGCAGTCTGCGCGAGGCGTGGATGAGGGCTAGCACTAATTTTTCCATGGTGGAGTATCTAGTCTCTGCGTCTAGCAGGGTCCTACTGATGTAGTAGATGGGTGTTTGAACGGTTTTCCGATCTACTAAGAGTACCGCGCCGATTGCCCGCTCTGTTACAGAGAGGTACAGGGTTAGTGGCTCTTTAGGTAATGGTGCTGTGAGAGTAGGTAAATTGATAAGACATTGTTTCATTTCTTGGAAAGCTTTTTCCGCCTCAGGGGTCCAGCGGAAATTACTTTTTTTAAGACAATTCTTTAAAGTGTCTACAAATGGGAACGACTTGGAAGCATAATTTGAAAGGAAGCGATTGAGGGCGACTAAGCGTCCCATTAGGGTTTGAACTTCCTTGATGGATGTTGGTGAAGGCATTCTTTCGATGGCGAGGACTTTGTCTGGGTTTGCGCGGAAACCGTCCCGCGTGACTACAACGCCTAGGAATTTTCCTTCTTCCATGCCGAAGGAACATTTGCTGGGGTTGAGCTTCATGCGTACCTTTCGCAGTTGATTAAATGTCTTTTGGATGTCTTCCAGCATGTTGGCTTCGTCTTTGCTTTTGATGACGAGGTCATCAACGTACACTTCCAAGCGCACCCCTATCTCGTGGATGAAAGCGCTGTCCATGAGACGTTAGTATGTAGCTCCCGCATTCTTTAGACCGAAGGGCATTTTGGTGTAACAGAAAATGCCTGTGTCGGTGCGAAAGGCTGTTTTGTCTTCATCTTCCTTCGCCATTTGAATCTGGTGGTAGCCTTTGTAGGCGTCGAGGAAGCATTTGAAGCGGAATGGTGCTAGGGAGTCTACCTTTTGGTCGATTTCTGGGAGAGGGTAGCAGTCCTTTGGGCAGGCTTTGTTTAGGTCTTTGTAGTCGACGCACATGCGCCATCCGCCTGTCGCCTTTCCTACCATGACCGGGTTGGCTACCCAGGTTTGGTAGCGTATTGGGCGGATAATGCCTGCGTCTAGTAGTTCGTTGACCTGTTCGTTCATCGCCCTTGTTTTCTCCGGTCCCATTTTGCGCATCTTTTGGGCGACTGGCTCCACTGATCTGTATGTGTTGAGTTTGTGTTCCGCGATTTCTCGTGGAACGCCGATCATGTCAGATGGTTGCCAGGCGAATATGTCTATGTTCTTGACTAATAGTTGCTTAAGGTGCGCTCGTGTGATGTTGGAGATTTCATGGCCGATGATGACCGTTTGGTCCGGAAATTTAGGGTTTAGGACCCAGTTTTCCGGTTCCGATCGGGTTTGTGTTTTTTGAGGTTTTGCGACATCGATCGCGTGGCATTGCTTGTTACCACGGATTATTGCAACGCCGGTTCGGGTCGGGAAGCCCACCATTTGGTGTGGGGTGGAGGCGTTGGCGTTGAACTTTGCCAGGCCTTCCCGCCCCAGTAGGACGTCGTGGCGGGATGTTGCTGGTAGGACCATGAAGTCGCATATTTCTGTGCGCTCATGAGTGCCATCCGTCAGGGTGACTGGGAAGCTGATTATGCCGCGCGGCATGATGACTTCGTCAATAAAGCCCGAGATTGGTGCGTTGACTGGGATGAGGCGGGCTTTGTCATCGGCGTCTAGTTGTTGGAAGCACTGATCGTAGATGATGTCAGTGCTGCTTCCGCCGTCTAGAAACATGGATTGAGTTCTATAGTGTCCAACGACACCGGTGACGATCAATGGTGCAGTTGCAGAGGGTCCGCCTCGTACCCGGGGGAGGAGGACATCCACCTCTTTCCAGGAGTCGTTTGCTTCTCTGGAGCACTTTCCTTTATTTTGGCGTTTTCCCACGTCGGAGATCATGTTGCAATGATAATGCGGAGTGTGCCTGATGTAACTTGTTTGTAGATTCCGGATTGGTTTCTTTCCGGGGTCTTCATGCTTGTCGTCTTGGTTATTGCGCCCGCCTTTGTTGACGTTTTTGACAAGGTGACCGAGTTGGCCTGTCTTTAGTGCCGCCTCGATTTCTAACTTTAGGCTGTAGCAGTTGTCCGTCAGGTGGCCATAATCGTTATGGTACTCGCAGTATTTGGTGTGGTCCACGTTCTTTCGTTTGCCCAACACTTTATGCTCCTTGAAAGTGACCTGCTCTGTCTTGAGTACCTGTGAGGGAGTTTTGGTTAACGGCGTCCAGTCGGTAGTTTTCTTGGATTGGGCTTTGTGGTCCCTTGATTGTTTGTTTGTGATCGTCTGGCGGGCATCTATGGAGGGCGAGTATTTGCCTTCGTCTGTTGGTCCTGAAATGCGCGACCACACGGATTGCTTGCCCTTGTTTCTGTTAGAGTTGTTGGTTTGGTTATATCCGCGCTGTTGTTTGATGGAGCGCTCCGAGGATGCGTATATTTTTGAAGCCTTTATGACTTCTTCCCAGGAATCAGGGACTCCTGTTTTCCCGGATAGGGTTTTCATCAGATCCTCGCTGCGTACTCCGTGGATGAAGCCTGCGCGGGTTAGTTCTTCTCCGCAACCGATTTGCAGCGCCTCTTTGTTGTAGCGCACGATGTAGTCGTCTATTGATTCGTTGTCTGTGCGCTGGCAAAGGAGGATGTGGGCCTTATCTCGTTTATGCCGTCTGAGATGGGAGAAGTGATCTTTGAATTTTTGGATGAGGTCATCAAAGTCTAAGATGCCCCCGATGGGGAGGTTGTCGAACCAAACTCTGGCTGCGCCGGTAAGGGTTTGTGCAAACAGGTGACACCAAACCTGTACAGGCCAGAGGACTGTGGTTCCGGCGCACTCGAAATCATGCAGATGATCTGTGGGGTCTCGCAGGCCATCGTATCTGCCGATGCTGCTAGGGAGTTTTGCTTGTTTTTCTATAGGTGCGGTGGCTATTCGTTGACAGAATTTTGAACTTAAGGCGAACGACTTAGGCCTGTACGGTCTGTTTAGGTCGTCGTCTTCCTTGTGGTGTGATGTCGCCGAGTGGGTTTTTGCTAGCTTCCGCCTTTTGGCCCTTGAGGCTGTTGCGTCTGAATCGCTGGTGGGTTGGTAGCCGTCGGATTCCGACGCGGAGTCTACTAGGTCCTGGTCGCGTGCGTTCTTACTGCGACCTACACCCTGAGACCTTGGACGCGTGGTTTGTTTTTCCTTCCCCTTCCGGCTGTGTTTGGCGGAGGGGGAAGCCTTACCTTTAGATTTACTGTTTTGGATTTTTGCCAGCATATTCTGGTAGATCTTGGTGTTTTTGAGTTGTTTTCTAAAGAGCCACTCGTCGGGGTCCATGGGTGTGTTGGGTACGTCTGATTCGGAGGATTCTGAGGCCGAAGCCGCGCGGGGCGGTGTTTCCTCCCTTGTGGTTGCTGGCTGCGTGTCCTTGTCCGGAGTTTGGAGCGTTGCCGCTCTGGCGGTCTGAACGACCGTAGAGGGGGTTGCTCCCTTGGATCCGACAGGGGTTAGATCAGCCATTTTGTGAGTAAAGGATGTGGTTTTGAAAGTTTTGTGAGTCTTTCAGCCGGTACGGATGGCGCCAATGAAGAAACAACGAGTATAGGGGTAGATGTAGGATAGGGTGGTGTTTGAGGTAACGACTCGTGTTCGCAGCAGGGTATAATCCTTGGCTCACAACGATGGTTGGTCTATGGTTGTATACACGAATGGCAAGCAATCATACGCAATAGACAAAGATGTAAGTGGTTCGATCTTGTAAGATCTACGTCCACTGCGAAAGGTGATCTATATTAATGAATAATATGAATAACAATACAAATGGAAATACAAGTGTGTTCGTTCTTATTGGCTGGTTCTCCACCTGGAGAGAAAGGAGGTCAAGTCCTCCTTTTATAGGAGACGTATGGGCTAAGGATCGTCGAGCCCATCCATCATTAATGGGCCGGGCTTAGAGAACCGGGCCGGCCGGTTGGCAGGCCCACCTAGTTGGATTCTAATCCTTAGTTAGATAAAGTGATCCAAGTTGAGGAGGGCTTCTTTCGATTGGACCACGTGTTGCCTCGTGGTTGGTTGGCCGGGAGGTGCTTTGTCCTCCATACACGTGGCGCGTTGTGGATGGTCGGCAGGACCACTTGGCAGCTGACACCTGACAGGAGGAAGCAAGTTGGATTCCAAGGGGGGATGTTCTGGGGTGCTGCCAACTGGTGCCTCCGCGCCTTTGGCGCTGGTGTGCCTTTGGAAGTAATATTTCTGGCGGAGAGAGTAGGGTGCGCCAAGAAGCGGTACCCTACCCCTTCAAGTGTCAATACATTTATTGATGAAAAGTGCAACATATAAAACAACTAACCTCATAATCAAACGTAATGTTAATGATGGATATCGCCAACATCATCGGTAGACATTGTTCATAAGGTAGTTTTAATTTATGGATTTTTTTAGCAAATTTATTATATCAAATTTTAATCTAAAGAAGAATATTCAACAACCTAGAACGTTTTGTTACTCAAAGCAAATTTTATGTAAAATTTGTATAAGCATTTGTCTAAAGTCTAAAGGGAGGGCATTTAAGCATGTATTTTCAAATTTAAAACAAGGAGGGCATTTAAGCGTGTACAAAAAATGTGTTACTAACATTGAAATTATTACTGATGCATTCAGTAAATAAAAACAAACTAAATTTACTTGATCGTAATATAATCAATCCAAGTTATTCCAAACTCAATCTTAAAAACCCCGTTCCAAATTTTCAAATAAGGAAACTTAGCGCCCAAGTTTTGCACAATCCATATCTTAAATGCAATCAATGTCATTAATAACCTTTCCTAATATGTTGGCACAATCTTTGGAATGACTATCCAATTTCCAAATTTAAAATTCGGATCCAACCAAACCATATTCCATAACCCGGCCAAAACTTCAACGGATTCAACCATCCTTCATCCAACCAACACTGATCAATCTTATGAAGAACTAACTTATACAAAATTCTCAAGAACATGATAAGAACACCATGAACATCTTAAGAACACCTACTCGCAAACAATCCATTACTCGGCTAAACTATAAGATTAATATTATGATGACTAACCCTGAGTTAACCAAAACGATGATTAATCATGGAGTTTGATCCACGGCCAGAAATAACACGTGAATCTTCAAATCAACCATAACACCTAAACCCAAGATGAATCATTCGGCCAAAAAACCAACTCAACCCACAATCCGATTTTAAACAATCAACTAAACCCTCAAACTTGAAAAAAAACAATCGACCATGAATATATCCACAACACGTAATCAATCCCAACATAATAAAACACGTAAAAAACACAACAAACACCCTCGACAACCAAGAATATGCAAACAAAAAAATTATTAAACCCTAGATTTCACATATCTAATACCAAGTACCCCGACAAACAAAAAACTATTAAAAACACCATAAAAACCGGATCTGATTCAAGGGTCTGGTAAAACAATTGATAAAACAAAAAACGCCTATGAATCTGAATTCCATATTATCAAGGATATATAATATTAAAGAATGATTAAACAAATATATATATATATATATATATATATATATTATTTGTAGATTAAAAAAACAAATAATAGAAATAGGGTTTGGGTTACCTGATTGAATAACAATGAATACGACGCACAAGCTTGAAGCAGACGGAGGAGACGCGTTACTTATTAAGATCAGAATCAGGCGGAGGAGAGTATTTGTAATCAGAAAGCAGGAAGAGGAAGATGACTATAGGGGAGACGGTTTTGGGGAAAAACAAGGAAAAATAGGTTTTTATATGATAGATACTGGATTTAACACGAAGCTCTATATTCAATTGGAGCCTAGGTAGACACTCTAAGAAGGCTCCATTCAACCCAAGTCTACTCTTTTTTATATTGATAGATGAGCTCGGAAATACAACCATGAAAAAGTTAAGTTACCAATCAAATGCATAAATGCCAATTTACTTCAAATAATACATTAATCAAGACAATTATAATATTTGGAAACTCTATCTGCCATATCTTGTTCGACACCACATTTTGTATATAGAAAATATATTCATTGGCGAATGGTTAAAACAAAATATAATCAGTTTAAGGAGGTTTCTTAGATGTATGTATCTGGTTTCGGGTCTTAAAGTCAACCTCAAAAAATGTTTGCTGTTTGGCGTGGGTGTGGAGAACAACGAAGTTGCTCGTATGGCTAATTGTTTGAGATATGAAGTGGGTCAACTTCCTTTCATGTACCTTGGTATCCCGATTGGGGCGAACATGAATCGTGCGAAGTTCTGGCAGCCAGTGGTAGAGAAATTTAACAAGAAACTTTTGGCTTGGAAGGCGCGTACTCTATCGTTTGCGGGTAGATTAAGTCTCGTTAAATCGGTGTTAGGTAGTTTTCCTTACTACTACCTTTCTATGTTTAAGGCGCCTAAGATGATTATCAGAAAATTGGAAGGAATCAGAAGGGATTTCTTGTGGGGAATGAAAGGGGGCAGGAGCAAACTTAGATGGATTCAGTGGAGCAAGATTTTGAAACCAAAAGATAACGGGGGATTGGGAGTTGGAGGGCTCGAGGACTTCAATTCGGAGATGTTGTCGAAGTGGTGATGGCGATTCAAAGAGGATCCCACTCAATTTTGGGTCAGGGTTGTGACTTCGATTCATCAATCAGTTGGTGACAATTGCATGATACCGGTTAAGAAGAATATTCCAGGGGTATGGAAAGGCATTGGAAGCATGGAAGGGGTGCACCTCAATCACGGCATCTGTATAAAAGATAAACTGAGAGGGGTTGTTGGTGATGGGTCTAAAGTCCGCTTCTAGAAAGATGTGTGGCTGATCAATGACACCTTGATGAACGCATACCCGGAGTTGTACAAGTTGACTAGAGATAAGAATGGGCTGGTGGCTGCGCATTACACTTATAGGGGGCTGAATGTGGAATGGAAATGGGAGTGGTCCAAACACCCGACTACTGCTGCAGTTATGGTGAAGATTAACGAGCTGATGGGGCTGCTGAATCGTTTCTCTTTCAAAGGAGGCGAGGATTTCTGGGTTTGGGAAAGCAGACTTGGGGATAAATTATCGGTCGTCCAAATTCGGTTGGATTTGCTTTCGATGAACAATACTGATGTGGATGAGATTAACTTTAAATGGAATGGATGGGCTACTCTTAAAAGCAATGTTCTTTGCCGGAGAGCTATGCAGGGGAGGACGGCGGCTAAACTCGAGCTATCTAAGAGAGGAATCCATCTTCCGGACAACATTTGTGCTAGATGTGGATATAGAGATGAAGACACTGATCATGCATTCCTTCAGTGTATCTGGTCGAGAGCTATATGGTGGAACTTATTAGTTTGGATGAAGATTTCGTGGCCTCTACATATATCTTCTTTATCCGATTGGGTTAATATGTTGCTGCAAAGTCCAGGGTCCAAAAGATGGAGGAAAATCGTTCACACGTTTATGCTGGCGGCTATATGGAGAATCTGGCATGCTAGAAACGCCAAGGTGTTTGAAGACAAGTATATTTCGGTCAAGAACATGGTGGATCTTATAAAAGAAGATGCATTTTTGTGGTTATGTAATCGATCCAAGCCGTTCCTCTCTTTCTTGGGACTCTTGGCTTGTCTTTTATGTTAGCAGTATTTTGTAATGGCGTTTTTTTCTTCTTGGTGTGTATCTCTCAGCTCCTTGCTGGTTCTTTATATATATATATATATATATTTATAAAGCGAGTTGCCGTTCAAAAAAAAATATGAATTTGTTCAAACGAGAACCTTTAGCTAAATTGAGAACTGAGATAATCATTCTGGACCACACATTTCTCTAAGACATTTTTTTGCTTAATCACAGGTTTTTTTTACAAAATTATTTTTTTTCTATTTTTTATTTATTTTTTTATTTGTACATATGTGTATATATGTGTCTAAAACTACAAAAACTAGTGTTCTACATATATGTACATACATGTTTTGTAATGTACATACATGTGCAAATGTGTAGATCAAATAATTTTACATACATGTATAGAAAAAGAGATTATGGGTAAGCAGCATGTTATTTTAATGTACAAAGGTGTTTATATGGTTAGAGTTTAAAAAAATAAGTATCACACATATATGTTTGACACTTATACACATATGTATAACTGAAAATGTAATATACACATATGTATAATTGCAATATACCCATATGTATAAATGAAAAAAAATAAAAAAAATTAATGTAAAAAACCTGCGATTAAGCAAATTCGGTACCCACTTTTTGGCGTTTTCGGATCGGTATTGATCGGTACGGTATCGGTGTTTTACCGATTTTTACTTTCAAATACCCTATCGTACCATACCAAGTATTTTTTGAATCGCAATCGATACCCAGTTTTGGCAATTTTTAGGATGTACTTCTAGTACTGGTGCGGTACCAACCTCATTTCTAGTAAAAACGTTAAACCACACATTCACATTGCAGTGTATTAGCTCATAAAAATTAAACAAAAGCGTAAAACATAAAAAAGAATAACTAAGGGGACTTAGGATTCACACGTTGCAACATGAACAATATTGAGGACAAAAGTTTAAAATACAAAAGTGTTGGAGTTGAAAATGAAAAAAGAATTTACAAAATATTTGTAAAACTTGAAAAGCATGAAGTTAAAAGTAAACAAAAGTAAAACAAAATGAATGGTAAATATGTGAGGAAAAGTTATTAGTAAATTATAGATAGGCAATATGGGACTCTTTCTTATAGAAGCAATCTACTCTGAAACTGAATACCAAAGTATTCAGTGCTTATAACAAAATAACTTAATACTATTTTATGTTACTGTAATAATAACATTGAGCTATTTATTTGTTATCTGTACATTACACTTCTAAATACAGTTTTTATATAATATAAGATTTGTATTTGATGCTATATCGCTAGCTAATATTTATTCCCTAACTTTAAATGACACTAACTATTTAAAGAATTTGTAAATTTATTAGTCAATAGTGAATAGTTAAAACTATACGCTGAATAAATAAAGTCTAAACAAAGAAAATTGTTGTTTCTTTGTGTGATCACTTAACTACTATGTTAGAATGTACGATGATCACTTCGAATGAAAGTTCATTGTATATGACAAAAAAACATGTTAACTGAATAATCCTTGTAATTATACAACATTATGATGTAATTTAGTGATGCAACGTGACAAATAATCTTTTAAATATTACAAGTTGTTCAAATATTCGACCAATTAATAGCTAAAAAGTTGGATTCATAACACAACGATAATCATACAAGTAATAAAAATCAAGATCAAAAAATCCAACAATACTTAGTTTGGATGCTTTCAAGTATTCACGAAATTATATTTCATATACCTCATATCATAATTTTTCTAGACTTTGTTATAACACACATAGCATATACATGCTTGTATGCATCATAATCACTTGGTTTAGTTGCTTTTATGGTCCAAAGTTTAGGGTTAAGTATCAATTTAACCTTTCCTTTTTCAAGTATGACACAAAACATGCAATGATTTGTAGCCTGCATCATTATTATCATTATCATGTGTGTTATCCATCATTATCATCTTTATTGGTTCCCTTGTCTTACCTATCAAATTTATCACCTACTTCCTTCTTACATGGTCCCCAATATATACACACGCAGCCGCAATATAATAATTATCTTAATTAAGGTAGCGTTTGGTATGCTGGAAAGGAATGGATCATTACATAGGAATGAAAAATAGGGTGTTTGATTAGTCAATAGAATGGAATCACCCATTCCACAAGGCATTACATTCCCTCAAAATCATTCCATCCACCTGTAACCTCACGAATTTTCCCATTTATTTTGCATTAAAGTATTTCCCGATCCAAGATATAAAGTCTAATTTATTTCTAAGTATTCTTATCTTTATCCGTGCACTCTATTTTTCTAAAGTTCCTTTTATCATTGTACTTAAAAAAAAAAAATCTTCAATCATGACATATATCCTAATTCTATTTATAAAATCGTCATTTTATAAGACGGTGTTTTTTTTTTTCAAACTAATGATTTTTTTCATTTCTTATTTAAAGCTAATCATTTTTCCAATTACATTTATAATCTCAAACAAGGAAGATATAAATTCATTTCAAAATAAATATATATATATATATATATATATATATATATATCAAAGTCCTAGTCAAAGTCTTAGTCAAACAGTCAAAGTCTTAGTCAAATAGTCAATTCATCATAAAACCTTACTTTATGCTGTTGACCAATTTTAATGGCTAATTGAATCCAAAACTAGTATAAAAACCCACCTATGACCATTATACTTGGCACCTCTAAATCGATTATTTCAATCCGATTAAACTTTCCCTCATACCTTTCTTCTATAGTCTATTACTTCTACAATTGAAGCTTTGATTATAAGCTCTTGTAATTGGCGAATTGGAAGCTTGATATTCTTTCTTTTTCGTTTTTTTTTACTTCTTCAATTTGGACTAGCTACGTTGTTGAATATTTGGGATTCGCCTCGCATACATTCACAACACTTAGAGGATAATTCACCTTAGCCAATGTGAGTTTACGTAACCATGTTTATGCAATTCTTTATACTTGCAACATTATACTTAAGCAATTCTACATACATGTCTAATTGTAAACTTTAATGCCTCATGATTTAGACAACAACAACAGTTAGACTCGCTTCAACATACAAAATCATTAGCTATGGCCAAGCCAGCGATACTCAATAATAGATCTATTGGATTGACAATCCCACCTAGATTCGTTGACCATCTTTTATGGAGAGCGCGGGTGATTGTTATCGTTCCAACATAATATTAAGGTGAACCGTGGATGACGGGATGGACCTAAACTAGTCGGAGGTTTGATTATGTGCATTCAACACTTCATGTTTATTCATGTAGACTTAAACTTACGATAGACATATGAATTGCTAAACTTTTATTCTTAAACTTCATTGCTTGACATGGCTTATGTATTCTCACCAACTTCTGGTTGACCCCCCCCCCCCCCCCATTTTTACAACTCAACAGGAAATAATGATGCGTGAAGACTAGAGTGTTAGCATGAGAAGACATATTGAAGTTTATGCCTTATTTGGTTATTTGATGTATTAGAATTCCATTCAAAACTTATTATGTATTTTTAATTTTGGATATTTTTACTTTAAATAAATTTCAAATTAAAACTTGAATACCATGTGCTACTGTATACTCATTCTTACGTGACACCTCGATGTTTCCGCCATCGGTTGGGGTGTTACACCACCCCCTTGTTTTCTTTTTCATTTCATTCCCTCTTACACCTTTCATTATCAACACCACAACCCACCTCGCACCACCGCCATCACCACTACCCACCACCGACGCCGCTACCCGGCCACCGTCATCGCCGCTACCAACACCCACCGTTGCTACCCACCGCCACCGCCACCACCCACTGCCCACCACCATCGCCACCACCCACCACTGCCGCCACTCATCACCGTCGCCGCTACCCACCGTTACCGACCGTCGCCGCTGCCAACAACCGTCGCCCACCCCCCACTGCCACCCATCACCGTCATCGCTATCCACCGTCATAGATCACCGCCACCGCCACCCACCGCCAGCAACCACCACCCATCACCGTCGCCGCTACCCACTGTCACCGACCACCACCACGCCGTCGCCACCAACCATCGATGTCACACCCTCAAATTTCACTTGCGGGGTTTTACTACAAGGCGCGTTACACACTACGATCCAAGTCAACAGTCACAACAAATGATAACTATATGCAAAGATACGTAGCAAACCATACAGTTTAAAAGTATCAACCCATTACAGCAGAAACATAATTAAGTTTACAATCCCAAAAATGACAGTAAAAGATGATTGTATAAAACGTTTCAAAAGCAATGCACATGAACCCAGACGCCATGGGACTCTGTGTGCCTATCCAACCACGCTGCCTTAGCAACATGTGAAAACATGCTAAAAGTGTCAGCATAATATGCTGGTGAGTTCACAGGTTTTACAAAAAACGTTTCATAAGTTTTGAAAAATCAATCTCGTTACTACTATGTTATGCGAACGTTAAGTATGTTACTACTATGATTAGAAACCATTGCTGACAAAGATGTTCCATACGTTGCTACCCATCGGACTACTGTCATCTCCGGTAGGCTTTGTAGTTCGAGACAATATGCACCCGTCCAACTCCCAGTTGACTCTGGTGGGGTTTGTCAGGCCCAATAGACCTATCCACATTTCCCCCGTTATGTACCCCCATATTAGTGGTTTCCTTGGGATTTAGATGAGTCGTATAACATGATCTCTACGTATCCAAAATATGTAGCATGTTTCTCCATAACAATGAAAGCAATAAAAGTGCGGCTGTGAAACTCACCTTCGGTTGCATTCTTCTAAAACAGACGACTGACCGAGTTATGCTATCCCCTAATACCGGCGACCAATAATAAAATGTGTATAAGTGTCTTGACTAATAACCCGTAGGTTAACTAGTCCCCGATTATCCAGACCATGACCATGGATGTTTGAAAATGTGTTTGAATGTTGACCCGACCACACAAGACAAGACTCGACATCCCGATAGTGAGGCGGTACTCCCGTGTTAGTCAATTACAAGTAAACAGGTATCCTGAGTAGATACGCACCATATACGAATAATAGCTCACCAAGTCAGGCATATAGTTCATATAATGCATGCATGGGTCAAACTACGTGTTAAGAGGTTCCTAGACATGTTACGGGATTCACAATATGTTTATAGGCGTCAAGACATGCTACGGAGTTCCAAAACTCACTTCCAGCATCAAAACACACGGCTAGGTATCAAAACAGACGATTAAGCACCAAAATAGGCGACTAGATATGCTAGTCTCCCGTCATGGACACGAGTAATTTCTACTAGGCGACTAGCTAGTCGCCCCTCCGACACACGACTAGCTTAGCTAGTCGCCTCCTGCAGGCTGTTTGGCAATTTTCACGTGCGAAACCCTCCAAATCAGATCCAAAACATGTAGAAACACCCAATATCAATCCACAATCATCAACAACCTAACCCTATCAATAATCCCCAATTTATCATCATTTTAACACCCAAATTCCAAGTATTTCCCAAAATGGAATAATAATATGGATACATCATATCATTGCATGAAAACTTTACATAAATGACAATTAATTAGATTTCATCCTACAAACTGGTTAAAATCATCATCAAGTTGTTATTACATCATTCTATCATAAACCCTATCAAGTTTCAATCATCAAATCATCACATAACATCCTAAATCCTTCTAACACCCTCAAACGGGTCAAAACTCATATTATCCATAAAACACATCAAACAACCATCAAAACATGAGATAAACACCCTACCATCTAATCCATATCAGCCAAATAACAAATGCACAAGAATCCCCATGTTTAGATCATCAAAAACCATTTCAAGCCTCTATCTTGTGTTAAAAAGCCGTATAAATGCCTAGATCTTGTTTAACATTGTTTTTCAAAGGTTTTCAAGGATAAAAACTTATTAAAATCAAGTCTAGACCTTTGGGGTTCAAAATAATGACTTAACAAAAGCTTAGGATGAATAACACACCTTAGATCTTGCTTGGAAATGGTGTTTTAAGCTTGGAAATGGTAGATTTAGGGCAAAAAAGGGTTTTAGAGGTTAAGGATGGCGTGAGAGAGGTTTGGGGCGAGTTCGGGTTGCACAAATGATGTTTAACAAGTCAAATATGGTATTTATAGTTGCTTCTAGTCGCCCCTGATGCACACCACTAGCTAGCTAGTGGCCTCCTAATGCACTCCACTAGCTGGCTATCTAATATGTTGATGCACACTATTAGCTAAGCTAGTAGCCTCCATAGAATCATTTGCTATGCAAACACATAATTTCATGTATACATATATCAGCACGTTATATACTGATTGAAAAACATTTATTACCCAATAACTAACAAGTCAAGGTTGTATGCCACCGGCCCAATCTGTTTCAGAATTGCAAACGACCCGACATAACGAGGATTCAGTTTGCTACGTTTCCCTAAGTGTATAACGCCCTTCCATGGCGAGACTCTCAAAAGAACCTTGTCACCAACCTGGAATTCCAAAGGTTTGCGACGATGATCAGCATAGCACTTTTTACGATCCCGAGCTGCTGCCATGCGATTTCGAATATATACGATCTTCTCAAAAGTTTCGCACACAAGTTCTAGGCCGGTGAGTTGGCTCTCGCTCACCTCGGCCCAATAAAGTGGAGACCGACATTTCCGTCGATAAAAAGCTTCGAACGAAGTTGCCTTAATGCCAGAATGGTAGTTGTTGTTGTAAGAGAATTCCACCAATGGTAGATGACACATACCCGAAGAATGTCCTCTAACGTTTGAATCATCCGCTCACCATGACCATCAGTTTGCAGATGATATGTCGTACTCTTGTCTAACTTGTCAGACGATCGACAATCACCCAAATGGTGTCACAACCACTTGGTGACTTCGGAAGTTTGGCTACAAAGTCCATAGTGATTCATTCACACTTCCATTCGAGAATTTCAGGTTGTTGGAGAAGACCAGATGGCTTCTATTATTCAACCTTGACCTTAGCGCAAGTCAAGCATTTATTTACGTATGAAGCTACGTCGGCCTTCATGTTTAGCCACCAAGAGAGTATCTTTAGGTCCTGATACATCTTATCGGAGCCAGGATGAACAGAATATCGGGATTTGTGAGCTTCATCCAAAACAAGCTCTCGCAAATTACCAAATAAAGGTACCTAAACACGCTTTGCAAAATAAAGTAGGCCATCAGGCCTGAGTTTCAGGTGCATGTCGGCACCATGCATCGTTTCAGCTTTAAGGTTATCCTCCTTTAAAGCTTCTTGTTGTGCAGAACGGATTCGATCAGGCAAACCAGAATGGATGGTGAGCTGCAAAGCTTAACACGATGAGGTTTATCGGACTCCTTCTTGCCTAAGGCATGCCTGCCACAACATTTGCCTTACTAGGATGGCACTTGATGGCACAGTCATAATCGTTCAAAAGCTCGACCCATCGACGCTATCGCATGTTCAAATCCTTCTGATCAAAGATGTGCTGAAGACTCTTGTGATCGGTATAAATGGTGCACTTGGTACCGTACAAGTAGTGTCTCCAGATCTTCAAAGCAAAAACAACCGCACCCAGTTCCAGATCATGGGTAGTATAGTTCTTCTCGTGAACCTTAAGCCGACGACAAGCATAAGCGATAACCTTCTCGCATTGCATCAACACACATCCGAGGCCTTGGATAATAGCATCACAATAAACAACAAAATCATTCGTACCCTCAGGCAAGGATAGGATTGGCGTAGAATAGAGTTAAAGCTTCAGCGTCTGAAACGCCGACTCTTGAGCAATCTTCGAAAATCCCTCAATAAAATGACGATAATAACCCGCGAGACCTAGGAATTGCCGCACCTTAGTTGGCGTCTTCAGTGCTTCCTAGTCTTTAATGGTTTCTATCTTGGCTGGATCGACATGAATTCCTAGTTCATTAACCACATGACCAAGGAATTATACTTCACGCCACTAGAAGTCACATTTAGAGAACTTAACATAGAGTCGTTCCCTTCGTAAGAGTTCCAAGACAAGTCGTAGGAGTTTCTCATGGTCCAATATACTCTTGGAATAGATCAGGATGTCATCAATAAAAACAATGACGAACTTATCAAGATAAGGCTTGCAAACACGATTCATCAAATCCATAAACACTGCAGGGGCATTGCTGAGACCGAAAGGCATGACCAAGAACTTAAAATGGCCATAACGGGTTCAAAAGGCAGCCTTCATAATATTGGCTTCATGCACTCTAAGTTATTGGTACCTGGATCTCAAATCGATCTTCGAATAATAGATAGAACCCTGAAGCTGGTCAAATAAGTCATCAAGACGGGGAAGATGATAGCGATTCTTGATTGTCACCTTGTTAAGTTCACGGTAGTCGATACACATACGGAGGCTTCCATCTTTCTTCTTGACAAACAGGATGGGGCTCCCCACGGAGATGAACTAGGCCAGATGAAACCTTTCTCTAATAACTCCTGTAGTTGGTTGGATAACTGCTGCATCTCGGGAGGTGCAAGACGATAAGGGGCTCGAGCGATAGGAGTTGCACCAGGTGCAAGATCAATATGAAACTCAACCTGACGCTGAGGCGTAAGACCAGGCAAATCTTCAGGAAATACATCAGAAAAGTCACGCATAACAGGAATGTCTTCAATCTTCTTCTCTTCTGTAGATGATACAGAAACAAGTGCCAAAATGGCGGTATACCCTTTCTGAAGATACTGGTAGGCCTTCATACAGGAAATAATACTCAAAGGAACGCCGCTTTTCTCACCATGTACCAACAAAATTTCTTCATTAGGGAGAGGAAGTCAAATGACTTTATCAAAACAAACATTCTCGGCCCGAAACAAAGATAACAAATCCATACCCACGATGACGTCAAAAGTACCCAAATCAACTGGTATAAGATAAATGGGGAAAGACAAACCCAAAAGTTCTAGGCGACACTCCTTAAAAATGTGTGAAGCCTCGATTTGCTTACCGTTAGCTAAATCTATCAAGTACTTAGCCTCTAAAGGTGTGGATACTATATCTAGCAACTGACTAAACTCAACAGATATGAATCTTTTATCGGCACCAGAATCAAATAAAACCGAAGCATTGCGATCATTAAGAAGGAATGTACCGGTAACTGTGTTTGGGTCCTGTCGGGCTTCCCCCGAACCAATGACGAAGGCATGCGCATTCCTGCCGCAACCCGCATTGTTTCCATTACCGCTTTCGTTCTTCCCACCATCGCCCTGCTTCAGCTTCGGGCAATCCCGCTGAAAGTGCCTCGCTTGAACACAGTTAAAACACCCTGGATTTCCCTGAGGAGCGGGAGTAGTAACGACAGCCTAAGCCTGCCTTGGCTGAAGATTAACCCTACAATCCTTAGCAAAATGACTGGGCCGATTACAATGGAACTTATCACAAATCCCTGCATGATGATATCCACGCTGGTTACATTTCGGATTCTTCCCAGCATACCCTCTCTGCTTTTGACCCGATGACGATCCAGACACTTCAAATTTTCTTGATTGTTGCTGCGGCTGAACTGGAGTCAGATTCTTCCGAGAACAATCCCATTTGCTCTTGTTGCTCTTAGGGGCTTTCAGAGCACCGCTTCTGGGAGGTAAGACACCTTGTTCCACCTTCTGGTTAGTCAACTTATGAGCTAACATGATAGTACCCTGAAGAGTAGTCGAGTCATTTGCAGTCACTAACCCACAAACTTCCAGTACTAACCCAGCAATGTAGAGCTCAATCCTCCTATAAATTTGAGTAGCCAAACCGGGGCACATGATTGCCAACTCATGGTGCCTAGTAGTATACTCCCCAGTCTTGGATCCTACCATCTTGTGATTCCACAACTAATGCTCTAACTTCTGAATTTCATCCCTCGGACAATACTCATTCCTTAATCAATGCACAAATTCATCCCATGGCATAACATTGGCTGCACCTAAGCCAAGAGTCTGATTAGTTGAATTCTACCATTCAAAGCTGGAGCCTCAAGAGTACCAGAAGCATACTTCACTTGATATTCCGCCGGACAGTTACACATTTCAAACACAGACACAACCTTCTCTAACCTTGTATGCAGTCCCACTACTCCCTCTGTCCCGCTGAAGTTTTGAGGCTTACAATCCATGAAAGCCTTGAAAGTACACACCGGCTGCACCGGCTGAACTGGGGGAGGTGGTGGTGGAAGTGGTTGTTAGTTGACAACATTCCCTGCACAAACAAGCAACACTGTTTCACCAAAACGAATCAAATCACCAGAAAAATAGGTAAGAGTAGTAGTAATTAAATTACCACCAAGGCCTTGCTGAGCGGCCTGGAAAGCAGCAAGAGCAATGGACACCTGCTCTTGGATCGAGCTGTTCAGTTCCTCCTGGGTCATGTTGATGTTACCACAACCCCCGTCGTGACCACCGACACCGTCGCATCCACCATTACGTCCACCACGTCGTCCACTGCGAGTCCCTGACGTCTTCTGGCATTCAGAAGGAATAAGATATTTAGAATCATCACTAGTATAATAGCACTAGCAATCATGATAAAGAATCATCTCGACCCGACCAACTTGAATCAACTACAAGTCGTCCTATAAGGATATCCCAACTTATAAGAATCTCTAAGTGAACAGTCACTTAGAGGTGCACTACGACGAGTACAAGTGCAAGATAGTGTGTGTAGGCAAGTGTGTCCGTTGGAGCATAGAAGGGAGATATTCGAATCATGAACAGATCTCTAGGGAAAGCCAAAGCCACTCCAATGTACGTCATTGCAATGCAAATCCAACGAGCTAGCATCTTCGTCTTCAAACCCGAAGAAGAAGAAAAGGTAGGAATATAAGATAGAAACAGATAATAGGTAAGATGGATGATGCAACACGTAAATCATGATGATACTGACACCCCAACACTGTTAGTAAATTTCCCACTTAGTACGACTCATAAGTGTGTGATTGTTTAGTGTGTGAGACTTTGATATAGACTAAGCACCAAAACAGGCGACTAGCTATGCTACTGGCCCCTCATGGGCACTCTAGTCGCCACATGCAGGCTGTTAGGCTATTTTTGCGTGCGAAACCCTCAAAATTAGATCTGAAACATGTAGAAACACCCAATATCAATCCTCAATCACCAACAACCTAACCCTATCAATAATACCCAATTAATCATCAGTTTAACACTCTAATTGCAAGTATTTCCCAAAATGGAATAATATTATCGATACATCACATCATTGCATGAAAACTTTACCTAAATGGCAATTAATCAGATTTCATCATACAAACATGTTATAATCATTATCAAGTTGTTGTTACATCATTCTAGCATAAACACCAACAAGTTTCAATCATCAAATCATCACATAACATCCTAAATCTTTCTAACACCCTCAAACGGGTCAAAACTCATATTATTCATAAAACACATCAAACAACCATCAAAACCTAAGATAAACACCCTACCAACTAATCCATATCAGCCAAATAACAAATACACAAGAATCCCCATGTTTAGATCATCAATAACCATTTCAAGCCTCTATCTTGTGTTAAAAACCCATATAAATGCCTAGATCTTGTTTAACATTGTTTTTCAAAGGTTTTCAAGGATAAAAACTTATTAAAATCAAGTCTAGACCTTTGGGGTTCAAAATAATGACTTAACAAGAGCTTAGGATGAATAACGCACATTAGGTCTTGCTTGGAAATGATGTTTTAAGCTTGGACATGGTAGATGAAGGGCAAAAATGGGTTTTAGAGGTTAAGGATGGTGTGAGAGAGGTTTGGGGTGAGTTAGGGTTGCACAAATGATGTTTAACAAGTTAAATATGGTAGTTAGGGTCGCCTGGCACCCAGGGGGCGACTCACTTTTGTTGGAGGCGACTAGCTTAGGCTAGTCGCCCCTGATGCACACCACTAGCTAGCTAGTGGCCTCCTGATGCACTCCACTAGCTGACTATCTAATATGCTGATGTACACTACTAGCTAAGCTAGTAGCCTCCTAACTAGCTAAGCTATTAGCCTCCATAGAATCATTTGCTATGCAAACACGTAATTTCACGTATACACATATCGGCACGTTATATACTTATCGTAAAGCATTTATTGCCCGATAACTAACACGTTTACGTTAAATCACCAACTTCTGGGACTCGAGACTCGCGTGCGTGCGTTTTAACCCGGTGATCCTCCGAACCACCAATCCTTAGACATGTGTGTGTAACCGACTCCCGATGATCCCCTGGACCATCGTAACGACTCTCGATTATTCCCCGAATCATTGTAACGACTCCCGATGATTCTCCGAATCACCGTAACGACTCCCGATGATTCTCGGAATCATCAAATTGACTCAACTAACCAAGTTAAGTATGTTTTATGAATGTTTTGCTAAGGTAGACATATAAGTTTGATAAAAGTTATTAACCTGGGTTTGTCGGGTGTCACAACCAACCCCCTATCACCGCCGCCACCCATCACGATCGCCGTCACCCACCACATCCACCACCCACCATCTCCACATATTACCACCCACCATCACCACCACTCACCATTGATTTTATTTCTCTTTCTTTCTGTCCTAACAAAAAATACAAAGTAATGATTTATTTCATTTTAACGTAGCAACTAAACTAGACATGTAATGGTGGTAATGATCCATTCCATTACCTCGTTCATTTCATTCCCTTATTCATTCCATTACCTCATACTAAATAGGGGTTTCAATACAATTTCTTTCACTCATACCTCACTATAGTGATTTTATATATGCTCCATTTGTCAACACATGAGACATATCATGCACAGTTTGTAACATAAATGATATTGGGATACAAGATATATCTAGCCTAAAAAACGAGTTAAGTGCTAGGTTTATCCTTAAGGTTTGTAAATATTGCACGTTTGGTCCTCACACTTTAAAAAGTACATAGTTGATCTCAAAGGTTGCAAGTTTATAATTGGTAGTCTTCATGGTAGAATTTTGTAAAAACATCAGTTTTACTATCTGACAACATTAAAAATTTCAGTTATATCGGCATAAAATGACTAAACTATCCCTTAGTATTAAACCCATATTGGCCCCACCCCAACCCCCACTTCTTCTCCAACCATACCACCTTCACAAATTACCGACCACCCCTAAGTATTAAACCCATGTGGGACGCTTAGTATAAAATGACTAAACTACCCCTTAGTATTGACATTGATTCGGCTTGACTAAGTTGAAGAAAGGTTCATGCTGATGAATGAAGAAGAACTGGATTGGGTAGATTGGTGGTTATTGTGGGGTTTTAAGGAAAAGAAGAAGGCTAGGTTGTGGGCAGAAGAAGGGTGGGTTTGCGCTAGGGATAGCGACAGGATGTACAAGGTGGTGGTGGCAGAGGTGGTTGTAGGTGGTAGAGGTGGAGGCCACGGGTGGTGTGGAAGTAATTGCAGGTGGTGGTGGTGGTTTGCGAAGCAAGTGGTGGTGGTTGATGGTTGAAGGTAGAAAAAGTGGGGTTGGGATGGGGCCCACAAGGATCTAATATTTTTTTAACTTTTTATTTTTATATTATTTTGTTCTTATCTTAAAGGTTAAATAAGTTATTTCACATGTATTTAACTAAACATTTAATGATATTAGCTATTAAAGACCATCAATGTTATGAAAATGTAACCATCAGGACCAACTATGTACTTTTAAAAGTGTGAGGGCAATATTTGTAAACGACATGGACCAAACAATCAATGAATTAACTATCTAAAAAATCACAAAAAGTTTTCGACATGTGGGATATGGATGATACACTAAAGGCAAATATTGCACTTGCGTTATTGATAAAAGTAACTTGCGTGAAAATGGTATTTTACTCTACTTTTCCTCCGTCTTCAAATCACCTGGCTAGTCGGTTACAGAGTGAGAGAGGATATTGTGGAACGAAACTAAAAACTGTAAACACTTAGATTTTGAATATAAATAAGGACTGATTTGCTGATTTACTAATTTACCATTCCCATATAGTTTGAATTAGTTAAGGACACAAAAACTTACGATCATGCCACCATGCCACCGCTTTGTTTAATCTAATTTAATGGTTGATTTTACTTCTTACACTTATTATGTTAATGATATTTTTTACAATATCCTATCCCTTCATTTATTGTACGGGAGAGAGAAAATAACTACTTAACGTTATGTTTGAATGCAAGTACAATTTTATTATATAAAGATGTTGCAATATTATCAAAGGGGCGGTGCTCTAGAGATACCTTGATGACTTTCTCTAGAAGAGGTTGTTGGTTGGAAACTCGTTGCTAACAAAATGTCATGTGCAAGCCATTTTTTTACCACATTTAGCTTTTAGGCGGTCAGTTTTCCCTAGAATTAATAATGGGCCGGGCCACAACGTTGTTTGTTATTGCAGATGTTGATTGCTTTTCGGTGTATCCGGGTGGTAAAGTTAAAATGGTCGTTAAAAAAAAAAAAGAAAATGTTGCAATATTTCTCTTATACTTATTATCTCAATTTATTAACTAACGTAGAGTCTCCAATGCGATCCCGGGGTTGGTTGTCAATGGGGGTTGGGTAACTAAACCTTCTCTTGTCAAAAAAGAGGTGTTTAGTTTTTTTAAGAGTAAGTTTGAAGAAGATATGCCGATTCGTCCTTCTCTAGATTGTTATGGGTTGCGGGTTTTGACAGATGAGGTGGCCGGAAGGTTAATTGCTCCGTTTAGTGAAAGTGAGATTAAAGAGGCCGTTTTTAATTGTGGTAGTGACAAGGCTCCAGGTCCAGACGGGTTCAATTTTAGATTTATTAAAAAATATTGGAGTTTATTGTCTGACGACTTTGTGCAGATTTTTCATTCGTTTGCGAAGTCGGCCACTAAGAATAGAGGTGTGGGTTCTTCGTTTATTACACTTATTCCTAAAGTCGCGGATCCAGTGTCTCTTGCAGAGTATAGGCCCATTACCTTAATAGGGGTGGTGAGCAAGGTTATTTCGAAGGTGCTGGCGAATAGATTGAGACTGGTTATGGGAGACATTACTCATGATACGCAGTCGGCTTTCTTGACTGGGAGATACATTTTAGATGGGCCTATGATGATTAGTGAGATTTTGTCCTGGGCGAAACGGAAGGGGAAAAAACTATTTATGTTTAAAATAGACTTCGAGAAAGCGTACGATAACGTTAACTGGGGCTTTTTGATCTCAGTGATGCGTCAAATGCGTTTTTCGGAGTTGTGGTGTAGGTGGATTTCTGGAGTCCTTTCCTCGGCTAGATCGTCGGTTCTAGTAAACTGCTCTCCTACTTTCGAGTTCGGTTGTGGTAAAGGGTTACGGCAGGGAGATCCTGTATCCCCGTTCTTATTCATTATTGTCATGGAGGCCTTTTCCGGAATGCTTCGCAAAGCTTGTGACTTGGGAGCGTTCAATGGTGTCAAATTGGCGGATACGGGTCCTATCATTTCGCATCTGCTTTATGCGGACGATGCGATGGTTATGGGAGAATGGTCCAAGTTTAATTTTGCGGGGTTGAGGAGAATGTTACGCATTTTTCATATGTGCTCTGGTCTTCGCATAAACATTAACAAATCTACTCTTTTCGGGGTGGGTATCTGTGATGCGGAAGTCACGGAGGAAGCAGGATCGTTGGGTTGCCGGCCGGGTTCCACTCCGTTCAAGTACTTGGGGATTCTTGTGGGTGTGAATATGGGTCGGATCAACAATTGGGAGCCTGTCATTAAAGTGTTCAATAACCGGTTATCTAGATGGAGAGCTAAAACTTTGTCGATGGGTGGTAGGGTTGTCTTGATTAAATCGGTCCTTGAGAGCCTTCCGACGTATTATTTCTCTTTATACAAGGCGCCTTCGGCTGTGATTAATAAACTTGAAGGTATTATGAAGAGGTTCTTGTGGGGTGGTAATGATGAGGTGAGGAAAACGCATTGGGTGGCTTGGGATGTAGTCACCCGATCTAAGGAGGATGGCGGGTTGGGGATTAATCGTTTGGAAGTGGTGAACAATGCTTTGATTTTAAAGTGATTGTGGAGGTACAAAGTTGAAACCAATGCTTTGTGGCGGAAAACGATCGAGGCAATACACGTCACGAGGAGGAAGTGGGACGCTTTTCCGGTTAACGCTAGTATTAGTGGTACGTGGGCAAAAGTGGTTAAGCTTGGTTTTAGACTTAAAGTGAATGGCAATCAATTCATAAGTATGATAAGGGGGTTGTTGGTAAAGGAACCGATATAAAGTTTTGGATTGACCCATGGGTTAAAGACGTGCCGCTGCGGAGTATGTTTCCTAATCTGTTTCGGCTAGAAGTTGACAAGTGGTGCTCGGTTCAGGATCGGATTCAAGGGGGTTCGGAGGTGGCTGCGGTCTCTTGGCACTGGTCTGCATATCCTTCATCTGAAATCGAAGTCTTCGAGCTGCTGGAATGTCATCGTATTATTGCAGCTGTTCGCAAGACAGAGAAACAGGATGAATGGGTTTGGAATAAGGAGGGGCCGGTGGAGTTTTCTGTTAAGGAGGTAAAGAAATGGCTTCTTTCGGAGGCTCCGAGGAACAATGCCAATGTGTTTAAGTGGAGTACGTGGATTCCGAACAAATGCAACTTGTTTATGTGGAGGGCTAATATGGATAGAATACCGACTAAGGTGGCGCTTGCGAAGAGGAACATCTTTTTCGGTGATACTAACTGTGTTTTATGCAGTGATTCTGAAGAGAGCACGGAACACTTGTTCACGACTTGTTCTATTGCGAGTGGAGTGTAGGATGCCGTCTGTTCATGGTGTAATATCCCCAAGAGTTTTCTGTTCTCTTTTGGTGATGTTATTGAATTGGCTAAGCGGGTGAATGGGTCGCACAACAGGAAGCAAGTGATTTCTGGGTTAGTGATTTTAACTTGTTGGTGTCTTTGGAAATCCAGAAACGACAAACAATTCAACAACTCGGAGGTCAAGGTCACGAAGATCGTGCTAGATGTCAAATCCTTGGGTTATTTGTGGTATAGGAGTCGTTTTAAAGGGGGTACGGTAGATTGGAAACGTTGGAATTCTTATTGTATTGATGTGATGTAATCCTTGTGGGTCTCTCCGACTTGGAGAGGTTCCCTGTTTGTGTTTTAATGAAGTTTAACTTTTCAAAAAAAAAAAAAAAAAAAACAAAAAAAACTTATTATCTCAATTATTGTCATATTTTTCTTGAATATAATAGTTCAATCATTGTCATTGTGTCAATTAATATACAGTTGTAGTGTATATGAGAAGAATCGAAGTCCAAGTACACTTACACTATGACATGACCGGGAAGCGTTAATGAATATGAACCAACGTGTGTCCACGTTCATTTGCCATTACAATGCATTTCAAAGAATAGTCAAAATTTAACATAGATTATGTTGGACATATAGTATGCCCGATGTAATTAAAGTCGAGATCAATGCAACCAGACTAATAGATTTATATATAGTATATTGCAATTTGAATTGATTGTGATTATCCCTTACTATAATTAAGGGGATAACATCTATCTATCTATCTATACATATAATAAACCAAAGCCATTTTAATTACATAGCACTCAAAGAGGGTATTCTCTTCATTGAGTGTGTCATGTGTCATCCCATGTGGCAAGGGCTTTATTTTAGGAAAAATAATAATTTAAAATTTAAAAACAAAATTAGATTTTTATATCTAATGTTTTCTCCCATAACTTTTAAACGTTAATATCTTTTATATACGAGATTTTTTAAAGAAAAAAATTACACCAAATTAACGATCGTTTTACTATCTTTCCAACGGGTACCATAGTGCTATATAAAAAACGGAGAAAAAAACGACTATTTTTTTTTTGTGTGGTTTTATTCATACAGGAAAAAAAACACAAAGTGTTCAGGTTAATCATTAATCATGTATAGCCAAGTCATTAGTTATGTTCAAACCAGTAAATATAATTTTTATTTACAACATGTGTTAGCATTGGAGTTGTACATTGTTTTAGGTTAGGTTTTAATATTAGAGTTATACAGTGTTTAAGGTTGTGCACTAACATTGAAGATATATTGTTATATAATAAACCAAAACATTTTTAATGACATGTCATAATATTATACAATCTCTCTTTTAAGAGATGCCACTAAGATGTGATGTGGCAACTCTAGACCAATTAAAAAAAAGGAATAAATATGGTTTAAATATAATTTAACATGATATATTAAATACCTAAGACTGCGCGTAGTGGGGCTTCAAATATAACGCCCCTGCACATGTGGACCAAAATGGCGCCCCCCACACCATTACGGGGGGCTCCATTTTTCAAAACCTTGCTCTGGCGTTATATAAGTAACGCCCGGAAAATAAAGCCCCAACCAATCAAAGCATGACACCTCATATTCTCTCTCTTTATTATTATTATTTTATTGTTTTTTTTAATTTAAAAGATATAATAAAATATTAATAGGGGCTTTATAAATAAAGTCTCACCACTACACCCCTTTTTCACTTTATCTCTCCATGCTGACTCAGCTGCCACGTGGACCAATCAGAAAGGAGGGCTTTATATATAAAGCCCACCACTACGCATGGTCTAATCTACTAAATGTAAATATTAAAATTTTATTATTTTCTCTCTCATAACTTTTAAATGTTAATATCTTTCATATACGAGATTTTTTAAAGAAAAAAATTACACCAAATTAACGAGCGTTTTATTATCTTTCCAACAAGTACCATAGTGCTATATAAAAAACGGAGACAAAAAAAGACTATTTTTTTGTAACCCGACATGTATTGTGTCAGGTTTGAAATTATTTTAAAAAAAATTGTGGGTTTGGGTCGGGCCTGGAATTAGGTGATACCCGACCCAATTACCCTTTTTTATATTAGAATATGATAACTTATGGCAGAGATTTGTTTAAAATAATAATAATAATAATAATAATAATAATAATAATAATAATAATAATAATTAATCATATATTGACAGATGCCATTTTTATAGTTTAGATACTTCTAATTTAATTCAATTTACTTAAATTTCTCAACACGGGATGCTCTCGGGGTATAAACTAGTTGTATTATTTATTGTTGTCATACCCTAACCTCCTCCCTAATTTTCTTTCGATCCTTCTCCCTCTACCTATTTTCTGCCACTGCCATCTTTTTGGTTTGATCGGTCAACCCTACTGACCTCCTTTTATTACTTCTTTTATTCCATATTATTCTCAGTATTATTCCCATTGTCCACATCTTCTGAAGAAACAAAACTCCTCCCACCTACCTCCTTATTATCTTTCTACGTCGCCTCCTCATGATATCCATCCATATATTTTTTTTTTCTTACCTTCTTTGCATCTATATACTGATATACTCTTTGCCCATTTTTGTCGGTTACCCCAATTCCACCACCACAACATCAGTATAATTCTTAATATTATTTTTGTCACTTAGAGCCAGGGCCGTCTCCGAAAACGTCAAAAAAAATTTGGGCCTCGGGCGGAAAAAAATTTGGGCCCAAAATTTTGTAAAGAGGAATGAATTATAAAAAAAATTAATATGGTGCTAGAGCTAAGGATTGAACTTGAAACCTCTACATTAAATTAACATGGTTTTTCCAACTCCACTAACAAGACTTTAATCTATAAAACACAAATATATATCCTAAATATAGATTTTAATATATATATGCGCATATTTTTAAAAAACGTTCGGGCCCATTTAAAGGTCGGGCCCTGAGCCGGTGACCACCCGGCTCACCCTCACAACCGGCCCTGCTTAGAGCATTCACAAAAAATCATACTTTTCAAAATTTATCTCTCAATTTAAAAAACCTTTCACATCCCCTCCAACATATTTACCTTTATTTTACTCACAAACACTTATTTTATAATATTCCTCGTTAAAATGCACTCACAATAATTTGATGGGGGTGAATAGTAGCCTTTTATATATAAAAAGTTAGAAGATGGATTTTTCATAATATAAAGATAGGGTATAAAATGGTGGAGGGGATGTAGGATGTTTTTAGTAAGTTTTTTTTTAAATTTTAGATATTGGGAGAGGTTTGATGGAAGGGATGTGAATGCTCTTATCATTCACAATGACTGATAACACCTATCCACATAATTGATATTCACCTATCACTCTTTAGCCTATTCCCTATACCTTGTGGCCTCCACAGTGGCCGCCTAGCCCATACCTTTACCCACAAGCCCACCAAGCCCAACACCCACCTTCTTGGCCCACACCTCCTTACCCTTACCCATCTTCCAACAGGCCCACATA